>JAWNPO010000482.1:1200000-1680249 GCA_035047525.1 Drosophila quinaria | reverse complement strand
ATTTACTTTATTAATATTATTGTATTGCAGTATTCACTCCTGGTTTTTGAAAATACTTATTTCCAATATATTATGGAATATTTCGAATGTTATTTACAAAATGCGAATATACATTGTTTTTTCTTAACCCATTTTAGGCTTATGGGCATTTAAATATCCAAAAAAGTGTTGACTCTTTAAAAATTCTAGCACTGGGCATGTGAGAGATATCGAGGCAATATTTATTTTATAGTAAAGAGAAATAACAAAAATATTAGTATAAAAATTAAAAAGTTTAGCTGTACTTGGTATACCTGTAGGTTTTTTACAGGTGAATATATAGTTATTTTTTCTGCACAGAAAATGTTGATAAAAAACTTAAAAATGCATAGCAATCGGAAAAATAAAATTTCAAAATACAAATTTCTTATTTGTTTCTTTGAACTTCTATGGTGTTCTAGGCACACATTTCAAAATATCGTCAAAATCGTACCAGCCGATCTATAG
This sequence comes from Drosophila quinaria, assembly GCA_035047525.1. NCBI lineage: Eukaryota > Metazoa > Arthropoda > Insecta > Diptera > Drosophilidae > Drosophila > Drosophila quinaria. Next base: position 1,679,763 of record JAWNPO010000482.1, on the reverse strand, counting down.
GCAGTCTTTAATCTGTTAAGTATCTTTTCAAAATTTAATTTTTGACATTAAAATAGATAGTTGTAACAGTATCTTTTGAATAGTTGTAATTGCCATTGATCAGATGTTTTCAGCTGCTCCGTTTTAGTTTTTAACTGTCCTTCTTTCCTCTTTGTCAACCTCCTCCACAACGATTTCGGCTGTGTCAGCCTTGGAATCACATGCCTCAAAGCAATTGCAACAGCGCAACCCTTCAAAATCGCGGCTCAACTTCAAATGGGCCGAGTGCAAAACTAATGACATTTTGTTGCAGGCATCATTAGAGAGTCATGGCCATCATGACACTTACAAAATGGGAATGGGAAGCGAGACCAGTTTGTCCCTGCCAGACAACATGACGCGGCTCAAAGCCTCGAAATTCCTGCAACACGCACCTGCAACATCGCAGTCGACTGCAACTGACTCCATGCGGCGCATCTAAAATGCAGCCTGTCTCTCCGAATATTTCGACATTTTAAGCGGGGCGTCTAGCTGTCTACTAAAAACTTGTAAAATCTCCCAAAAAATTTGCAATCGACTCGGACCTCAAACTGTGCGCAACCTTCGTTCACTTGACGGGACACGCAGAGAGGTATTTTGAATTTTAAAACCGTGAAAGCAACATGAGATCAAATTGACCATATGCTAACACAGCCCATTGCAATGGCCTAGACGCTCAGGCGTTATTTGCTCAACTACAGTGAAATACTTTATGGCAAAAAGTGCATTTACACTTTATATTTTAATTTCCTATTTTTAATTTAAAGGTAAAATTGTTTTTTTAATCTTTATTATTTTGTTTATTTAATAAATTAATAAATTCATTATATTACCCTTTTTATTGCGTCCTATTAAATATATTTGATCGCAATATATTTAAGATATCCCCAATCCTTACCTTTAAATAAATTTAAAATTCTTTCATTAATTTAGTTTTCACTCCTGATTATTGTCTATATCTATTTAAAATATTTTAAAGAGTTCTGCAAATATTATTTTACAAATTGCAAATGTCTATTTTTTTTTTCGTAAATAAAAATTACTTCTACCTTTTTAATTTATTTTCTATTGTATGTATTAAATACAAAACATTGCATTGTACATTCTCATAATAAAAGACGAAACAACTGTTATTAAAAGCCTATAAATCGAAGCGAAGTCTTATCAGTTAATGGTCACTAATAGATCATAATATAAAAACTATAAAAATAAAAACAAGACTCTTTTCTTACCGGGCTACTTGTGTGTAGCTTCTATTGTGTGTGGTCGATCTTAACGAATAAATGTATTGTGTTCTGGAATTGATTTTAAAACATATTCGGGGCATTGTCTGGCCCATTGCGATAGTCAAATTTAACGATCTGAAGTTACATATTCGATTCATCTAATTGGAATTTAATTTGATAATATTTTTATAGTCGTCAGTCATAAAAACTAAAAACGTTACTTTGCATAAGAATATTTTGTTGAAACCAGCTAGTAAATTTTGTTTTAATATTATTTGTGTTTCGTTTGACTTGTCGATTTTACGAGCATAAATGAATTTCTGCCAAAATATACAATTATATTGTTACGGATTTGCATAATAAGTTGTACCCTGTGCAGAGATGTACCCTGTGGTAGGGTATATTATTTGCAAAGAATTTTATTATCTTTGAAAACGATTTAATCTAAGCTCGGCTATTATTGATTAAATCTTTCAGATATAATTAACTAATTAGTATGTGCCTAAGGTATCTTTCAGTCGAACACTCCCCGTGAACACGTGTTTTGGGCAGGGTTTTTTTTGTGGAGAACCAGCGCTAAACGATTTGTTCGTTGTGCGATCGTAAAAAACGATCGAAAATACTACAGTCGTAAAATCATATTAAAAAAAAAGACAACAAATGTAGAGCTGGTTTCGAACTTTTCGAAGATTTCGCACCTGTCCCAGAGTTGAGTTGGGGGGCGATCGGTCAAACGATGTCTGGGATCACCGATCATCAACGGTCGTTGGTCAATCCCTGGCGACAAATCTCGACTTCACTTCTCTCCACTGGCTATACAAACATTTTGTATGTTTTTACGACCCAGCGAAAGAGACTGTGCTCATTTTATCGGATCGGATGGGGGACTCATAAAACCCATCTTTGAATCGACTACGGCACTTTAATCGTTGACTTATGTGACATTATTGATCGTTAAGGCCGCTACCTTTGCAAAGAGGCCGCGTTTAGCGTAATTTTGTAATTTGCTTTTAAATGTGTAGTTCTCCCCATCGAATAACGACCCATTGTCGACAATATGCTACTTAGAATCGACAGACAGACCTGATAACCGATATATCCGTGTTGGTGGTCCCTATTCTCTCCCTGATCTCACTCTCTAATACCACAATGTTATTTGTTTGTATTTCGTATTCGAGTTCCAAAATTTTAAAATGTATTTCTTTTTATGGCATTGCATAGAGTTGAGCTTTTATTTTTTATGTCGCCCAGTTTTACGATCAAGTTTTATTAGGTGCGATGACTTAGATATTGCCTTGAACTCGATTTCGGTTTTTGGACTCTGTGTGAGGCTTATAACGGTACCGATTTTATAGTAGTTGCCTTTTAATTTTATTATGTCTCTTATAAATATGACATCTTGTTAATGAAATGCAACTAGAAAGTTGATATCAACTGGAATCTATTAAGGGATGATCGAATACAGAAACCGATAAGTTTCAAACTATTATTATAATACCAAATAAGATTTTAAGAAGAAAAAAAAACGCTAAACATTGGGATTAATTTTCATTTAGGGATACCTTTAACTTTTCTAAATAACAAGAACATTTTTTTGATCTTTTGCTGTGACTCTGTCATAAAATAAACATGTTAAAGTCGAAGCTGCAACATCAGCGGGAGCCGAGACGCAGCTGGCCAACTCCACGGGGATTCCCCAGGGCGGTCGCAACAAATTGTATTTAGTCGTGTCTCCCGGTTTGTTGACATTTTGGGAAAATGCTCCTTAGAGCTGTAGGAGTTGCCCGCTTGTAATGCCAACAACGAATAGTCAAAGACTTAAGTATAAGTCAAAATTAAATCCAATATATTCATTGACTACGTAGAAGGCGATCGAGTTGTGTGTGTGTGTGTGTTAACTCGAACAGCGATCCATAAAACCCATGTCAAAAAGTTAAGGCTCAGCTCAGAATTGGATTCCTCCCGTGTGTGAAGTGTGAAACAACACGCATAAAAATCGAAATACATATTATTTATGAGGTTCATCAGGAGTTTACGATGGCACACAGGCTCGAACTCGAAAACTTATTTACCTGGCTTACAATTAAAAGACAAAAAATATAACGTATGCATCTCTCCCTTTACCTGCATCTCCCCCATCTTCTTCTCCGTCTGCGTCTCCGTCTCCACCTCCATCTGCATCGCTAGAGAGTTGGCCTCATGCTGAGTCAAGGGCCCTGTTCCAGTCTCAGCCTGGTTAGCTGGTCGTCTCAGACTTTATGACGTCCTCGCTTAATGTGCGCCGTGTAACGAAAGTAAATTTTTCATAACTTGGCCCAAAACGTACCCAAGATCGATAAATATTTCTGATGCAGGTAGTTAAACACACACACACGCACACACACTCACTCGTGTAGGTGTAGATGACGGGTTGCATTGTTGGTAGCATCTTTTTCTCGCCGACCAGACAAACTGGCAGCAACATCATTAGCAGCTGTGTGTGTTTTCTGTAACTTTGCTGCATACATTTATACACATATTTCAATGGCATTCATAAATTAAATCAATAAGAATTTAAATGTATTTATTCAATACGAGTAATATGCTTAAATGCTTACGTGTAGCATTAAGTTTTAGCTTAATATTAGAAATTTATTTATTTATTTACAAAATTAGGGAGAATATATAATATTAAATCTAATACATTAAAAGGGTGCTGATATTGGAAATTATTTTTAAAATCTCTTGTGTAACTTTAAGAAAATAAATACGAAATTTCTGTCAAAACAGTGAATTTAAAAGAATAAATCTATTTTTTATTTACATTTTAACTATTTCCTAGTGCTACAAATAGGGATACTTTTAAATTAGTGTTCTATATTTTAAAAAATTATAATTAATAGTTTAACATTATTTTGCTCAACAATCTCACATCAAGTTTAAACACGTAAATCTAATTCCAAGAAAATAAAACTAAGAAAAAAAATTGGTAAAAACAATGTTCGAATTTAAGTTAAAAGAAATTCAAGCGTTAATAAAAAATAAAAACTATTAAAGTGAACCAATTTATATATTATTTATTTCTTAATCACGTTGGCTCTACTAACTAAAATTTAGCTAGAAATTAAAGTTGCAATTATGTGGAATTTAAAAACTGCCAGAAAATATCCAAAATAAAATTAAAGTGAAATATTCAACTTATAAAATATACATTTCAGCATTAGATATTGTTGAAAGTCACTCAAAACTAGCGTTTTTGGGTCAGACAAATAATATTGAGTATGAAATGTTTATCTTACAATTCTGTTTAGCAATTACCTGGACATTTTTACTGCTGTGGGAATGCCTTTGGCATTGGTCACACTTGAAGTGGACACTTGAGAACTAACAAACATGCGCTACGCCAATAAAAACATCTCACACCTCGGCTCTCTCACACTCTCTATATACATATGTACATATATTAATTATATTTGTGTAAGGTCACAGGAGAAGCCAAAAGTAGACAAATGTAAATACGAGTAGATAGTGTCGTAAAACTAGAAAATATTTGACTGGCCTTTGGCCCAAACACAGGTGTCAAGTGTTCCTTGAAACGGGTGAAAAGGTCAAGTACTCGACTATGGCCAAGAATGAATTGCCAGTCAGTCAAGGCAAATACAAACTGGTAAATAAACAGCTCAGAATAAATTCACACACAAATGCTAAAATGACAACTAGGCCGAGTAGAAGGAGTATTACAATATGAATAAATCGCTTTAATTGGCACTAATGCAAACTTGGCTCATTATGGGATAATATCGTTGTGGCTTTTATCTTTTGCCTTTACGTTTGCTGACAGCTAATTAGGCGTGCAAGCGTCCCGCGTGTTGCCCGTCAATCGGATTGTGGCCAACAATTTGGAAACTTGATACAAATTAAGCAAATGTGCGTTGCCAAGGCTTAAGGGTTAGGCAACCAGCAACCAGCACCTAGACCTCAGACCTCAGACCCCAAACAAATGCAGTTGCCATGGTCGCTTTTGCAGCCAATTAAAATAAAGTCTATTTGTCTGCCTTACGGAGTCTGTGACTCAGTTGGAGCTGAAGATGAAGATGCTTCGATTGAGCTGTTGAGGTTTTCAATTTTCTTTTTATTTTTTTTTTAAATATGTGTGCCAAGTTGTTGGTCGCATTGGCAGACCGACGACAGCCAGACCGACCTCGAGTGCTGTGGTCCACTTGAAATTATGCCGAGAGATGCTCGAGTGCGCACAGCCGCCAATAACCACGCACAACACACTCGCACTCACACTCACACTCGCACTCGCACTCACACTCACACTCATCCAGGCGACCGCAAACAACCCTCGACGGCAAGTACAACAAGCACTACAACAACCTGAACCATCTAGGGTCTGGAGACCCTTTGCCCAAGGGTTGGGGAACTCTGCACGTTTTCAATCAAAGCTACGTTCAGCGACTGCGATCTTTCTACTTGGCTTAACTGTTCCAGGCTTCGACCCGGGCTCGTTTCCGGAATCTGTCAGTCAAGTCTGTCTGTCTGTCGGTCGGTTGGTCTGTCGGTCGATTGCAGCTTTAGCTACGCATCGCAAAATTGCCAGCAATTAAGAATATTCCATATTTGTATTGCTAGTTTTTCTCTCCTCTCCTTTCATTTTTATTTTTTTACGGACATGTGCATTGTTGGCATAATTATAGGCTTAGCGCAAATTATTGACAAGTGAATTAGAAAAATATTTTCGTTTTCGATTGTGATTCCTATTCCATTGTATTCCTTGTTTAATGGAGCATTGAAATGTAAAATTCGCCTCGACGATGTGTAAACATATTTGATGCATTCGGGTGTAAAGTTTTCAAGGTTTATGCTAGCGAGTTAATCTGTGATTACCTAAGCTAACCACTAAGATTAAATTTTCTCCTTGATAAAACAGAGAAAACTATGAATAACTTAAAACCTACTCTATAAATAGATTTTTCAAAATTAGTTTGTAAATTCATAATTTCTTGATTGAAAATCTGAAAAGTATTCTGAATATAAATTGTATAAACTTTGATCTTTATTACTATATTATGAATGAATTGCTTTAATGAACATAAGTCAAAGTAATTAATTTTTAGTTATTGAATTTCTTCTTCTACTAGATAAATAAGATTAAATATTTCATACTATACTTGCTTAATAATAATATAATACAAATATACATGCCTTTATTAAGTTACTGAACAATTAATTAATTAGCAAAGTAAATACAAATCGTACTTAATACATAGTCAATAAATTTGTTTGCTATTTTCTTATGTATATATTCTTAAAATATTTTATTTTCTTTTCAAGTTCATTTCTTTAAACAAATGATGAGATATTTCCATAAATTTCGTAAAAGTAAACATACTTTTCATTTATTATTTGTCTACAGATTTAAACCTCAAAGGGTTAAATGCATATTTACATACATAAGTATATTGAGCATACCTAATTTTACGATATATTTTTTTACTTTGATTCCCAAATCGTGAAGTCGCGCCTTAAAACAAACGCTATAAATATCTCAAAAAATTTAAATTTTTAAATCGTTGCCAGATATCCACAAACTATAAAAATTTAATTTAAAACCAAAAATCTGTCAAAATGTTTATTCATAGCACGAGGAATTTATAGGTTCGTAGTCAGAGCCCGATTCAGTCCATATACCACATCATCTAAGGCCGCACAGATGCCGATTTGGGGTTGCTAGCCTCGGTAAGGGGCGTTAATATTGTACAGGAAGAGATAGAGAGAGAGAGAGAGAGAGAGAGAGAGAGAGAGAGAGAGATAGTGAGAGAGGGGAATGCAAAAATAAAGGATACGCTGGCTGTTTGTATAATCAATTTGTTGGCCGTGACGTCATCATGACGAATTTACACTCTTTGTGATTTTCACTTTTCGACGAGTTTTCGAGTTCCCTGCAGCAGCCCAGAGAATTTCCGATGTACTTCAAACTCGCACTCTGGAACAGGCCTAAAACATTCAATTCGTTACGTTTGTTATACATTTTATTCGACTTTTCTCCACCTCTGCACCACTGACAGCCACTCACTCATGGTAAGAGGATCGAGGTAAGAGGCAAGAGGTAAGAGGTAAGAGGTGAGTGCTTTCGGGCCACTGTCGATGGACTGTGACGTTGACGGGAGCGCGGTGACTATGTAGGTTTTTATTTTTATTATTATTTTTCGGCTTTTTTTTTCGTCCATTCTATTTTTTATAGCGGCGGCGTAACAAAATTCTTATGAATATTAATTGGCTCTCGCTGTTTGCGTTGGTTGTCACTCAAAGTGACCGCGTTGGTAAGTGGATGGATGCCATATAATATATAGTATACACCTATACCTATATAGCTGGGGTTCCATTTCGATTTGATACGCCTGTTTACAACTCGGACAGGTTGAACTGGCTTAATGCTCAGATAAGCAACATCACTCGGCCAACTCACATTAGGCTTTCCACTCGGCTTTCCTATTATTCCCTTGGCTAATCGAATTCTATATTCACTTTGATCTTAGAAAAGGCTATCTGAATATAGTTCTAATAAATCCCACAATATATTTATGATTTGTAATATAATTAATATTAATAACTTTTTAAAGATTGATCTTTACGTATGCATTAAGTACATAATCTTTCATTCCTTGGACGCTTCACCCATTTTCCATTTACAATTGTTTCATTTATAATGTGTTAATGACTCTGTTCCCATAACATTAAATTAAATAACCACCTGAATATGACTCATTCAACATTCTTTGCAGTGCAATCTCTGGTTGGGTTAGAGTATCAATCGTCTGACAGCCGACAGATTTTCTCACACTCTTGACTCAGGCAGCTAACAGCGCACATTATCACGAATTCATATTTCATATCAACAAAACAGTGAGTACAAAAATTTATGCGCCCACACAAAACCAGACATTCGACGGCTTGGGGTTGAGCACGGACTGATGGACTGACGTCTGACTGGCTGCTGTCCAACATAATCTACATCAATGGAGATGGCGATGCAGATGGAGATGGAGATGGCGATGGCGAAAGAGATGCTGTGCCTGCACATTAGAATAATGCCGAATGCCACTGTCTAGCCAATGCCTGGGAGCTATAAAAAATCCCGAGTAAATCATAAAATGAAAGGGTGATAATGGCTGATAAACTGCATGATACCCAGTATTTTATTTTAAGCAAACTCAGAACGAAAAATGTTGAAAAATAACACATAATATCTGTTGAGTGTTTATAATAGTTTCCCTACTAAATAAATAATAATAGTTTAATTAAATAAAATTATTTATATTAAATATTATTAATATCACGCTTCCTTAATCTAAAAAATTTTAAATATATTTTTCAGTTTTCATTTTTGAATTTTCAATGAACTTATATAAATAAAAATTTATTTACTTTCAATTGCAATTCATAATAAATAAATAAGTTATTTTAAAAACCTGTGTACACGTATGTAAAATTTTCATAATAACGAAATTTTAAATGAAAAAATTTTTTCAGTTATTGGAGAAATAATAATTAATTTAAAAAATAATAAATAATTTATATAAATTGATTTGTGTTGTTAATTTTTTTAATTTTTCACTTTATTTTAGTCATTTTAAATTATAAAGAAATTATATTTCAGAGTTATGACATGGCTTTGTTTGGAGCTACTCTTCATTTAAAATTTTACTATAATTTATTTTAATGTTTGTGTAAATGAAATTCCAGAGTTAAGTTTATGACTGTACTGTGTACTACCCTAGTTATGCTAGGGTATATTTAGTGATAGCTTAAAGGTATACGGTATAATTATCTCGTGTTGAGTCGCCCACAACACATGAGACGACACCTGAGTCGGCATTTAAAGCACGAAGCCCTGTTGATGGCATATTCCTCTCAGTCCCTTTGAATACACGAAGGTAGGAGGGAAGAATCTCCGACAGTTGCTGCGTTTTTGTTATGTTAATTGGCATTTGCTTGCAGTTCACAACTCCAGTTCTAGTTCCAGTTGTCAGTATCCTCCAGTGTCTGGCCATTCTCAGTCTGGCAGAGTAATACATATAAAAAAATGTGAGGTAAATGCAGATCACACACACGCACACACACACACACGCACACAGACAAGTGGCAAGTCAAAGGCAAATGCAGACAGCCTTTAAAACGCTTAACCAAATACTAGTTTCACTTTTTGTTGAACCAATGCGAATGCCAAGGAAGCACTCTTCCCCAAGTGGAGTGCAGAATGTCGCCATTTTGTGTCATGTGAATGTTGCGAATACTCGTAGTAATCGTGAATACGAGTGTGAGTGTGAATGTGAATGTGTTTGGAGTACTGTACGGACCATGGACCATGGACCGTGTTTGTGTTGGCTGTTAAACTCAGCGCTATTAAAGGCTAAGGCCGACTTTTTGTCAGCCATTATGATGTGCACCTTTTGTGCTTCTATGTTGTTGTTGTTGTAGCAGTTTTCTAGGGAAACCCTAACACACACACACACACACACACACACACACACACTTACTTGCTAGCCAGGGCGGCCCCTCGACACATTCATGAAATGTATAGCATAATAAATCTTTACCTACATATACACACTCACACACACTCCCATAAGACTAGGGACATATTTTTTGCTGCTGCCGTTGCAGGTAACATCGAGTTTTTGCCACCTTTGCCGCAGGATGTAACAGGCAGCGCGTAGGAGTAAACGGGTCAGGGGTTGGTCCTGGTCCTGTTACCAGTCAGTTCTCAGAACAACACACACACTGAAACACACACACACACACACACACATTGCTAGTTGTTGTCTTCTGTGTACTCGCATTTTTACGTACCATTTTACGATTTTGATTTTTATCGTCGTTTGTTTTTCTCGGTCTTTATTTTTTGTTTGTCTCATTTCTCTGTTTTTTTTTTTTTTTTTTTTTTTTTGCGGTATTTGAATTATGAGACAATGCGCCTTCTGCATGGATAATCATTGCTTTTCGACTACTGTGCACTAGCACAATTTTCACTTGGTTTTCCCTTTTGCTTGCATTTCTTTTAGCGGCACGTTTGATTTGGCCAACACTTATCGATGGCTGCATCGCCTGGCGATAAGATTTTCTTTTCAACAGAATTCTGCGGTTGCTGCCAGAAGAGGTTGCAAGATAGGCCTAAGAAGTTGCAACCAAATGTTGGTTGAATTACTGTAGTTAGACAAATGAAGAATCGATCGTAAAATTGTTTAAAATTCTTAATTTTAGCATATGGGCATTTAAAACTTGCGCACGAAAATAGCTCGGAAAACTTGTTTAAATTAAACTTTCAATATATTTCTATGTATTAAAATCGATTATGTTACTATCTTACTATCTTACTTAGTGTAATCGATATAATACAAACGGTCCATTTTGGATGTAAATTTTTAAGAAAATGGGCAAAAATATAGAAAAAGTGAATTTCTTCCAATGTAGAATTTTTATGTTCATCCTATTGAATTTCTTCTAGCCTATATTGCTTAAATAAATAATTTGAATATATTTTTGGAAGAAAATTTCACAAGATGTAAGTTTTTGATCAATTTTACGTTTTTGGGTTCGGTTAACCTTTCTGTGTAAATGCCTTTATGTATATTCTTTCAAATTGAACTCAGAATATAATAAAACTAAATAAACAATTACATTAATTTGATAGACTAACACAATATGCGAATAAATGCCTGCTTTAAAATAGTCAAAAAAAAAGTAGAAATAAAATCGACCAATGCCTCGATGTTCAAAATATTTGCGGAGAAGGAATTGAAAACCAGTACTTGAATAAAAAAATGATTTTGGTCACAGATGTGAAGCCAAAAGTTTCCAATAGCCTAGGTCAGTTCACTTTCACACACACAGAGAGACCTACGACAAACTAACTGTACTGCAACTTCACTTTCCACAGTGTAACAATAGTAACAACAACAATAACAAGATTGTTAATGATTTCCCAAATGTTGCAACAGAGCGCCGATTATCAAAGACTAACTAACCCCGACTCGCAGATAACCCAAAACTATTTATGAGCTTTAAAGTTTTCGACAACGGCAACATTTTCGAAATGTTTTTCGACAGCAGAAACCAGTTTGGCGACGATTTGTTGTCAAACTGATCCATCGATTGATGCTGTAGCCTCAAGAAAAAAAAAAATAGAAAAAAAGCAACTGAAATAAATAAACGCGTTGATTTTTAAGTGTTGTGCATAATTTTAAATATGTTTATTTGAAAAGCCAAGCGAATGACATTTGGTTTCTGTTTAAATTTATTCCCTGCCCGACAACAACAACAACAACAACATGTTGTTGATGGTCAAGTTTCTTGTTTTTAAAGTTTTTTTTTCTGGTTGGCTTGCAAACTCTGTTGAGTCTGGCGCTGGCGCTGCAAAACCGTTAACACCCATAATAAGTACCGCTATGTACCCTAATTTGGAGATAGCTTTAACCAAAATGAAGCTGAAGCTGCCGCGCTTTTTAATAGCCAAACTATGCATAATGGGCCTTCCTCTTTTTTTGCCCCTTGCCGCCGCTTTCCCTCGCTGAACTCAATTTTTGAAGATTTTCAGTGAAATCAGCGAGTTTCTCAATTTCCAGTTTCGGTTTCATAGATGCGCTTCGATAGATTTTGTTGCTATATTTCTAGTTCATTTGTGAAACGCAATCAGAGATGCGTGACGCTTGCAACTCTAGATTGGCTTCGAATCTTGCCCCGGATACTGAGTCTGGAATCTCTGTTTTTTCAGTTTCAGTTTTTCAGTCTGTGAGGGCGGAAATTATTTAATGGCGCGTACATGTTCAACATTGGCGTGCGGAAATCACGCACTGAATTTCGTCTGCCGCTGCTGGGAAGCGGCATGAAATTCTTTTTATTATTTCATTTAATACGTTTTTCGAAATTTTATTAACGGGGGCGGTGCTAAAATAAAATATGCTTTTCGCACAATATTATTTGCCATATAGAAATTATTTTTCTGACAGGAAGGAGTCGGGAATGGGTAAGGCGTTATTATTGGCAATGGGTGGTCCGACATAAGTGTGGAAATCTTTGAGGAAATTGCATTAAAATTATATTTTTGGATGGGTACCAACAGTTAAGTAAGTAGCAATCAAATTAATTATATTGGTTAAAAATAATCTGTAATATTGAATGCGATTAATTACATTAATTCATTTGTGACTTATAGTGCCACAAATTAAAAATCCTTGTAGCCTTAGTTAACAGTTTAATAAATTAACTGGAGTATATTCAAAACTAAAATATATATATATATATATGTATGTATTTAATAGAGAATATTATAAAAATAATATATAAGTATTAATATTTGTTGTATTGACAGAAATTTTGACGACGATTTCTTGTCAAACTAATAAAACATAATGACAAACAACTGAAATAAATAATAAACAACTGATTTTTAAGTGTTGTGCAATTTCAAATTTAAGTTTCAGGTAAATGTACAGAATTAAGTAACATTTTTAGTTATTATATAACTTTATGAAAAGTGTGAATCAGCAAATATAAATACTTTAAATACAATTTATATAACCATAATTGGGCAAATGACTATTATTTACGTTTACAAATGTAATAAAGAAAACAATTAATTAATAATGCACACAATAAAATAAATTAGAATAATAGTGAATGTAACTTACTACATTTTATATTTTTGTGTTAGTTAAATAATTTATTTTTAAATTATTTACTTCACTCCAAAGGGCTTACCTCAAAATTCTGTTCGCTGTCTTTCAACTTAAAACAGATGCCATGAATGCAGTGCATCCATTCACTTGATCAATATTATGAATAACTTGCTTGGTCCGCCGCACTAATTACAATGTGACACCTGTCTGCCACAGCGACCGACAATAAGTGGAGGCGTTGCGAGGCACGAGGCACGAGGCAAATCGTACAACGTCCAACGCTGCGTATGAGCAACGTGCTGTGTTGCAGGCTGTCAACATAGAGTCACATTGTGGCCGAGGCGCTCAACTTGAATTGCCCACTTGAAAATTAGTTGCAAATTACCTACTTAAGTTTGTTTGCCGTGACAGTGACTGTTGTTGCAGTGGCAACAACTCTGGAGACGAAACTTGGTAGTCAAAGTCGAAGTCGAACATGTGCGCCATTGTGTTGTTGTTGTTGTTGTTGTTGTTAGTTGCAGTTTGGGTCGATTGTACGCCCAGTTAGTTGCATGGCTGCCACGCCCACTAACACAAGCCATTGAGTGTTTTTGGACAAAAGTTTGTCTTATGCATTGGCACTTATGCAACGTTGGACAGACGGACAGACATACAGACGGACAGACACACAGACGGATGGCAACCTGTTATCAGGCAATCAACAAGTGCAATTAGCAGCTCTCTGGGTGAACACAATGTGCGTGCGACAGAGCAAACAAATTGTTTAACAAAACGAATAAACAAGCCAACAATTCTATATGTCTTTGTAACTGCAATTCAACTCTGTATCTGTGTGTGTGTGTGTTTGTGTGTATGTGTGTGTGTGTGTGTGTGTTTGTCTCCAAGTCAACACTGAACTCAGCGAAGCATTGAAATTTGCAGCGTCTTGAATAGTGCCCACAAATTCTAGGGAGCATTTTCTTTTGTCCAGCTGTAGACCCGATTAAAGCTGTTACCACTGCAGTCTGCAGGTGACACCTCTCTCTCTCTCTCTCTCTCTCTATCTCTCTATCTCTATCTCTCGCTCTGTACATGCAGATCGGCGTCGCTTTCAATTGCCAATTGTTTGCTTGTAGCTGCAACTGTTTTCTTAGCCACATTCTAAACAATTTGTTGCGCAAACTCAGCCAGTTGTCTCAGCTCTTTCTGAAGGCTGTCTGTCCCCGACAGTTCGGATAATGCGCAATTATTGGCCTATTAGCCGCTTCTTTGCCATTCAGCATATGGCAGACGGTCAATAAACGTGACTTGATTCGTGTTTGTCAATAACAAGATGTTTCAGATTGATGCGAGAACACAAAGAAATAATTGAGAATCATAAATAGATGTTCGTTTATATAACTAGACAAAATACGAAAATATTTAGTAGGAGATAAAAAATATTCATTTATTTAATTTTTTTTTCATGGTATCGTGATATTTTTTATATATAGATTTAAATAATGTTTTTTTTTTTACTCAACCATTAAAAAGTTATTTATTTATCAAGAACCGTTGAAAATAATTTATACAATAGCTACATTGTAATTATTATATTATTATTAATCATATTATAATATGAGAATATAATTTTGAATTAATAATGATAATGATACAGTCGAACTTCCCTAACTCGAATTACCATTATCCAAGAAAATAGTTAGAGTTATGGACCCTTCGAGTTATGGTTTTGTTATTTTTAAGAAACTACAATACATTTAAATACATTTAAAATTGTCAGCTTTTTTATTTCTTGAAAAAAAAAAGTTTCAAATTCTTCGAGACCTGTCGATATTCTCAAAAATTGTTTTTTTCGTTCCTTTGCTGTATCCAGAAGAAGATACCATATTTTTCAGCCACTTAAATTTATTAATTCCAGTTTTGAATTTCTTAACAAATAAGTTTAAATATTTCTTAAAGCGATAAACATTTTAATACACGTGATGGGGCCATGGTAAATAATCTTGCACTGATGCGCTGATTAAGAAGTATATTACGAACATCTTTTCTACATATAGCAATTTCACAAGCTTAAGTAATTGTTGATGCAATATTCTATCATATGCTTATTTACATCAATTTTACATATCCAAAACAAAAACATAAAATGGAAACGAAATAAAATTCAAAATGTTTTGGAGATTTTCCTAAAAAATTCGGATTACAGAAGTACGGCACAATATTGCACAAAATTGTTTGAAATTTGCTCAGTTAATGCTATTGCCACCGGATTTTGTTCGAGTTAGAGAAAATTCGAGTAAGGGAAGTTCGACTGTATATAATTAAAGTATAAGACTCGAGGCACACAAAAATAAATGAATATTAAATTAAATTAAAAAAAAAAAATAAAATTTTGAATAATACTTCACATGAATAAAAATTAAATACTTATACATTTTATTAGTCTTTGTTTCTTTTATTGGAATATATCATGTCATTTTAATGATATTAATACAAATGAATAAATTGGTTTTCTTTCCCTGTCTTCCTCTCTCTGACTTTTATTCTAATTACTCGGATTATCTCTCATGCTTATTTATACTGAGCAGATTACTTGAGATAGTTTTATGAAAATCTGTTAAATTGGCACCTTTCCAATTATTAATATTAAAATAATTATTTTAGTTGCAGATAAACATATGATTTTATAAATATTCCAAAACTGTAAAGTATTGAAATTGTAATTCAAATTTACCAAATTCCTTTCTTAACGTTAGTATCGAATCCTTAAGCGACTAAAATATGTGTAAGCTCAATTGGTTAACTAACTGACTGGCCAAATGAGACCATTGAGATTAGTAATTTAACCAATTAATAGACCACCAACTTGTTAAAAAACCGCCAAATAAATGGACAGGAGTCGCAGCTGTTGAGGCGTCTGCTGCGAATGTGTTGAATGTCAACAAACCGCAGAGCGACAACGACATAATGAGGTGTACTCCGGGAGGAAGAGGAGGGATAGACCATGAGCATAAAGGGGGGTGGGTGTGAGAGGGAAAGAGAGAGAGAGAGAGAGAGGGAGAGAGGTCTGCACTTTTGATTGACATGTCGCCGTCGGCTGGACGTTGACTTGCATGTCAATTAAAACTAACAACGTCGAGTGACAGTTGCGCCTGGACTAGGATGAGAATGAGAATGAGAATGAGAGTGAGAATGAGGTTGAGGTTGAGGATAAGGATGAGGGCGAACCGTTGGCACACTTTAATAGGCTCAAAGTGGATTTTAATTTTATTTGATTTCATTTGATTTGATTGCACACAGTCTAAGCACACGCTCAGCATGTGCCCCGGGGGGTGGTTTCTGAACTTCGTTCTGGATTTGGCTTTGGACTGGAACTGGATCTGGGACTGGGACTGGGAGTGGGACTGGGACTTGGCACCCCTTTTCCGGCATCTGTTCGCGACTTGTGCTCAAGTTACGCCGCAGGATTACAGCGTGTTCTGTGGTGACAGCAGCTGCAGATCCTGCAAAGGACACGGACAGCGTTTAAATCTGAAGCCGAATCCGAATCTGGAACAGGGTAATGCGAATTATTAGCGCTAGACTGCGGCCAGTGGCAATTCGCACCTTTTCGCCGACTTTCACCTACACAACTGACTGGATTCCCACGCCAGTTGCTGCCCAGGATTCGCCGATGGGAACTGAGAGCTGAACTCCAACTCCAACTCGAACTCGAGCACGAACCCGCGGGGCGACAAAATGTTCTCGTTTTGATAAATTGGGTGCCAAATTTGCCGCTTCTGAGGTGCTTGTGAAAAGTTAAACGCTTCGCTTATGGATGCCCAGCAGACACGCAAAGCTCTCAAAGCTCTCAGATCTGGTTAAGGTAGCTGGGCCATTATTTTATGAGCCAATTAATGAGATGCCGTGGGAGTGCCTTACAAGTATATATTACATGCGTTTACAGGCACTCAACTTGGACAGTTTACAGGCAAACTTCTCACTGGAGTTGGAGCTGGAGTTGGATCTGGAGTTGTGGCCTGACAGTTCGTGACTTGGCGCTATGTGAATTATGGTGCCGTCGTCTGCACGCCAACAACGAAATTATATTTAAAAACACATAACTCAAGAGATTATCATTAAAAACTGTGGGCGCTCAGTTCAGTTCAGAGCTCAGACCCAGAGCAGGGTTCAGGTCCAGTTTTTAGTTCCAATCCCAATCCCAATCCCCGTCTCTGTCTCTGTCTGAAAAAAGTGAACTGCGCGTGCGCAAAGCTGGAACGGAAGTCGTTAGGCGACGGTCGTCAGATATGAGGCAAACGCATTAAGGAACCAACCGCCTCAGGGGCACGTAGCCCATTCAAGGATTATGCACACAGGACAATGAATGAAATGAAATGCGAACGTTGACAATAAATTGGTGTAGCATTTAAATAAGCGGCCTCAGCACCTCGACACCTTCAGCACCTTAGGACCTTAGCACCTTATTACCTTAGGGTTATATATATATACATATCTCGGACTGAGTTTTGGCCACGTTACGGACAGCAAATTTTTCTGACTTGGCCTCTGGCCATCTTCTCATGGGTGTGAAGTCGCTAATGCGTCTCTTTCGAATAAAGTATTTGTTAGAGCTACTATTCTTGCAACGGAATACGACGGAGACCAAAAGGAGGCTAAGCTATTCACAACATTACTATTTTTGGCAGTTTTACTTGAATTTTGTACAATAAATAGTTGAAACTTATGGAAAGTTTGGCCTAAAATGGCATTACAAATAATTTTATATTTTTATTTCAAGTAAAAATAATATTACATAAGCCACAGACTTCAATTTAATAGTCAACAGAAAAAAGAAAATGTTCGGCTTCAAAAGAAAGAATAATACATTAAATGAAACATATACAGTTTGTCAAGAAATACTTTAGACACTTTCACACAAAAAGTGGCTTTTTAGCAATTTTCAAAAATTTATAAAAAATACTAACAAAAACATTTATGAAAATTTGAAGAATTTAGAATTGTTTGAAGAATTTTTCTGCATCAAAAATTTTTTTAGAAAAAATTGAGTAAAAAGTTGAAAAAGTAGACTTTTACAAGATTCGAATTTTTCAATGGGTACTTAATGGGTTAAGGAAATTTTTGCATCATTCGAACGAAATTTGAACGACCTTTCCAAATCTTTTTAATTAGCTAATAATTTCTTATTTAGAGTAAAAATATTACATTTTTTAGGCTGTGTAAAGTGTTTCTTGAAAATCTGCATTAATTTAAAGTAATTTATTTATCTTATAAAAAAACCTCTTTTCGAGGTAAAAGTCTAGTGACGAAAACAGTTATATGCCCCAAAATTTCTGATATCCAATTTTGTGACGAATAACATTAAGTTTGACATATAAATTATTTTAAAAAAATTTTATAATTATATAATTATAGCGGTTTTTAGCGATTTCCCGCTAAAATAGCTTTTTTTCGAAAAAGTCGTAGAACAAACGTTTCTATATTTTTGATCGGGAACAAGTCCTCATTCAAACTTTTAAGCTAAATCAACGCTTTGATACTAACAAACAAACAAACAAACAGACTAGACTGACTTTTCATCTCGTTTTGAGAAGGGCTCCAAAAATTTCAAAATTATTTATCTTCTGAACCAGTGATCGGATTTTGATGATCAAGGTGTCATTCGACGCGTATTTTTGATTAGAATAGTAAAAAATTAAAATAAAAATCGAAAAGGCTCCAACGGCCCCATTTGCTCGAATAATTTAAAATTTTCCCCTCCCACTAACACCTGTTTATCTCACGAACTAGGTGAGTTTCCAAAAGTCTTAGTATGCACATTTGTAAGTAAAATTGATACCTTTCGATCGGTACATAACTCGACCCGATCGGACAGTCATAGCAAATTTTCCATTCTTCCTGTGTATATATGCTAGTCGCCTTCGCACCCTTCGTGCTGCTTTCGTCACTAGCGCGGACTGCCGTCCGCAGTGATTGAAAAATGCAGAGCAAATTCAATATGGAAACTGTGGGTTTATATTATCACTGCGGACGGCAGTCCGCGCTAGTGACGAAAGCAGCACGAAGGGTGCGAAGGCGACTAGCATATATACACAGGAAGAATGGAAAATTTGCTATGACTGTCCGATCAGGTCGAGTTATATACCGATCGCAAGGTATTAACTTAACTTACAAATGTGCATACTAAGACTTTAGAAACTCACCTGGTTCGTGGATAAACAGGTGTAAGTGGGAGGGGAAAAATTTAAATTATTGGAGCTAATGGGCCGTTGGAGCCTTTTTGATTTTTATTTTAATTTTTTACTATTCTAATCAAAAATACGCGTCGAATGACACCTTGATCATTAAAATCCGATCACTGGTTCAGAAGATAATTAATTTTGAAATTTTTGGTGCACCTTTCAAAACGAGATGAAAAGTCAGTCTGTTTGTTCGTTTGTTTGTTTGTTTGTTTGTTTGTTTGTTTGTTTGTCTGTTTGTCTGTTTGTCTGTTTGTTTGGATCAAATCGTAAATTTAGCTTAAAAGTTTGAATGAGGACTTGTTCCCGATCAAAAATCTAGAAACGTTTGTTCTACGACTTTTTCGAAAAAAAGCTAGTTTAGCGGGAAATCGCTAAAAACCGTTAAAATTAATTAAATTATAGCATCCAAACGATATGAGCTACAGACGTGATCTATGCATCGTTGGAAAGGTATTTTGAAGGGCTTTTAGGCAAACCTTCAAACTTTTTTTCTAAAGTGCATAGGTAAAAATCAACAGGTGAAATAAGATATTTTGTCCCAGATTTTGGCGGTTTTTGAGAAAACGCTGCCTACGATTTTTTTTAATTTGCAATATGTTTGAGCTTGTAAAATTTCGCGTTTTTTGATATATCATTCATAAATTTATGTTGATTGGTTTGGAAGATATAACCTATTAACTGAATATATACGTTTTACTTTGAATTGAAATAGGACAGCAGCAGCAATTACATTTGACTAACAGTCCAGTAACAATGAAATCTATAATTAGACAGTCGTTCTTAATGATCGCCAGTGGCGCAAAGTGTAGAGCTTCCGATTTTTTCATGAATTCTCAGCTCGGGTTTCGGGTTCAAATCCTGGCACGGACAAAACTTTTTTTTTTTTTTTAATGTTTAAATGCAATTAATTTGAAACGTTTGTTCTACGACTTTTTCGAAAAAAAGCTAGTTTAGCGGGAAATCGCTAAAAACCGTTAAAATTAAAACCCCTATAGCATCCAAACGATATGAGCTACAGACGTGATCTATGTATCGTTGGAAAGGTATTTTGAAGGGCTTTTAGGCAAACCTTCACTTTGTTCTAAAGTGCATAGGTAAAAATCAATAGGTCAAATAAGATATTTTGTCCCAGATTTTGGCGGTTTTTGAGAAAACGACGCTAACGATTTTTTTTAGCTTTCAATATGTTGTAGTGTGTAAAATTTCCCGTTTTTTGATATATGACACAAAATTTTACCGATGGGTTTGGAAGATATTACTTATTAACTGAATATACTTTTTACCTTTACACTACTGCATGTACATATGCAGTATGTTAATGTACATGTAAATCGCCAAAAGCCACAGCATCCAAACAATAGAAGCTACAGATGTGATCTATATATCGTTGGAAATGTATTTTGAAGGGCTTTAAGCCTAGCTGTAAACTTTTTTGCATAAAACACAGGTAAAAAGCTTCAGGTGAAATAAGGTTTTTTTCCCCACATTTCGGCGATTTAAGAAAAATCTACGTTTCAAATAAGTTTTAAATACAGTTGAACTTTCCTTACTCGAACTTATCTAACTCGAATTTCTCTGTAACTCGAATTAAATGAGTGGCAGTAAAATTAATAATCTTAGGAAAAAGAACTCTATAACTCGAATATTTCCCTAACTCGAACCTTTTCTTTGGATAATGGTGATTCGAGTTAGGGAAGTTCGACTGTATGTTATTTGTTGTAGCAATTCAATTTCGCGTTTTTGACTATAACACATAGCCGTCAAATTTCGTTTGGGCAAGATATTACCTGTTAACTGAAT
Source organism: Drosophila quinaria (assembly GCA_035047525.1). Taxonomy (NCBI): domain Eukaryota; kingdom Metazoa; phylum Arthropoda; class Insecta; order Diptera; family Drosophilidae; genus Drosophila; species Drosophila quinaria. The sequence continues at coordinate 1,658,838 of JAWNPO010000482.1, read as the reverse complement.
ATACCTTTTACCTTTACACTTCTGCATGTACATATGTATGCAGTAGCATGCATAGCAGCCAGAGTTTGAGAGTGCTACTAGCTTTTGCGCTTGGCATGTGTGTTTTAAGGGAACCAGTGTTGGCAGACTGTTTGTTTTAGCTTGTACAAAAAATAAACAAAGTTGATAGAATGAAATTTCAAAATTTCTGATATCTTATTCAAAAATTTCTGATATCTTATAAAAAAAACCTCTTTACGAGGTAAAAGTCTAGTGACGAAAACAGTTATATGCCCCAAAATTTCTGATATCCAATTTTGTGACGAATAATATTAAGTTTGACATACAAATTATTTTAAAAAAAATTTTTGCATTCGGCACTGCGCAAAACATTGAGTTTTATTTGGTATGAAGAATTGAGACATTTTGGCGCAATGTGCTGAGTGCCAAATTTTTTTTTAAAATAATTTTTATGTCAAACTTAATATTATTCGTCACAAAATTGGATATCAGAAATTTTGGGGCATATAACTGTTTTCGTCACTAGACTTTTACCTCGTAAAGAGGTTTTTTTTATAAGTATATAATTCTATCACAGATCAATTTCCATTTTCCATGATTCCAAATTTTGTCAGAAATCATTTTACATTACTTTTAGAATATGTTTTTTCCTTCAATTCAAAATAAAAAAAACTATAAAAATAATTATGAATTTAATTATGTTAATAAATTATTTAACTTTCCCACTTAATCTTCTTAAAACAATATTCAAAGTAAGAGTTATAATAAAAGATTTTTTAATAAATCTTCTTAAAAGTATATAAATTATTTTAAAACCATAAAGAAACAAATTACCAAATTTTCTAAAAATATCCATGAGTTAAGACAAATTAATTTCCAGTGACAATCGATCGTTTTCGACTGCGTCATTGGCTTCTTCAGAAGTCCAATGGGCAAGGTCAAATGGTAGCATTAAGATCAAAGATATAAATCGTACAACAGTTGCAAATGCCAGTAATCAGTTGATTAGAAATCATTCTCATTGTCAGCCTTAATCGGCAATTGAATTAATGAGATTCAAGCATAACTTAAACTTTTAAGCTGGGATTAGTTAAGTGCGATTCAGGTTCAAGCTTGAAATGTTGCCAAAGAAAGTTGAAAATATTTTGTTATAGATCAATTATAAATTCAACGATTAAGATGCTATCAAATCTCAACTAATAGCTGGTCGAAGAAACGGTAAAAACTTCATCGAGTTTTTGTCAATAAAAAATCCAGACCCATTGTTATACATACATAGATAGCAGCTGAATCTCAAATATTCATCTCAACGGTATTTTAGTATTTTGGCGCACGCTAAATTATTACACATAATTTGTTATATTTCTTCGAGTATTTTTTTGGGATGTTTTTTACAACGGACTTGGGTCTTCACAGTTTTGTTTTTGTTTGTCTTCGCGTTGTCTTATAGGCTCGAGAAGTGTGAAAACAGTTATTGTTATTTGAGACCATCGATAATTCTTACAAATGATCTCTGTTTTATTTTTAGACTTTATCCCTATTAATTTATTGCTAGGGCATTTGTTGTTTTGTCTCCTACTCTGAATTTATAATTTATGTCTAAGCTCAGCAAAGTTTAGTCAAAGTATTAAATGATATTCAAAGGGCCTGATTGAGATGCTTTTGGTGGAAATGATTACTTTATGATCGGTTCCATTGTCAGAATGTTGTCAAAGACCTTTCAATACATTTAGAAAGCTTCAATGAATAGTTTCTAAAAAATATTCAAAATTATTAAAAGTGTTGTGGAAGGTAATAAACTTCAAGTAGATAAAAAAGTGCGTTAACATAACTTTATTAAGGCATTACACTTATACATTTATGTGCATTAATAGAATGAAATTTTTTGTGCAATCATTGCTAATTTAATTAATTATTATACAAAAAATAAAACCACTAAAATTTGAAATAATTAAAATATAAAATACTTTATTAAAAGTATTGGCCATATTTGCTACAATTTAATTTTCATTAGGTATTTTTGTTATAAAAGTTTTGCGCAATATCTCAAATATGTGTATATAATTTAAAAGTTTTGGTAAAATAGGTCAAGCTCTGAAATCTGCTGCTGAAGCAAGTATATATACTCGCTTAAAATTAATTTAAATAATATATTCGATATACGAGGCAATAATTAAACTTGGCACTGCCCAACTGATGCCCAGACTCATTCTGGCCTCACCTGAGTATCTGTCTGGCCTTATGTACGTTAAACCAATTAATTTGCAAGCATATGTACTATTAACAATAGTGTGTTGTGATTATATACTATGTATCCACACGGTATATACAGTATGTGGCTTATGTGGGGACTCGCATATGGTTTGCACCATATGAACGACGGCAACATGCTTCGTACGAGTATATAAGCAAATTAATTAAAGTTGCCACTTCAGTTGAATTTTCCAGGTGAGTGATGCGGAACAAATAATCAATCAATCAGCTCAGATACACACACACACACACACACATACACATACTTTCAGACAATCGCACACATGCAAAAAGCTGCAGGGCAAAAGCTGCAGACACTATCTAGGCAACACAGGCGGCGACTTTCATGGCATTGGTCAGTTAGTCAGTTGGCCAGTTTGCCAGTCAGTCAGTTCATCTGTTCAACTCTCTGTCAGTCTGTCTGTCAGTCTGTCCCACTGTCCAGACAGTCACTCAGCCAGCCGGGGCTTGTCATTGACGTCGCTTTTGCCGGACATGGCGAAATGTTCAAAATAAGTAAGTATGTGAATGGATCTATGAGTGTTGTTGTTGTTGTTGCTGTTGTTGTTGTTGTTTTTGCATGGAATGCGTATATGTAAATGGGTTCTACAACAACAACAAATCGACATTTGAACAGTGGTCTCGATTGTTATTAACTACTCTGAAAATACACATATATTAATTGAATAAAGTATATATGAAATAAATTAAACTTCAAAATGTGTTTGAATAAATATCTATTAATGTCAACTGTAATAAAATGAGCTTAATATAATCAAATTTAGAAGAATAATAATAAGAATAAGCAAATTTATATTTAATAATAAAGAAACTTTTGAACTCTTAAATTAAATTGTATATATTTATTAAATTTATTTAAATATTAAATTCATATTTGCATAATTACTTAACATTTCTAAAAACTCAAGATAAATATTCCTAGAGAAATAACATTAACATATTTAATATATAAAAAGGCTTTAAAATTTCGACAATAGTTTGATTTTTAAGTAATAAATTGAAGAAGAAACTTACATGTCGCTTTGTTGAATTTATTTTATGACATTCTGCACATTTAATATGAATTTCAAGATTTATGAAATGCATTAAAAATATCATTTAATTTTGTCCCACTATGCATTGGTCAGTTTCAGTTGAATTTTGGTGCAGTTGTTGTTGCATTTATCTGCAGCTTTTGAGCTCATGCATATGTCTGGCCTGTTCCTGTCTGGTTCTCGACCAGGACTGTGATTGGGACAGGGATTGGGACAGGGACAGGGACTGACTGAGTTTTCGGCCCTGTTGCAGTGTGCGTTTGAACTTTTCCAATTTGCAAGCGAAAAATTGAAAATACGACTACGGCGACAACGATGAGGGCAGCATCAAGTAAATAAATAAATGCGAGTATTCATGGAGCTTATTGCGGAGCAGGTACGAGTATAAAAAAATAAATAAAATACAATAAAAAAAGCAACAATCTGTAGCTGCTTTGTGGCAGCAACAAACTGCCGCCCAGTCGACACAAAGGCAACAACTACCAAGCATTTGTGTCTGGGAGCGGTTGATTAAAATGTACAAATACATACATACATACATGCATGATGTCTATATATAAAGTAAGTATATAAAATCGTATGTGCATGCCATCACATCAACAAATTGTGTATTAAAAAAATGTGTTTAACCAAATCGATTTTGGAAAAATCACAGCGAAAAAATGTTGTAATTAAAATTGAATTTCGCTCTGGGTGTGGTCTCTGAAATGTGGCACCCCCCATTGGGGTGGGGCCATGGATTTGGCAATGGACTGCAAAATGCATTTCGCCCTTTCTCTTTCTCTCCCTCTCTCTCTCTCTGTCACTTCTCGCATTCAACATTCTCCTGCCGAAATTGAGAAATTTATTTATTTAGTTGGTACATGAGCTCAGTTGTCATAGCGCCTGACTGACTGAGAGGTGCAATTTATTTAATTAGATGCATAAAACTCATTAAGATAAGAGCTTCCAGCTGCCAGTGTCGACTTTGGCTGAGTTTCCATGTTGTTCAAGTGCGCGAATCAACAAATGCGCCAAAGTGCAGACCCCTCTACAATCCTCAGCCCCCAGTCCCCAATCCGCAATCCACAGTCCTCAATCCCCAGGAAGAAGTTGAATTGTTATGCTCACTTGGCAGCCTCGGGGAAAGTAGTGCCAACTGTAATAAAATGGGAGGTGCCCAGACACTAGACCCTACTTTTCAAGTGTACGGCAATACGGAGCTGATGCTGATGCTGCTTTGGTTGCATATAAAGCTGCCTGTGCTGAGTAATTAACTTGAGCGACGATGACGACGACGACGACGACAATAAAACGCCGACTTAATTAAGTGACACAAGTGCTTCACTCTGATGTTGGATGTGGATGAGGATGTGGATGAGATTGGGAAAGAGAATGCGAATCCTGTTGCTCTCGAGTTCTCTTCTAGCTTAATACAATTTATGCATTTGCAAATTGCCATAAATAATGTGATGCTGCGCGTAATATTTTTTTTTAGAATCAATATGACGTGAATATTGTATGTTTAATTATTTAAAAAAAAAATAAAAAAAATTATCGTTGTTTTCTAATCTATACTGTATAGATAAATAAAAAAAATATATTAATAATAAATAAAACAAATAAAAATAAAATAAAAAAATTAAAAATAAAATAATAATAAAATAGAAAAATAAAATAAAAAATAAAAATAAAATAAAAATAAAATAGAACTTTTCTTTTTATTCATTCAATTTAAATTTAATATTTTATCTTATAAAACACCTCTTTACGAGGTAAAAGTCTAGTGACGAAATCATTTTAATGACCCAAAATTTCTGATATCCAATTTTGTGACGAATAATATTAAATTTTACACATGAATTATTAAAAAACTGGGCACATTGCGCTAAGTTTTTCAGTCAGTGACAAATTTTTTTTAGCTGTGATTTTTTTTTCGAAAAAAATTGTAGTACAAACGTTTCTAGATTTTTGACTGGGAACAAGTCCTCATTTAGACTTTTAAGCTAAATCAACGATTTCATACAAACAAACAAACTGACTTGTCATCTCATTTTCGGAAGACGGATTTCGATGATCAAGGTATCATTCGTAGCGTATTTTTTATAAAAATATTACAAAATTACAAAAAAATCAAAAAGGCTCCACCGGCCCCATTTGCTCCAATAATTAATATTTTCCCCTCCCAATAACACCTGCTTTTCTCACGAGCCAAGTGAGTTTCCAAGAGTCTGCACATTTGTAAGTTAAATTAATACCTTTCGATCGGTATACAACTCGACCCGATCGGACAGTCATAGCAAATTTTCCATTCTTCCTGTGTATATATGCTAATCGCATTTCGCACCCTTCGTGCTGCTTTCGTCACTAGCGCGACATGCCGTCCGCAGTGATATAATTCATATTAATTTTATATCTTATCAAGTTACTTTATTTTGATTTAATTTTGAAAATTACTTTTGATCAACTGCTCTAAGTTAACGTTAAGTAAATAAAATAAATTAAAATAAAGGAAAGTCATATTTTTGGAAAAGAAAATCTATACTATTTGATCCGATATTTTAAGGGAAAAATTACAAATAAACCAACCAAGTTGTTCTTCTCTATTTGTGATACTCTACAATATTTTGCTCAGGAAAAACTTCAAAATTGCTCGAATAACTGTCATCACTTTCAGGAATAAATAACAACAAATTAAAATGTTTTATCAATTATCAATTATCCATAAATGGCCTTCAGTTTGTCTGCGTGTTAGTTCTTATCTTACTGCTTAGTATACAGAAAAATTCGAGCTGTACTTCTTTTCTGGTTGAAAGATTGCCAGTTGCATTTTGGATTTTCCTTATCAACTACAGTTTTTGGTACACACCCGACCTCAGTCTGAAGCACCCGCATCGTTGGATAGTTGCATTTCAACTGCATGCTCGGTATCGGTATCAATGTCAAATCAGGGCGTGACTAATCGCCTAATTGCAGCAACATTGCAACAATATCTACCCCCAAACCAATGAAAAGATATTCAAGAGCAGGGCTATAAAAATGCAAAAATAAATACAAGTAATTTGACAGTGATTAGCATGGCGAGCAGCGAGAGTATCTTACAGATGCAGATTGCGCATTTTATGCTGGCCCAGTGATTGAATTTCAGATGCAACTACAAAATGCGGGTGATATGTCGGTCCCCGATTGCAATACCGAGAAATACCGCAAAGAGGAAGTATTAGGCGACGTATCTTCTCTCGGAAAATGCTGTCAGTATGCAACCTGTTGAGTTGGCTAAGCCCTGGCTAAATTTTATTGATGATTATGATAATATGCACAGTTTGCCTAGCCATTTATTGTTCTTGCATTACACTCGCTGTGTTATTCTAGCCCTTTATTGCAGTTTGCAGCCGGAGATCCGTTGAGGGATTTGTGAGTGAGGCGTGGATTTTAGAGGTTCATTACCATGTCTACCTGTGTGTACTTTGCCTATGGGTTTTTCCATTTGCAGGTGCGCAGCTTGTCGGCTTAGCCAAGGGTCGCCAGGCAGTCTGACAATTTGCATGTGTTTCCTCTGTTTCTCTTTCTGTTTCCTCAAAATCCAATGTAAATCAAAGTGCGGTCCATCGATCAAGCGACCTATAAATTCTTACGCATGCCACACATCCATCAAATTGCTAAGCACGCACAGTCAAAAAAAAAAAAAAAAAAAAAAAAGATACAGATATTTATGTACTTGTACCTTTGAGCTGACAACAGTTTAAAAGTGTTACCATTGCACGACGGTCCACAACTAATTGGATTTTTGATTTTATTTTATTTTTTCTCAATCTTTTTTTTGTCAACTAATCCGATTTGTTTATGTACGTTTCAGTTTCAGTGACACTCGCAATCGGAGCACAACTTCAGGCGTATCCCCAGCCCTAAAATTAGCTACAGTTTTAGGCTTATGCATCAACTTGAGTTTCTTACTTTTTTTTTGTTGGTGCTTTGGTGTTTTGGTCGGTACCATTGCTCTCTGTTAACCTAGTTTTGAAATGTGCCAGTCAATAAAGGGCGCCATCTTTTTGGTCATTGACAGTGGCCCCCGACCAAATCCGAATCCGAAAAAAAACTAAAATCTAGTACCAGACAGTTTCCACTTTTGTGCATAATGACATTTGTTTGCTAACTTTTCTATTGTTAAAGTTTAATTAGTTGTTCAGCTCGTTCGCTTCTACTCTGGATTCTGAATTTATTCACCCCTCTCTTTCTGTGTCTCTCTCTCTCTCTCTCACTCTGTTTCCATCTCTTTCTGTCTTTCTCTAGCTGCTGTGTGGAGACATTACAGTTGTTGTTGTGCTTTGAAGGCGCCGCAGGGCTTTTGTTTAGATAATTGAAGGGTGCACTCAGAAGTGCACGAATTCTCCCAAATCACATAAACATACACGAATTAGCTTTAGATAAAAGTCAGAAATGTAGAGAGAGATGAGAGACGAAGAGAAATGGAGAAATAAAGAGAAGGAATATGTTTTATTAATATCAATTAAAGTTGGAATTAGAATATTTTAAAATATTCTCAAACACGTAAAATTAATAACGAATTCTATTATCGTCCATAATAAAAAGAATAAAAGTGGGTGAAAAGGTATTAGAAAAATCCATATGTTTAAAAATTATATTATAATCAAAAATTCGCATCTAAAGATAATTTACAATTTAAAGATACAATTCCATAACAAAAAAACTTTTGAATACAAGAATAATATTTGTCAATTACTCTTTCAATTTATTTACACATAAATAGAATTTTTAAAATAATTTCGCATTTAATTTGATTGAATAAATTTGAAAATAAAATCTGCATAAATAAAAGAATGCGAATTGACAAAACTCTCACGATCATCTGCTGCCATTGATGCGGTTTCTAATTGCGATGATGACTCAGCTCTCGACCGGAATGAAGCACCTGTCTAAATAGCCAGGCTGAAAGTGTTGTTGTTGTTGTAAGTGGGACGAGATTGACATTAGATCTTAATTTAATTTAATGGCTAATCACATGGCAAACGTGATGCTTAATATTCCCACTGATTGCAACAAATGACACTGACAACACGCAAAAAAGCTAGAGAAACGGCACAAAATTTAAGCTAATTAGAAAAACCCCAACAACAGCAGCAACAACAACAAGAAGCAGTAAAAAAATAATAAATCTAAATCAAACATTGCTACAGCTGAATGACGAGAAAATAAACAAAACGCTCCGACAAACGATTTGCATGTCAAACAAACTCGAACTGAAGCTACAGATATGTATCTGTATCTGTATCTCTGTCTCTGTCTCTGCATGTATTTGTATCTGCTGTGCATTGCAGCGTACCAAAATGACATCCATAAAAAATTAATAAATTTTGTTTTCAAAAGTTATGCATTTGTATCTCAAGCAATCTGATTTCATCAATTGAAATAAAAAACAACAAAACATGTTGCGAAAAATGTAAATTGAGTTTAGTTTATAATGACACAAAATTAACTACAAAACAGGAACACGAGTGGAAACAAAGTTATGGAACTCCACCAACAACAAAATGGCTCTAAAAAAGCTGTAATAGATTTTGTAATTAAAAGTTGTAAGTTAATTGATTGCAAAAAGAAAGGGCTGAACATTAAAAGTATTTTAATTGAAATTTAGAAAAACTTTTATTTTGATTTCACTCCCCCAATCCCTGTCTCTGACGACGAATTTATAAATTTACAAAAAACAGAAAAATCATATAAAATTGGAGTATATTTGCACAACTGAAATAAGCCATTTTCATTTTAAATATTTTTATTGTACCTTTTTTAATTCAACGTTCAGTCATTGAATAATTTTACACATAGTTTTTATGTATTTTCAGCTTGCTTTTGTAAAGCTAAATTTGCAATTTTAAAAATTCCATATATCATATTATTAATGTCTTTTATGATACCCTGTGCCCATAAAACTGAAGCAACGTTTATTGAATTGATGTAAAAGGCCAAATTTGGTAATCGCTGAACTGTTTCATCTTTCTAAAATCTGAGACAGGGTGTCCCCAAGTCGAGCATTTTAGTGTTATTATTTGTGAAATGCCAGAGTGTTGGATCTATTGTGATGTGTTTACTTGATGCCAGCATAAATTAGCAATATCGAATGAATGTTATAGTTTGTTAATAAGCCTAAGGTCGTGTAAAAAGTGACTGTCGACTGTCCACTGGATGCTTTGATTAGTTCAGAAACGATAATGTATTTGGAAAGGCATATAGATAGGTGATATTTAAGTGATAAACCATAAATTTGAAAGTCTAAAAATCATCTTTATTGCATAAATTGCAAAACGGAGGCACAATAATCCATGAGGAACATTTAAATGCATTCATGTCTGTCTATATTATTGCAAAATAATTGTAGAAAATTCAGTCATCTAGTTTGAATACTATTATTATTATTATTAAACAACGGCGACAGTCACAAAACTCTCACTTCCCGTCACGAAAATTAGCTTTAGTCATGAGAACAAACATAGAGTGTAAAAACTAAATAAATAGTTGCACAAATGTCATAGCAAAAGTATTTAAAAAAAATCACTACTTTTTCCAAGTGCCTTTAGTTAATATCTCATATACTCTTGATTGACTTTAATAAAATATTACAATTAAGTGAAACTAAAAATACAATTTGCCTTTCATATTTATTTCATGTTTGATAAAAAATCGCTAATTTCTTTCTCAGTTTTTTCTTAAAAGGAATTTCCAGCCAATTGATTTATTAGTTTTAAGTGTAATTTAAAATAATAAAATTTCCAAATAATGTTTTGTGAGTCTGTTGACCCTTAAATACATTTCATAAATTCAGTTAATTTTTATGCAAATATATATATATATCGATAGTCCGTCAGTTAATGTTGTCGACTTTTTATAGCCATTCCCAGTTTTGTCAAATCACTCAATTTGTTAATGATCTTAAATGATTATTTAAATACCGAATCTCCAGACACAAGAGCATCTTATGCAATTTAATAGCTTGAGTTGTTTTTCTATATCCGTAAAATCAGAAGATAAATACACATATCAACAAGTTAAGTTCCAGAAATGACTTGAATATTTTGATTTTAAGACGGAACTTAGTGCGAGATCCATAAAACTCCATCGTTAATCTCAAATATCAAATAGCATTTGAGCATTTAATGCAGCATTTGTGCAAATTTTCATAGATATTTTGAAAGCCTTGGCCAAAACTCGAAATATATACTCATAAAAATAAAAAAATTTAATTTGTCATGCCTGAAAATATTTACAAAGTACCTTTATTCATGATATATGAGAGCCTGTTTTAGCCGACGGTAAAATGATTTATGCTAAAAATATTGTATAAATAAAATGAATGAAATAAAAAACAAATTGTTTTATATTTTTTGTAAAGATTTTTCTTTTATTTGTGTGTTTTTTTGTGGATTTTTCTGGTTTTTTATTGTTGTTGCAGGCGTTTTGGCTCTCTCTCTCTTTCTTCTCGGTCCGCCATATTTCGATTTATCAATTTATCATTTTGTTTTTTACTAAATTTTCTTTAGGTTTACTAACATTTTGTTGTTGTTTTTTTTTGTTTGTATTATGTGGTAGATGTTTGTCTTTTAATAATAATAATAATAATAATTTTTGTCGTTTTTTATTACAATTAATGTTTGTCTTTTTCATTTTATCTTGCAGTATTCATAAGGATAATTAATAATTAAATTGTTTATATAATAGATAATAATTAGAATTACTTAATGCATAAGAGAATCTACAAAATAGAATGTTGTTTCCATTTTACATTTCTTTGTGTGTGTGGAATGCTTTCAATTTGCTTTGCTTTAATTTTTGTACAGAAAACATAAATCAAAATAACATTAAACAATTTTATATTAATTTTTTTTGTTCTGCTTGCAACAATTTTTTTGTATCACACAATTGTCGTTTAGGTATTTAGCAATAAAATGTGGAATGCAAGTTGTGGAATGTGTGTTCATTTTTCAGATGTATTGTATGGTACAACAGTGCGTATGCTTAATTTGTAAATGCCATTTGAATTAATTAATTAATTACGTGTATTTTATTACAATATAATGTTTAAATTTCATTGATTTGTTTTTAATTACAAGTGCTAAAATTAATGCAGCTGCTTTTTCTTGTTTTTTTGTTTGTTTTTTTTTTTGTTATTGTTGTTTTAAAACTAAAGCTAAAATTGTTTTTAGTTGCAAATACATGTAATTTCTAAGTCTGTGTGTGTGTGTGTGTGTGTGTTTATATATATATTTAATAATTTACAATGTGGATATATCCAACAAACCAGCGCCTGCCTCGTGTGCATGCAACTGCTGATAATGATACAACTGATGATGTTGCTGCTGCTGCAGTTGCTGCTGCTGCTGCTGATGATGTTGCAAGTGATGCTGCTGCTGGTGATGATGATGCTGCTGCTGCTGCTGCTGTTGATGTTGCAGGTAGTGTTGTTGTTGTTGCTGATGGTGCTGCTGCTGCTGCTGTTGCTCCTCCAGTTGTTGCATGTCCAGCATGCTGGCGGATGACACAAACGCGCTCGCTGCATGGCAACTGGTTGCAGCGGCAGCGGAGGCGGCGGCAGCGGCAACAGCAGCCGCCGCCAAGGCGGGTGAATGCGCTGTGGTTGTGTGGCCACTGGAATGCGCCGAGGAGCGACCGCCCGACGAGCCCGAGCCCGATGCCGTCGGACTTGGCCGGCCATTCAGCAGCTGTTGCTGCTGGTGTGTTGCCGTTGCCGCAGCTGCTGTTGCTGCTGCTGCTGTTGCTGGCATGTAGCCAACGGCTGACGGCGGCGGCGACACATTGACGGACGCGGCGGCGGCTCCATAGGCGCTGGCCATTTCTCACATATGTGCCAGGGGCGCCATTGCCCGCAGCGATTGCTGATGCAGCTGATGTTGCTGCTGCTGCTGTTGCTGTTGTTGTTGCTGCTGCTGGTGTTGTTGGTGTTGCTGCTGCTGTTGCTGGTGCATGACATGTTGCAACGGTTGCTGCTGCTGCTGCTGCAGCTCCGGCGATGCCGTCTGGTAGTGCATCAAATGTCGCTGTTGCTCCGGCGCCACGTCGTGCAGATGATACATGTTCATCAGGTGATTCAGATCCGTGCCAGCGCCAGCTGCTGCCGCTGCTGCTGCCGATGCGGATGTTGTCAGGTATTCCCGTTTCATTATGTGATTGTTGTTGTGACTGTTGTTGTTGTTGTTGTTGAGGGCAATCGCACTGGGACTGGGAGAGACGGGTTCGGATTTGATGCTCGAATCGCTGGGACTGTGACTCTGGCAGGAGACTTGGGCCCCGTAAGGAGCCGGTGAGCCGCCGGTGCCCGTCACCGCCCCCGCCCCCGGCTGCTGCTGCTGTCCGTAGGGGGAGGGGGAGCCGGGCTGCTGGAGGCTGCTGCCGTAGGGCGACGTCTGGCCGCCGGCAACGGTGTCGTACATCCCGTACCCGTTGTACATGTGCCCCATCTCGCCGTACCGCGGCGCGTAGTTCATGTAGTGCGTCTGGTAGCCGGCGGGATCGGGGTGCATGTACCCGTTGGGCATGTACCCGTTGGGCACGCTCATCTGATGGATGTTCGGACGCACCTGTTGTGCTGCCGCCGCCGCCGCCGCTGCCGCTGCTGCCGCCGAGGCGCCTCCGGAGCCGTTCAACGCCTGACCTTGTCCCATGCCCTGCGAGACTCTCGTGGGCGTGCCGGGCTCCCCGCCCCCGGGCTGCTGGCCCGGCATCAGTCCGCCCATGGGGTACTTCTCCTTGGTCTTGGTCAGCGTTTTGGTCTTGCGACGCGGCCGATACTTGTAGTCGGGATGCTCCTTCATGTGCACGGCCCGCAATCTCTTGGCCTCGTCGATGAACGGCCGCTTCTCCGCCTCGGAGAGGTCCTTCCACTGGGCGCCCAGTCGCTTCGAGATCTCCGAATTGTGCATCTTTGGGTTGTCGGAGGCCATCTTACGGCGCTGGCCACGTGACCAGACCATGAACGCATTCATCGGTCTCTTGACGCGATCCGCGTGCTGTTGATTTTTGTTGGCTGTCGCATTGTTGTTGTTGTTGTTGCTGCTGCTGTTGTTGCTGTTGGTCATGCTGCTGAGAGCGCTGCCCGCGCCCATCAATGCGGGATGTTGCTGGTGCGACTGTTGCTGCTGCTGCTGCTGCTGTTGCTGATGGTGACTGACTGGCGATGTCATGTGATGGCTGCCAATGCTGCTCTGTGTTGGACTCAACTCGCTCGAACTGTGCAGCGGCGAACTCTGTTGCTGCTGCTGCTGCTGTTGCTGCTGCTGCCCGGGAGCAACACCGCCGCCGTTCAGCGTGTTGGCGATGCTCGATTGCAGCGAACTCAGCGGATTTGGACTCTGGCTGGCCGCAATGTGAGCGGACATGTGATGGTGATGGTGATGGTGATGATTGTGTTGACTTAATTGCGAGTGCGTCAACGGCGACTGCCCGAAGTTCATCAGTGGCGCCAGCGCCGAGTAGGATGAGGCTGCCGCGTGGGCGTGGCCGTGCAGCGCGGCACTCGCGTGCAGCGGCGGCATTGTGGCATGCAATATTCCGCCTCCCTTCATGTCCGCCTCCACGGTCAGCATGTTGCTGTCAACTGTGGCAACTGTTGCTCGCGTTCGTTACTATCGATCGATCTATTGTCTTCAGCTCAGGCTATCGATTGCCGGCGAGCGCAACTCATCAAGTTTACACTGGATGATCGTACAGCCTGTAGATACTTTTAATGTATCCCGTAGATACTTTTTCCTCAACTGCTGTTGCTTGTAGATACTCTCAATATCTGGCAGATAATTTCCTGTTTGCTTTTGTTGCTTGTAGATACTTTTCTGTTTGCTTTTGTCACTTGTAGATACTGCTTGTATCTTGAACTACTTGTAGATACTTTTTGAAGATCGCTGCTGCCGCTTTAGATACTTTAAAAACTCTGTAGATATTTTAAAGCACCTGTGGATGCAACTCTTTTAATGTAAATCCAAATCTCAGATACATGAAATCGTTGAATAGTTTTTGGTAACACTTTCAATCACACTCAGTTGTATCTTTTGTAGACTCGAGAATGCACAGTTATTTTTACTAGTTACTTTGCAGTTTTACTGTTATTTATTCGCTATGATTTTTTTGAACATTTCGTTTGGAAACCATGTTGCACTTGTTGGATTTGTTTAATAATATATATTTGTTAATTGTTTTCTTTCGAATTTCAGAACTTGGCCACATACATAAGAAAGTATCTTATGTATATATTGAAAGATACTTTTTATTATTTTTTCGCAGCTAAACAGCTTTTGCTATTTGTTTGGGCATTAACAAATATGCTGATGATAAAACACTTGAAATTTGTTATTAATTAAAACGCGACGCGAATTGCGTAGTTTTTGGGTAAGTTTATATTTGTGGGTTATTTAATTGATGTGTGTGTTTTTCTGTTTGTGTCATATTTTTCTGCTGTTGGTGTTGGCAAAAAAATCAGCGCGCTGCGTAAGACGATGATAAAATACCTCCACACTACGCGGAATTGAGCACCTTTCTGTTTCGCCGTCGACTCAGTGGACAGCAGCGAAACCTGTTCAGCGATAACGAGCGCCGTCAACCGTCAAAACGAAGCGCAAAAAAACCGACTAAAATTATATTCCCGTTGCGTTGCGAGACGAGGCGATGTGTGGCGAGGGACGCTAAACTCGAAACTCAAACTCGAGAATTCGTTTGGGTTTCGTTTCGTTTCGTTTCGTTGCTCGTTGCTCGATGCTCGTGGCTGGGCTCGTTGCGTTCGTGCGTGCGCGTGTGCTGACGACAGCGAATGCGAGAGACGAATGAGAGACTGACTGGCCAGCAGCTGAGACTGAAGCCAGAGCTGTGAGCAATGCGCACACACACATATACACACAGTCACATACACAACCACCCTGGCTAGTCAAACGGGTATTTGACTATATGCGTGTGTGTGTGTGAAGGCATTTGCTAAACCAGTTCTCGCACTGCGGCAGGCGTGAGCGTTAGACAAAGACAACGCTAGTGACATGCGCTCACGCTAATAAATCAAATAAACGCTTCGCTCTGGCTTGTGTGTGTGCGTGTGTTGGTGTTGTTGTTGGTATCATTGCCAGCTTGGATTTTGCGCAGCGCACAGCGCCAATCAACGATGCGCGCAAGCGAGATGGCAACATATGCTGCATTCGCTCGCACCACATATCGATCCATGTCGTTGTTGCTGCGTTGCCAGAGTTGCCATAAAAATGTCGTCGCTGGGCAGTCGTTTTTATGGCATGCAACGTTGCCCATTTTCACAGCAGCAGCTTCAAGTCAAAGTCTGGCGGAATTTTTGCGCTTATCGGACGCTTTAAATATGGCCGACCAGGCGTTGGAGCAGCCAGGCTAAAAGCATCGCGAACTGTTAACCGGGAAGAAGCGGGAGCGGGAACGGGTACGGGAACGATACGCCACCTGGAGCGGGGGTATCGCAGTGTTTGCGGTGCATTTACCGTTGGCGCGTCTAACGCGCATAGTTTGAATTCTTTTACTTTTCAGTTTTTCGTATTTTTCATATTTTTTTAGCGTCTTTTTCGCTTCTGCTTGTTCTTATTAACCTAATGGGTTTGCCAAGGTAGCAGCCGCAGCTGAAAAAATCTCGAAATAATAGTAAGGCAGCTGGAAAATGTATTAAGCAAGTGCTGCCAAGTGCACTGCAGTAACAGTACCAGTAAGAGTAACTGTAACTGAAGTGTGTGTGTGCGTGTGTGTGTGTGTGTGACTTTGATGCGGTTTGGCATCCTATAGATACATTTGTATGTATGCATATATGAGATACTCGTACGTTGTTGTAATTATAGTTGCACATGTGAATAGTCAACCGCATTGTCTTGTACGTGGTTTTCGGCCTGCTCTATTTAGTTACCCCCTCCACCCCCTCACTGCATCCCCCCCCCCCTCTACCAAACCTCGAGGAATGCATTTGGATATGAGTAATATTTTTTTTTTGGCATTTTCGCCTCGGTTTTCATTAGTGCAATGCAACTGGGCTGAGGTTCTGGTTCTGTTTCCATTTCTGGTTACCAATGTTAATAAAATGCGTTATGGAGTGAGGATCGTAAGAAATACTCGGCAATTAATGTGACTCATGTTCTATTTTTATTTTATTTGTTCTATTTTTATTTTATTTTATTTTTATTACTAAAAGCTCTTGCTAATTGAAAAAAGTGATAGCTGCCCGACATTTAACTTTGGTGTCTTACAATAAAGAAATTACAGTTGAGCTTCCATAACTCGAACTTCTATAACTCGAATTTCTCTCTAGCTCGAGCTTAATGAGGGCAGTGAAATTAATAAACTTAAGCAAAAGAACTCTATAAGTCAAATATCTACGTAGCTCAAACTTTTTCTCTAGATAATGGTTCCCTTTTTTTATGTACTATTTTGCTATTATGCATTAGCTATTTAATTAATGACAAATTTTTTATTTATTTTGCCTACTTATACATATATGTAAGCTTAAGAATAATAATAATATTTTAATTACAAAAAATGTTTGTCAGTTTCCATTTCTTTTGATTTTCTAAAGGAAAATTCAATTTTAAAATTTATTTTATATGATTCTGACTTTCACTATTATTAAATTTAAACAATATAATTTTAGACATCTTTCTTTTTCTTTTATTAATCTGGTATTGACTGTAATTTTAACATAGCTATTCTAAATATGCAATAAATGCATCACATAAATGTGATTCCTTAAATAAATAATCAATAACCAAAAATTATTTCAATATTGCTACTTAAAACATTACTGATTGTATTCTTCAAAGTCCACTTATAACATTCCCATTGATTCACCAATACTTTTACATTTTATAATTTTTTGCAAGTCACTTCTGGCTTTACTCATGCCCAGGCAAAGGCCTGATATACTTTAAGCACTTGAGCTACTAACCCAGAAATGTGTGCGTCATATGGCGAGTTCCTAAACGATTCTTAAAATAAAATGTAAAATGTGTGGACAACAGGGTTAAATGAATTTATGGCCAATTGCAAATGATTTGAAGGCGAACAAAGCCCAGTAAACCTGGTGAAAACAATAAAAAGTATAATAAAAAATAAAAATAAAGGCGCTTAAAAAAAACCTGCCCCAGTAACTGACCTACAACAAAACGCAAATCTTAACCGCAAAAGCCAAGAGAACAAATTTTGCTTTGATGCTGAAAGGCTTTTTTTTATACAATACCAAAAACGATTCTTATTCATTATCAGAGCACTTCTTGTTGCTATTGTTGTTGCTGTTGTTGTTGTTGTTGTTGTTATGTATTATTATTGTATATTTGTGCAGCCATTCGATTCTTTGGGGGGGATTCGAAAATAAAAACGAGAGAAAACAAGAACATAATAAGCCCAAAATGTACCGAAAGAGACCCAGACTCAGTTCCAGACTCAGACTCAGACCGAGTAGACACTCAGACGGCTTTGTTGTTGCTCTTGTTGTAGTTGTTGTTGTAGTTGTTGTTGTTGTTTTTGTTATTTGTGTTTTATGTTTGACGTCTGAGCGTGCTGGGCGCGTGTGAATGGAAAAGGAAGCTCACACACACACACACATACACATACACTTAAAAAAAAACAAAGTCAAGGTCATTGCAAAGAGTTTTAATTGTTCGCACAAAAAAAAATGAAATAAAAATACAAATGCACACACACACACACACACACACATACAGAAAAAGAAACAACAACAATGGCGCCGAGCATTACAAACAAACATTCGCACATAATAAAAGAAATACGAACGCAACAAAAACAACTACAGCGGACAATGGCAAAAGGCAACAAGAGGAGCCAACGACAACAACAACAACATCAACAACAACAGCCATAAAAGGCATTTGGCAAGCAAACAAGTTCAACAACAACAACAACACCATCAACAACAAAAATATTCGCACAATTCACTCAGTCCGCACATAGAGACATCTGTCTCCCTCTTTCATCTGCCTCTCTAACTGCGCTCGTTTCTGTCTCCCCACTCTAGTCTACAGCTATCCCCCTTGCTCTCACGCGCACCTGTCAAATTGTTATTTCTTGAAGTGCAAAATGCACTAAACAAAGCATTTCACGAAATCGATCATAAACAAACAAAAAAGTCAACAGTCAATTTGTTTTAGAGCTTCCTTTAACTCTCAAATGATTTAATACAGTTTTGTTCATTTTGCAATCAAATTCAGTAACATTCAGACATTTTAAAAACATTTTTTAAAGACTCCACTCCAATTTTCTTCATTTGATTCTTTTCGCATTTTCAAATGATTAACGATTTTCTTAATTTTTCTATGAAGTTGTCTTTAGTTTTCTAACAATATTTCATATTT
Organism: Drosophila quinaria; assembly: GCA_035047525.1. Taxonomy (NCBI): domain Eukaryota; kingdom Metazoa; phylum Arthropoda; class Insecta; order Diptera; family Drosophilidae; genus Drosophila; species Drosophila quinaria. The sequence goes on along the minus strand of JAWNPO010000482.1, from coordinate 1,640,174 downwards.
AAAATATGTTGGATAAGTTTTCTTAAATTAATTTAAATACTTGAACATAAGAAACGAAATAAAACTGTAAATAATGTTATAGGGAAATATTATTATATTATATTTGGTAGTTGTTACTTTCTTTCCTTCAGCTTTCAGCCAAATCTTTTTCTCTTTTTTTTCCTTAGCAGGAATCACGTTTTTAATAAATAAATAAATAATTTTTAAAATATAATTTAAGTAGATATAAAATTGAGAAAATCTGTTAAAGCTATGTTAAAAGATAGATCAATAATATTCTGAATCAATCTTTTAAGCATTAAGCATACTTTTGTGGTAATATGTATTGCATTATAATTGAAGTAATTCAAATTGGCATAAATTTCATTTAAGATTAAAGTAAAAATGTAACAATATAGTTGTATATATATTTCTCAAATACTTATATGACTTTTTAAATTTCGGTTTCATTTGATTACCTGTAACTATTTAAATGATCACATCTCACTAATTTTCTATAATTTCATACAATTTATTTTGTTTGCTTTTATTGTAAATTTCCCACGTGTACTCACATGAACTTTTAGCATTATTTTAAACAAAACTTTTGTTGCATACTTTGCAGTCAAAACGTGGCATGCTCATTGTGGCCATCATAGGATCGAAACTCATCCTTAACTGTCTGCATGTTGCTCTCTCTCTCTCTCTCTCTATCTGTCTCTGTCTCTGTCACTCTATCGCTAACCTTGAACAAATCTCTAAATGCTCTAACGCATCAACTTCTGCCATCAAATGTTTTATGAGTTTTGTACGTTTACCAACACCGAAACATAAACCCAGCGACTGCACTGAACAAAAAGCCGAGCAACAAGAGGACGAAAAAAAGAATCAAGTATACGACCTGTCTCGACACTTTGAGGCTGAAACCCAAACACACGCACACACCTACAACTATACACACTCACACACACACACAGACATACTCATACAGAGCCAGAACGAGAGCGAGAGGGAAAGAGATGCCATTCAGACGTTATTCATTTTACACATTCATTTCCTCATTCAATTCGCAATTGTATACGAAATTTCAATTGTTTGTTGAATGTATTATACGGCGAGGATGGCTTGGAAATGCTTTCGTGTTGTTGTTGTTGTTGCAGCTACAACTGTTGGTGCTGCTGTTGATGATGACGTTGTTGAAAATTGCATTGCCTGGCGAAATGGCGAAGTTCAGCTCAGCTCAGCTCAGTTCAGCTCAGTTCAGTTCAGTTTCAGTTGAGAGCCAGCAACAGGTTGTTCTGTCTAGCTTTTGAAAGTGCAATAGGGAGACAACAACAGCAAACAAATAAATGAATGAATGAATGAATGGATGAATGTTGTAAAAGTGTGCGTGCTTCTGTGTGTTTGTATGTATGCGTGTCTCTGATTGCATGATGATGATAAGCGCGAAGTTCTGGCCATAGAAATTGCAAAACGTGTTGATGATGAGGAAGTAAAAGCATTCAGTACTTTTGACTTGATTGTTGACGCTCTCCCGCTCTAAAAGAGAAGGAACTACAACGGAGAGTGAAAGTTGCCGTTGACAATAAATGGCATTAGTTTTTGGGCGCTGAACTTGGGCAAACAATAAAAGCGAACAGCGAGAGCAGCACTCAAAAGGGTTTTGCAGCCAGTCATCGATTTTCTGCGGTCAGTCAAGGCAAAGAGTGCGAGCGAAAGAGCCAGAGCCAGAGAGAGCGAGAGCGACCCACATTTGCGTGCCCAAAGAGTTGAAGAGAAGCGAAAGATGCATGCAAATAATAAAGCAAGCACTCTGGCGCTCTCGCTCTCACTCGCAGACTGCCAAACCGCACAAAAGGAGTCAACATCAATGCAGACTGTATGTGTGTGTGTGTGTGTGAGTGTGTGTGTGTGTTTATCAGCCAAGCGATGAACAATGAAAGAAAAGGCAAAGAGCAAAAGATGTTATTGTTGCTGTTACTGTTCTTGTTATTATTTCAGTTATTGTTGTTCTTGTATTGTTGTACATTATTTTTGTGTCATTGAACTTTTTTGCAATAAAAGTGAGTACGCCGCATAGCAAATGGAACACCGAAAGAGAGAGCGAGAGCGAGTAGAACAACATAATCATCATTATCAGCCGAACAATAAGCGAGTGCATATTGAGCGTATCAATATCAATAGCAACCGCAACAACAATAAAGCGAGCAAAAGGTATGAAAATATGGACTCACAATGGAAAGTGGAGTGACAACTGCTGACAATCAGGTGGCAAATCATTTTATATCGAATTTGAGACACTTGTCATGGGGAATACCTTTAATATTGAAGTCGAATTAAAGCATCGAATAAACTAATGAATATTATAATAGTAATAAAACTGAATACATTTTTTATTGGTTTGTAAGTTTTTATGAATTCTGATAAGTGATTGAATATCTGATAAGTGATCAAATATTTGATCAAAATTAGTTTCATTAAAATAAATATTACTCAAGTTGAAACTCACCTTATCTCATCATGAGTACAATGGATAAGGAATAGACCGTTATTACTATTTTTAGAGATATTATTAACCCTCTAGTGCCCAGGCCAAAAAAGAAAATTGAGCATTCACTAATTTTCAGACATAGAAAATTCGTAATGAATCTCATCGTAGAGCGGTAAATGAACTGGCTAATGGAATATTTAGTTATTCATAAAGTTTTGTAGCAATATACTGTTAATTATAAATCTAATATAATTATGTTAATTTTTAAAGTTTTAACTAAGATTTTTTCTTTCCCCGTCTAAAGGCGGTCTTGGGCACTAGTGGGTTAAAGCATTGAATAAATGAATGCAATAATAATAAATTTAAATTTGTATCAATTTGTTTAAATTCTACAGTAACAAAATGCTTTCAATAAAATTTTCATTTTCTTTTTCATTTTAGATTTAATTTTAATTAGATTAGATTAGATTAATTAGATTTAATTTTAATTTATTTGGTAATAAATACATACATAATTTTATAATTTTAAGGTTTTATTTTTAAATTAATTGTTGTGTCGTCTGCTTTTAGCCAGACAATAAATAAATTAAAGTTTTTAAGTAAAAAATTTATTAATTATTTGAAGTGCACGCACGAAAAATTAAACTATGGAACAATATACATAATAAATGTTACTCAAGTTACATTTTACCTTATCTTGCAATAAGTGCAATGTATGTATGTATCTATTTCATTTGTACATGGATAAGGAATAGACCTTTGGTACTATTTTTGCAGCTGCATTGGAATTTCTTCAGGGACTTATTCACATTATATGAATCATAAGAATTTGAAAATATCAGCAGAGAAATCTTAAGTCTTGACTGCACTTTTTCTCTTACTCTCACTGTGACTGCCGCATATAGCACATGATTAAGTCCAATCAAAGCCAAATCAGATGTTTAAGACGAGTCGAGTGCCTCAATAAGTTGGTCGCATTTTAAATTTGTTTAAATTGAATTAAATGGCTGCAATTTGTGCGCAATCGCATATAAGTTGATCTCGTATGAATGTACTCACTCTGTAGTGCATGGCACTCACAGCCAGTCATCGTCCCGTCCCATTCAATTAGTTATATCCGCTCTAGAAGCTAAAATGGAGATTGTCAGTGTTTTTTATTTTCTTTTTTTTGTAGGGAGTGAACCAACAAATTGTCTTATTTCTCAGATTGCGTTGATAAGTTTTATTAAATGAGCAATTGCCACTTAACAATCTCAACAAAGCTGACAAATGACTAAGAGTTGGGTGTGGTGTATTAGGTGTGGTGTATTAGGGGTTTCAGATTCTATATACAATTTTATAGGTACCACTTTTCGAAAACCTAGTGAGCGTTCATTTTCTGACTTAAAACTAACAGTTGAGTTATTCGATTAAAAACATTTCACTAATATGAAAAATTTGAGTGTTATTTTCATCATACTTTTTAGTTTATTCAAAAATAAAACATTAAGCAGTAAGCACACAAATATCAATAAAAAAAAATCAAATCTGGTACAATGGAGTATTTTTGTTTGTAGAAAATATTAGATATTAGCACAAATATTTGTGCCGATTGCTCCAAATATCTAATATTCTGTAGAGTATCTGAACCTGGATTTGTAGTGGAATTTAAACAGGAAATTAACAAAGTTATCAAAAAGCCAAATAACTCAACCGATGATTCGTTGGCGGAATGTGTTCCAGATGCTTATCAAATAACTGGTAAACAAATCATTATTTTTTATCATATCTATATTTATATTTCGAATATTCAGGTCTATTGGAAGGTTCAGCGTGTTTCTGGTCATCAGAATTGGGATGCCACAAAGTCTTGGGTAGACGCGATCAAGAAAGAGGCTTTAACGATCTGAATTGTGTGGATTGTCTGTCAAGATGTCCTTGCAGCAACAGCTTATCTCTCATGGGACAAATTACATTAATATCGATATGTTTGATATATTTATATATGATAAGATACATTTTTTGTTCCCATGATAATTAGGTTATAAAAAATATATCTTATCAAATTTAAAAATACTCAAATAAATATATTAAATTTAAGTATTTATTTTAAGTGACAATATTAACAATTTCTGATTTCTTAACGAAAGATGTACGGTATTCAAAAATACCTAATGAAAAGTCAAGATATAAAATTTGATTAACATACGCAAAGATGCTCAATTTACAAGTATATGGTATATTTAAATTTAAAATTTATTTAAATTTAGTATTACAAAATTTCATATTACAAAATTGTTGCATTTAGATTCGTATTATCCATAATTTGTATTATCCTTAATACTCTTTTAAGTCTTTGTAATAATGGTCTGCCCCACAGCTAGATTTTTCATTAGATATTTAGGCAACAAAGGCCGTTTAACTGAGCAAGTGGCAAATGGGCGACTTTCAACTAAAAATTCGACTAGTCTCAGTAGTTGTTGTACTTGAGTTCAGATTGTCGCCCTGTCGAAAGCGTCAAACTTAAGGAAACTGGATGGCAAACAACAAATACAAGCTAGAGATTGCTTAACTGGTGACCAGTGGAAATACTCGTACTCGTACTCGTACTCTGATTTGCACTCAAAAGTGCTCCAGGCGTGAATAAATGAAGTTTGCAAATTGCACCACGCCTGACCACCACCGAAAGCCAGTTGTCCAAGTCCAAGACTCGCAATCTGAGTCGCAGTCTCCGTTTCTGAGTTATTACGAATGCAAAACTTTGTCCTCATTACTCAAAGGCTGAATAACTGAGAGTGAGTATGAATGTGTATTAGTGTACACTTAGAAAAATATGACATCCTAAAATGAAGTATGTCTACCCTTGAATTTATAAAGCTTAGTTCTTAAAGTTTAAAGATTGTTGTGAATATTTTTTATTAAATTAAATGTAAAATAATCTTAAATTTTAAATTTCGGTTTACAATTCCTATGAAAGCTATATATTTTATAATAGTCAAATTCAAACCGAACAAAACAGAGAGTTATTATACTTAAATTTGTTATTAAAATGTAGGATTTCTGTGTTCTTAAACTAGTAAGTTTCAATATTCAAATGAACTTAAATATGAAAATATTTTATACTATTTTGATTTAGGATAAGTTTAAGCTTTTTGGGTACTTAAACTAAAATGATTCAACCTTTTACAGACTTAAATTAATTTCGACATTTCGATTAAAGCCGAAACGAATATCGGTTTCAGTTACCGTTTTGGTTATGTTCGCATTTAGGTTTTCGGTTATCAGTGAACCGGTTTTTGTATATTTCGGTTTTGAAATACCGGCATAGTTTCGGTTCAGAAACAAATATTTTTGCAAAAATATAATTATATTAATTGTACAATAATAACAATTAAAAAGGCATTTCTTTCTTAATGTTTCATTAAAACATTTATATCACATATTCTTTTGCTTGATGTAGTTTAGTTACATTTTAATAATTTTAATATTTCATTTAACAAATTTATTTTACTTGCGCTTATTTAGTGCTTTGAAAATTTTATCATGAATATCTCAAAAATTTTAAAATTAAACAGAAGAAAATTTACATTAAAATTAAAAATGAAAAATAAATTTTTTTTAACCCTTTTAAATAAAACGGTTACTAAACGGTTATTGCGGTTTACAGAGTTTTGGTTTAAAGGTTTCGGTCAAATGAAATTTTTATTTTCACGTTACGGTTTCAGTTACGGTTTTAAATTTCAATCGGTTTTTCCCGGTTAAAGGTTACGGTTTCGGTTAGGGTTTTAATCCTTGAATTAAAGTATCCCAGAATATTGGTATTTTAGGATTTCCGGGATTGCGAAAAGCAAACATAAAATAAGATGTTTTTCTCAGTTTCCGATATTTCGAACTCAGTCAGCTTTTGAGATCGTTTGGGTTTGATTTTTTCTGAGTGCATGAGTGTGTGTGTGTAAGTGAGTGTGTGAGTGCCCCTGGGTTAAGGCGTTACGCTAGAGTCCAAGTTATGGCGTCTGTCAAAGTCATTTCGTTTCGCAAAAGTTGTCGTCGCCTTCGTCCCGACGTCGTCGCGTCGTCGCATTGTCCGGCGTAACTTGGACGGCGCAGTCGAGAGTCGACAGGCAGCTGCAGCTGAAGGACAACGAGAATGATGACGACAACATCTGCATTGGGTCGTGGCCAGGCTCGCAGCTTCCAGCCAGTCCCGTCGAGTGTCCAGCTGTCAGCCCGTCTAACAAGTGTCACTGCAAGTTTTTTTATGCCCTGCCCCTTGCTGCCTCAATTCCTGCTGGACACTGAACTGGACATGAGCATAGATTTAGACTTGCCATATTTCTTCCACTCTCTCCCTCTCCCTCTCTCTCACTCTGTCTCTAGCTTGCTCTGTATGCCTCTGTCTTTGCGTGCTTGGTTCGAGTTTGTGAAAGATTAAAATCTGCAAACAGTTGGCATCAACTTTTCAAATTCACAAATATTTTATGTGAATGTCCGGGACGTTTTCTGGCATAGTTCTGGCCTCAGGGCCTCTTCAGCTGATTAAATGATTTAAGGTCAGTTGAATTTCTCGGATGCGCACTCGCAACTCGTAAATAACAATGTAAACACAAGTTTTTAATGTCCTTCTCATTTAATTTTCGGCATTCGCTTGAAATTTAAATAGTGACTATTAAAAAGGAAAATGCTTGACTTGAAAGTTTTCGGAAATTGTCAAAATATGACAAATAGCTGAAGGGCAATATAGATTATGCACATTAGAGTGATTACTACATCAAAAGTAGAATTCTTTGATAATAATAGATCATCGTCCTTCAAGCACTTTTTTTAATTATATTTAATTTTTAAAATTCACCTGAAATTTGAGCTCTAAATTGAATGCATAAAATCAACTTTATTTTTATAGGTACATAATAATTTTCACATACACTCCCAAGAAACGGGATTATTACTACAGACTAGACCATTAAAATGTTCTAAAAAATAATCTTAGAACATTTCTTTAATGCAATTTATTCTTATTTTATTCAAAATATTATTATTTTCTATTGAATCGCAGTAACTGTAACCGAACTGCACCCATTATAAGGACCACCTACATTGCTGTTATCGATCTGCCAACCAAACGTAAATCATCTGCCAAATGGAGACATGAAATTACATGGCCTAAACATCATTTAAGGTAACATTAAACTGAACTGGGCCAAAAACGCATGACCGCATGAAATTGAATATGCACTCGGAATGGGAATTTTAAATCCCCGACAATTAAGAGAACTTATTGCTAACTACCCTCCGTAATGTACCGACTTCAAGATCAATCAACGACGACGCACAGAATCTAACGATCTGCTGTTGTTTCGTCTAATTTAGCAGAAAATATTTTTGAATACACACACTGGACAGCTGGCAATTATACTGCCTCTCCTCGCTCCTCGCTCCTCGCTCCTCGCTCCTCTCTCTGTCCTCTCCTCCTCTGTCCCACACAGCGCCATTAGGGCACGCAAATTTTTCCAAGTATTTTTGCCAGACCCTCTGAGAGACGGACGAGGCAACTGTGGGGGTAACGCAGCAAACCGAGTCGAGACCGAAGAGGTTGTGCCTCTGTAATTTGAGTCGACTTTTCCGGCATGCTGTTCGGTCTAAGACCTCGACATCAGAGACTCTATCTCAGTCTCAAACTCTGACTGGGACTGAGATTGAGACTCGTTGCTTGGATGGTTGGTGGTTCCATTTTAATTGCAGTTGTTGGGCAAATTTAAAAAATAAAAAAAAGGTCGTACCTTTTCCAACGCTTGCTGTTGTTGTTGTCGTTGGGTTTTTGCAATTAGATCCACAAGTAAAACGAAGCCGCAGACGATGAAGGATCACAAGATGCGTACCCAGCGATACCGATACCGATACCGATCGTTTCTCTGCCGATGCCGATGCCACTGCGCAGTTCAGTAGTTCTTACACAGTTTTTAAGTACAACTGTAATTACAGAGTCCAGAGTCGCACTCGTGAGAAAACCTGAAAAGAGGGTGAGTCTCCCCTCTTTTGCATATCCCCTCTCGACATTTGAATGACAATGCGAGGCACAAATTCATTTGGCGGAAGTTTGGTTTTAAATATTTTGTAAATTTTGTGGGCGTCCACGCAGCAGCTCAGTCAAAACTTAAATAAAATTAACACAAAATGGCGCTGCTCAAAACAGACTTAAATATACATGCATATAACAAAACTCTATATTTAAAAAAAAATGATTCAAGACTAAAGCTGAACCTGATTCTGTGCACTGAAGCGATTTGAAGTTTGTCGACGATGGCGACGCATGTTTTGGACACTCCCTCGTCGGTCCAAGACGCAACCCCGCGGCTCTGGAGGGCAGACTTCATCCGCAACCTCGACTATCCATATTTGTTGTTGTTTGCTTGTGCTCATTCCAGTTGGTCGCTGATGGTGATGAGTTTTTAATGGCTGTCTCAACGGTGTGAGACGCTGGCGCTGGGCCAATCTGAGTTATTGTCTTTGGTTGCCTCAAAAACTGGTTATGATTTCGTCTTGGACAAAGTGGAGCTAATTTTGCGCAGTATTTGCAGAGAGAGAGAGAGAGAGAGCAGAGTCTGCCGATAGATTTGATGTGGGTAAGACAGAGAATACTGATATTGAAATAGAATAAATACTGTGAATGGTTTTAGCTTCAGAAGTAATCTTAAATAAATCTCAAAGATAAATAATATACAAGTATTATATTTCAGAAAGATTACTTCTTCACTTTCTAAAATGTTTTTTAAAAATCTGGGAGAATATTGTTTTTTTTTTTATATATTATAAAATGTATTGAAAAATAATTTTTATTTAAATTAACTTTATTAAAAACTCATATGTATTAACACATTTTATGCGTTTTTCATTAAAAACCAATTTTCTAGGGTAATTTGGAATCTCTAAAACCGAAAATGAGGCTAAAATTTAAATTAAAATTTACATTTTTTAAAACTTAAATATTTTTAAAAATAAAATGTTAATTTTCCAAATATGGTAAAAAGAGTAAACATTTTCTGGGCTTTTTAATTTTCTTAATTTTCCATTTGGAATTGAATACATTGGTTTACATAAAAAAAAAAAAAAAAAAAAAAAAAAAAAAAAATAAAAATAATAAAATCTAAATTAAGCCATTAATTTACCTTATATGTTTATTAATATAAATAAGTAAATATGGTATACATTCTTGTATTGTGCATAAAATTTATTCCAAATAAGAAAATAATATACTAATAACAACCCTATAATTGAAATTTATTTAACTATATTGTCTGTTCGACCTGTCGGCATCCTCTCTCGGCGACAATAATTTAGTCCACTGTTCGTTATGCTATTTGATTATTAACAATATCCTAAAATATAATAAATGCGGCAATTTAAATAAGCTGCTCAGTTGACAAGTTTGACAAAATGCCCATAAATAATTAGTAAGTGGAACATGGTCCGTGGCGGGAACACAATTTTCCTAAAATGCCTGGAAGTCTATCGGGCCAACTGATCACACTTCCATTCACTTTATCAACATCATCGCTTGAATAGCAGATAATAAAGAAGGCAACAAAGAGTTGAACCTGCTGGCCATCTCAAGCAGGTCTCAAGCGTGGCCAAAAGATATGGAGATACAATAGACATTGTATATGTGTTGTGGTTGTATCTGTCGAGGCATATTGACCCGTCAAATGTGCCATGCTCTGCAGATTAGACCATTTCATATGCAAATGCCATTCGTTGATGGATAAAATATCTACGTATTCCGTTTATTTGTTAAATACTATCGCTATCACAACGTAATTTACAGCGCTTACAGTTAAGACTTTCGTCTCATATTTTATATATTTTATTTGGACTTCAAAGTTATGTTACTCATTTACCCAACCACCTCATTTCGCATAACTTAACAGGCCTTGACTCTGGCTATTAAAAATGCGCAAAATTATACGAGAGGAAAACACAAAATCCGAATAAAGAAATACTTCAAGTGACTATAAATTTCAAATACATTAGAAGCCGTCTAAAACATTTTTTTTTTCGACATTCAAATAAATTAGGGAAAAATAAATTAGCTTTGAATTCATTAGGACTCTGCATAAATAATAAATTAACCGTTTCTAATTATGACTTCATTTGGCTAGAGCCAAAATAATTTAAGCGCTAAATCTAACACCGAATCTTAACGAATTTGTAAATTATCTAATAATTAGGCAGTTTCTTAATGTTAGACACACGAATGCGGTTCAAAAGTAGATTGAAATTGAGTTATATATTATGCTGTATCTTTCTAGAATACATAATTCCACTGATGGACTCTGTGTCTATTGTGATAACTGTCAAATATACACACATAGCAATATCCATATATAAATGAATTCAGTCAGCACAGTGGAGACAAGGCTTCGAAAATACTAGAAAAGATGTCGCAAAAAAATACAATAAGAAAATGACTAAAAATATTTCAACTAAAAAAATATTAAAAAAACATATTTTTTTTAATTAAAACATAAGGTCACATTGGCTAACATTTAAATGAACAAACTGTATATAAATACTACCCTCGTTATTTCTACTAGTATCTTTTTTAGCTATTAAAAATTTGATCCCTTTTCAAAACGAGATGAAAAGTCAGTCTGTTTGTTTGTTTGTTAGTATCAAAAAAATAAATAATTTTAATATACATGACTTCAAAAAAAATCATTCTCGTTTTTAGTAATTAATTTTTCGATAATAATATTCGTTGCTTTGTTTTGATCAGAGATCATACTAACATATAATTTATATTGTCTAATAAGCAGGGACTGCAAATAAGAGTTATGAATGCAAATTTCAACTAAAAAATCATTGTCAAGGAAATATGCTTCAGTAATATGGTAAACCCCAAAATTCCTATTTCAGTCGGAACTATCAATATCAGCCAAAAACTTGTATTTTTAATTTATACGATTTAAATCAAATTTAATTCTTATTTAAAAAGTTACAAATAATCGATAAGATACATTTTTTCAATTAAAGTTGTAAAATAACTCTTATTTCTGATTTTTTCAATAAAAATCAAAAATAAAAGTTTTTTCTTGATTTTTAAAATAAAAGTTACAAATAAGAGTTATTCCGTAACTCTTATTTTTAAATCAAAAAATAAAAGTTAAGTTTAATATCTTTCGAACCAAGTGGGGTATTACCAAAATTTAAAATTATTCCTGATTTATGACTTGACACCTTTCATATGATACATCGCATGTCCTTCAAGGACAAATTTTAAGGATCCAACTTTTTCTATTATATTTCATTTTGTCTTCTATATTCTGTTGCTGTAATATATGTGTGAAGTAATTATTTTATCGAAAATATCAGAAATAAGAGTCATTTTACAACTTTTATTTAAAAATTGAATTAAATAAAAATTGATAATTATTGTTATTTTGAACTTTAAAATCAAAATTACAAATAATTATTAATTTGCTCTTTTTATTTTAAAAGTTATAAATGTTGCGGATCCTGCTAATAAGAATCGTTCATTTTTTAATATTGTTCGCCTTGTTTTTAATGTTTGACTTTGAATTTATTTTCTTTAATCTTATTGTGAAAGTTATTCATTATTGTCTGTAGAAAAGAGTCAACTTGTGACATAGTAGATACATAAAGACTACTTCAAAGATACTCGCACGCACATTTTAGGGAACAAAGAACTTGCTGACCGCGTGGCATGTGACTGCTCATTGGTTTCTCCCTTCTCCCTTCTCCGGTCTCCCGTCTGCCGTTTCCCGTCTCCTCTTCAGCTTTGTCAACGTCTCCAGCTCCGTCTTCCTGTCCAAGTAATAAGCAATCCTAAGATGTCGCTATAGTCGTCTTCTCTTCTTCTTGCCGGTGAGCCATTGAAATGCTGTTACAAGTAACAGAAAAATGCGAACAATGAAATTGCCGGCCGGTCCGACGCGACGCGACGCGACGGTCGCTCGAACAATGTGCTGGGCGCAGTGCAATCGCTCTGGCGACCCTCGCCCCCCGATCGCCCCAAGTGCTGAGCATCAGCACGTAGATGTTATTAATATGGCTGCCAATTTGTCGTTGTCGTTGTCGTCCAATCCATGTCCATGTCCACGTACCGAGTACCGAGCGACGGGCAATGAAATAAAATGTCTCTAAAATAAAAAGCAAGAGCAGCTGAAATTGTCGCACTTGCAGCCTCCATTTGCCATTTCATTCAATTAAGTTTCAAGACAAATAGTACACATAAAAGCTATATACTTTATATATGCTATATATGTTTATACTGTATATCTTTCTCTCTCATCTTGTAGGAGCCATTTTCAATTTGCTGCTGCAGCATTTCAGCGCTCTGAAAGGAAATGCATCCTCAGCATTTGCATTGAGTATTGAAACTTGAAATTACTTGTGTTCGAACCGAGGGCGTAAATTACCAAAAAATGGCCACTGGCAATTGACACCACCAATAATCGTAATCCAAAGCCAAAGCAAAAGCAAAGAGCCAAAAGTTCGCACAGGCAAATTTTTGCTGAGCTTTGCAATTGTTTTGTTTCGTTTTTGCCAGTCAACTGTGCTTTGTGGTTTTTGGGGTTTCTCAGCTTTTTTCTTTTTTTGGAGAAAACTGTTTGGTTGCCATTTCATTTGTATACCTAGCTACACATAAGTGAGTATTAGATATATAGCAACACTTTTGGGCTGGCTGCTTGTCCTTCGTCATCTAATTGCCACAGCAAAATTCGCTAATTTTCTGCCTGACTAAAGCAATCTATACTTAGAGCTGATTACTTTGGGCTTATAAGTGGTACCAAGTAGACTCATATGGCTGCCTAATCAGATTGCCACTATTACTTGGAACTTTATAATGTGAGACTTGAATAGAATTACAAAGACAATAAAGTGATTGCAGATTGATGCTCATAATAAAGAGAATATTAAGACTTTAGTAATGAAATCTCTTAAACATCTGTCAACAACTTGAAGCTTCAATTACATATAGTACTCAGATAATAAAGACACTATTTTTATTATTGTATTTTCAACCTATGTCTAAATCTGTAATTATATTTTAAATAATTAAATAAATCTTGATTGATTTGCAATATTATTATCTTTATTTAGATCAAATCAATGTCTCGTTCTTTGTTAATATTTTAACACTTCTTAAATCCCATTAGTCCCTAACCAGATAATTTGTATAAGGGCTGGCATAAGGACTGCTCAAATCAATCTACTTTGCGCACTTTCCAAGCAATTTAACCAAGGCCAAAACAATGCTGGAATAAAAGGAAAACAGAGAACAGAAAAAGCATGTACAAAAAATCAATCAAAAAAGCAAATGCAACAACGCCATACTCACATTTCAATGCAGCAAGTTCAAGTCATTTAAAAGCAATCTGAAGGCAAACACAACAAACAAATAAACAAAATGCAAGATATGGCAGCCAAGTTGGCCCCGCTCCAGGTCGCCAGAGTGCACTTTGGCTTAGGTAGCCATACCACGCCCCCCAAAGCCCCACTCCATTCCAGCCCATTCCCCCTGGCTGATCAGAAACCAAAGAAGTCGTAGTCATCGAGTGGGCCAAGCAGCCATCATAAGTAAGCTAAGCACTTTACCCCTAAGTAAATGTGTAAATATAAGTACATATGCATCTACAGACAGTCAAGTAATTCTTTTGACAAAAGAATAAATACACAAATACATATTAAAAATTAAAAAAAATATCAAAGGGCGCAAACTAATTGATATTAAATACACAATAAATAAATAAGAATAGTTTTAAGTTAGATTTTTTAAAGAATTGGGTATATTTTAGTTTAATAATTTTATTGAATTAAAATAGCAAGGAAAATTGAGAAAATTATAAAAAAAAATGTCATTGTCACCTTGATTTAAAAAAAGATTATTTGTTCAATTGAATTGTGCATACAATTGGAAATTTAAAATTCATTTGTATACATTTTAAGGCAGAATAGATTTTTATTATCTACTAAGCACATTATTAAAATGTTTATCTTAATTTATAAAATGTAAAGAATGTTTTTATAAAATAAATTGAAAAACATTTAAATGATATCTATATTATTTATTTTTTTTAAATTATGTGTTTTATTTTGTGAAAATAATTTCTTGACTAACTGTGCATATATTCATAGGCTGTGACTTTCAAACTGTGCTCCAGCGAAGTGCAACGAACGTTGCAGCAGCTTCTGGCAAGGGCATCACTAGACACACTCACATTCACATTCACATATTCATACACTCACACTCATACTCACTACTCACATTCGCATTCACATTTTTGCACATGAGTTATTTTACTTAAGTTCTTGCGAGGCATCTAACGTTGCACTCACTCAAGGCACATGCACCTTATGGACTGTCAGCGACAGCTAGGCTCCCTCCTGCCCACCCCTTCAGCCCCATCAACCTGTCTGAAATGTAACCAAACGTGGCTCGAATGTCAGCAGCAGTTGTGGATGCCAGAGAGAGAGAGAGAGGAGGGAGGTGGCAACTGTTGTTGTTGTGCTCAAGTAATCAGTGCTACTGTCGCTTATTGTTTGTCTGTCGTTGGAGTTGTCGTCGACTCGAGTCTGGCTTGGAGCTGCTCTTGGCTCTGGGACTTGGCAATGAGTCGCTGTCGCCTTGCCTCTCACACTCTCACACTCTCCCTGTCTCCATCTCTCGTTCTGTTATTTAGATTTATTTGAATTCTTTTCTACGACTGCTCATGTCAGTTCAGTTGATGTTGCAAGTGGGAAACTTCGCTGTTGCAAGTATTAACAACAACAACAACAACAACGCCACTTGCCTGCTAAATTAAGTGCTTATTTGGAGTTTAAGTTGCTGCAATTAGACAAAACCACTGAAGTGGTGACTCACCCACCCACCTGCACTTGGCTCTGACCAGCCGTGAGTACCTGTAAAGTTGAGACAACTTTAATGGTTGACAACTCCCCCTTTTTGGGGGGTCTGACACTGAAGTCGCGAGTGGCTTTCAAGTGCATTTATTATTGTTACAATAGAAATTAATATATTTGGTGGAGAATACACTCGTGTATGTTATAAGTGAGCAGATAATTAGCAAACTTTACAGACTTGTCAGCGAAAGTGATTGCAATTGTTATTAAAATTGTGAAACATTCTTTGTCCTACAGTCAATGTCGTATTTTGATCATTATGTTCATTCAGGGTACTTCAAAATAATAATTATTATATTTATTGTGTTATCTTAAAAATTTACCATATAAAATTTCCCTCTGTAAACAATAGATACAACAATGGATACCCAAAAAATGTATTGAAGCAAATGCATTTCCAAAATATTATTTTTAAAATTAAATTGAAGCTAAAGCTATAATTAGTTTATTTTGTTTTAAGCCGTATCCGAAACTCGTAAACCGTTAAACTGGAATCAACCGATTGAAATTGGTAATCGTCACAGAAACAAAATAACTTTTATCGTATATGTATTTAAACAGAAAAACCGATATAACCGTTTAGTTATCGATTCTCGCTTATCGGTTAGTTTCGGTTAAATCCATCGTTTAATTCAATTTGGTTACATGTAACATAATAATGTAATATGTGAATGGTAAATTTTAAAACTAATTTTGGATTTTTGTATACATTTTTAACATAAATCCCATTCAAAGAATTAAAGAAGCAATCAAATAGATGGTACAAATTGCGAAACCGATATCCTAAGATATTGCTGAACCGATAACCAAAAACCAAAATTGTAGCTGAACCGAAACCGTAACTGAAACCGATATTCCTTTCGGTTTGATACCCTGATTTTAAAATATATTATTCCCAAAAATTCAAAATATTTATATAAATCCAATTTAAATCTAAAATCTTGCTTAAAATCAAAGAAACAATCAAATAGATGGTACAAATTGCTAAACCGATATCCTAAGATTTTGCTTAACCGATAACCAAAATCCAAAATTGTAGCTGAACCGAAACCGTAACTGAAACCGATATTCCTTTCGGTTTGGTACCCTGATTTTACTCCCAAAATTCAATGCAATATTTTTTCGATTGCGTCGTATTTTTAAGTAAATTTATAAAAATTTAAGTAAATTTTAAGTAAATTTATAAATTTATTTAAGTTTCTAACCTTTATTAAAAGAAGTACTTATTTATTTATTTATTTATTATAGAACAAGATTACAAATGAATGTGTAACCTAGTTTGGGTATAGCTCTGGCTTCAGAAGGAGTACTTATTACTTTAAGTTATTTAATATAGATAATAATTTTAAGTTAGCAACTTAAATTATTTATTTATTATCTAACTAATTTATATAGTCTCCTACAAATGTTGTGCACATGCCATAAGAATAGATCATCCATTTATATTAAAAACTCAAAGTTATATGAGGAGACCTTTCACTTTCAAGAGTGTTATTGCAGCAAAGATACAGGTTCCAAAATCTATCTGACTGTGAATTGCTGACTGACTGCCTTGATTTGGGAAGCATTAAAGCGTTGCCCATAAAGAGTAAATTTAATTACCATCATATATGCAATGCTTACCCAGAGCTGAGCCGAGCACTAAATCAACGCTAATCCCAACGAGCAACTGGAATCTGCACTACGGAATCGGAATTTGCCGTTCGTGCATAAATCAATGCTGACATAAAATTTCACACCTTGCCAGTTTTTATGATTCCACGCTTAATTTACTGTCTTGATATGATAAAAGAGAGGGAGATAGAGAGAGAGAGAGACAGAGAAGAACATCAAATTTGCTGTGCTCACTGCAATGTCATAAAATAAATTCAATAAAAATTTAAAGACGAATCCTTTTGTGAGACAGCAAACAGCTGCCGTCAGGTTTTTTTTTTCATCAACGTCACCAACAACTTTGCTTAAAGTCACTGAGAAGTTAGTTGAAAAATTCTGGAATCTTTTTAGGGAACACGACACAGACACGACGTCGCCAATGACAAACCCGAATCCAAGGAAATTGGAAGGGGCTACCGTGGGGTCTGTACCCCGAAACAGCTCGTAAAAAAAAACGTGTGATTTATGTGTCGAGTGATAAATTACAGGACACACAGTTAAAGGCCAAGTCCAATTCCACATATATTTAAATTTTACTTCGATTCCATGGCTAATCATTAGGTGCCATAAATTACGCCCACCTGAACAACACTTCCATCGAAATTTGCTGCAATTTGGCTACAGTTTTCTTCTATTTTTCGCCTCTTTTTCTTTTTGGGAAATGAATTGCATTTCTACTTGTGCGATTCGGGCGAAGTGCAAAAATCGATAGACAATGGTTCAGAGAGCCAACTTTATACAATGGCATTGTTGTTACCTTTACCATTTTTTATTTCATCTCATTTCATTTTCTCGAGTACCACACACACACAGAGAGACACACACATACACCCAAAAGCCATCGCATTGTTGGATTTTCTAACTGTTCATCGGGTTCAGGGCAGAGATTCAGAGCAGGCACTTGTAGCTTCCCGCTCCCATTGCCCTAACCATTTACAGCTGACAATGAGACCGACAACAACAACAACAACAACACGAAGAGCAGTAATATCATCAACAATAGCGAAAAAGAAATGCCATGATATAAGTACTAGACATACTCGTATATGTATATGTATATGCCAAATGAAAAAACGCAACCAACAGGTATTTATTGTATTTGCTCAAGCTGAATATATCCTGCGGCTTGGCTTGACGGTATTGTCAATGGGCCCGAGGTGAGCTGGGTTATCCATGGGTTGCCCATGCGCTCTCACTATGGGTTTATGGGTCTATCGCTCTATTGGTATAGATGTGTATGCATATCTAGTAAGAGATACAGATAGGTATTGGGATAGGGTGCAGCCCCTTTTTGCTGGTGGGAAAATTGTGAAAATTGTGCATAGTCGTAAATTTAGATTTCCAACTGTGTGTGGGAGTCGGTATGCTGATAATGAGCTCTACAATGATGATGATGATGATTTTCCGGTAAACGCCATTGTCGGTATTGCTGGGAAATAAGAATACCTTGCACCACACTTTTCGTGGGAGACGGTGCACAACATTTGGGAAGTCTGAATTTCAGTAAGATTTTTAATTACATATTAACATGATTTTTAAAAGTTTACTTATTTTAACTATAGCTAAATGCACAACAAATTGTAAATTAATTAAGTGTAAATTAATAAATGGTAAATTAATAAATAAATAATAATTTAAATGAATTAAATACTACATATAGCAATAGTGAATCTTATAATTTATACTTACAACACTTGAAAATAATTAATTTTAAGACATCCTCAAACATCTTAAAACATCTTAGTTTAAAAAAAAAAAACAATAAGTGTAATAATTATTTAGTTGATTTTAGTCAATATGGGCAATTTTAAATGCTAACTACTAGTTAGTTACTCTTTCTAAATTAATACCCGACAATTACAAGTTGTTGGAAAATAAATACTTCTTTTTTACCTTAACAAATAATATATAATAATTATTTATAATAATAAATAATAATAATTATTTATTTATTTATGACCTCAAGTAATTAATAAAATTAAAACTAAAACTAAAGGATAATAAAAGACTTTGAAGGCATTATTACAGTTTATTTATTTTAGATATATAATAAAACGACAAAAATACTTCTTTACCTAGTATAACTTTAAAACCTTTGTTTAATAAAATATGATGTTTGTTAAAATTATACCTCCTTTAATTATATTACTTCGTGAATTTTATAAATTGTATTTTTTGCTAAAAAGTTATATTTATTATTCTAATTATTAATTTAACCTATTAAGAGTTAATATTACTTGTGAAATTCGTATTCAATATTCCATTATCCTAAACTTTTAAATGTTTACATTATTTATTAAAGATTTTGGAAGATGGCACCGGATCAATATCAAATCGTAAGATATTTCACTTTAACAGACATTAGCCAAAAGTCAACAGTGAAGTCGTGAAAATCACAGAAAGGAGTTTAAAATTCTATAAAATAAAGGAATTCAAAGGAAATGGTAGTGTATGAATGCGTTGCGCAATGGCAGTACATCCCTTTTCCAGGGCTGACAAGTTAGAGTTTTCTATACTCCTTAACACTCCCGAAATGCCTGTGGGCATGTATATGTATGTATGTATGTATGTTTGTATGAGTGTTGAACACCTGAGTAGAGAACCGGGCAGACAAACCGACGCACTGACGCTGATCGATGATGTGTTGGGAAATGCCTTCAAGTGTCAGACAAAATGGGACAGAGACTTAATCGATTTTTGAAAGCATTCAGCAGACGCTGAGGCGTCTTTAAAACGCTGCCCTGCAGTTTTGACAACTTTTCCGGCTTAATTAAACAGCACACATGCGTCATTTTATAAATGAAGCAAAACGTTTTCAAAATTATCTACAAGATGCGAGTTCTCAAGGTGGAAACCCGTCGCTACTGCGTAGTAGCTGTTTGCGAAATCTATCTAACAACCCCTGCAGAGTACGGATACATCTTGGGAAGGGGCCACCTGGTAAAACACGTCGTAACTTGTTTCTGCTTTTTGAGTAGCTCGAATAAAATCAGATCACTGTTGCCAACTGTTGTGCTGTTGCCTTCGGATCGAAGCTGGTTGTTTGCCAATTACCAAGAAGCATGAAATTTTTATACCGTTTTTAGCTGCACTGCAATTTCCAATTTTCCAATTTCCAATTTTCGGCAGTTGCTCAAAGTGTGCATTGAAACGCAAAAAATGAAAGATTTATCCCCTCTGCCAGTAAATGTGTGTGTGTGTGTGTGTGTATCTGACAGATTTTACGGCTACACCTTTGCATGCGTATTTAGTCAGCAAATTGATCCTCCTCCTACATGACCCTAACTGACATTCCAGCAGGTAGACAGCTGTCCCTGTCCTGCTCCCTTTGCTCGTCATTCACTCATGCTCTCATTCCCTCCATCCCTCCATCTCTCAATGCGGCACGGTGCGCAGTTTAATCCTCACAAATCGCCTACAAAGCTGATTGCGCACCGGCACACGGACACACCTGGCCTCGATACTCAGTACTCAGTCCTCAGTCCTCGGTGCTCCTACCTCGAATTTAGGGTTGCTTTTTTGGTCCTTGGCTCTGATTTTGCAGTAGCGGTGTCGTGTTTTGTTCTCTACGAATACCGAATTTCGAAAAATTCTGATTACAGTCCTCATTTCATTTTTTTTGTCGGTCTCAAATTTAGTGCAGCATTTCCTGCAGGCTTAGGCCGTATTAGACCGACAAACTGGGCCCAGAAATGGGTCAAAGCAGCTCGTCAACTTGCTGGCTGTCAGTGGTCGGCAAAGTCCAAAAAGAATGCAGAAAAACAAACTCAATTTGCAAATAATTTTGACAGTGTTTTCATAGAAACTTGGTTTTTGGATTAACTGATTAGCAAATGATTAATAAAAAATAAGCAATTTAATAAAATTTAAATATAGAAACTAGGCTCCAATTATTCAGCTGCAAAACCTCCTTCAAACTTTAAAGACTGTCAACGTAAATCACGAGAATCAATGACCCACCCTTCAGTTTGTGGCATGCGGCATTTGGGTCCATTCGGCAAACTGCGCAGCTGCCACATGGAATGTCGCTGCGCATGCGCAAAACGGGCAGCCTGGCAACCCTGGTGAATACACCTTTCGATCGCCTTGTTATTGCCGCGTGCGCAATATAAATAACATAAATTTTCTATGAAACACCGAAAAACCTCTTCAGATAGCACACAAAAATAAAAATAAAATACAAGCAGAAGAATAAGAAAACTTCCATTCAGCTTCTCTGTCGTCTGTGTCACCTATTGATAGCCCTTGGCAACAATGGAACCGATCGCATTGTCTCGAAATCAATCATTCGCGATCATTGCGTGCATTTCGCCTTTGTCTCAATCGAGTGTGTGGATCGAGTGATTCGGGTTTGTTCAATGAACCGGGCACGGGGAAGATCCAAAAGAACCCAACACGTGTTGCAGTTCATTCAAGTTTCTATGTTCGCTCGACACTTATTATTATCAATATTATTTATAGAAAAGTGTCAGCGCATTGCTACTGATTTATGGAGTTTGGGTTATTGGCCATGAATGGGGTCAAGGAAAACAGCCAGCAGCTGCTGTTGGCCATCTAATGAAGGGGGCCTAAAAATGTAAAATAAATTAAAGGTTTTGTGCCTCAATCACTGAAAATACACAACAAAAAAAAAAAAACAAAACATAATATTTACAACATTTGTCGATTTTTTCTTACCAATTATTGGATATTGAAAATATATTTATTGTCAAAACAAATATTTTTAATAAAGGTGTAGTAGTTAACGGGAAATTTAAACATTTGATCCATTTATTTAAACTGAGAATTTTAATTTATACTTTAAAATATTTCAAAATGGAAAATGACTTTTAAATTAAAGTGCTAGTATTTTCTTAAAATAAAAAAATGCCAGCATTTACTTTATTGTACTTAAGCATTTATCTACACTAAAAGGCATATTTATTTTGACAACATTTAAAGTTAAATCTATGCATAATTTGAATCTACTTCATGTTTGGCATCTTGGCATTTTGGCATCAACCGAAAGTTCTTTTCAATTCTGTTTGAATGGTACAAAACTTTGCTTAACCCATTAAATACCCATTGAAAATGTTGAATTCTTGTAAACGTCTATTTTGCAACTTTTTTCCTCGATATTTCACACGTAATATTTTGATACAAAAAAATCTTCATTATCTTAATACTGCAGCAGCCAAAATTTTTTCAAAAATCTCTTCGCTTGTGTTTTTTATAATTTTTTGAAAACTGCACAAAATGACTATTTTTTCTCCTTTTTCCATTTTTCCTCCTTTTCATACAAAAAAATGCCTTTTTTGCAGTTTTCAAAAAATTATAAAAAATACAAGAGAAGAGATTTTTGAAAATAATTTTTTGCAGTCACTCTTAGAATTTTTTTTGCATCAAAATATTATTTTTAAAAGAATTCAAAAAAAAATTTAAAAAGAATTCAACATTTTCAATGGGTACTTAATGGGTTAAGGAAAGTTTTGTATCATTCAAACGGAATTGAAATGACCTTTCCATTGATGCCAAAATGTACAAGAAGTAGATTCAAATTATGCGTAGATTTAACTTTAAATGCTGTCAAAATAAATATACCGTCAAATGGCTTTAATTCCTAGTACAACTCGGGGTACGTGAAAAACTCTTATTGGTAAATTAATTAAATTGAAAGTAGCTTAAAAATTATTTGAAATTTAGCAGTGAATGACTTTGAAATTAATTTAAAGAAAACATCAAACGAAAGCACAAAAACATGACTTACCAGTTGGCTTATGTCTCCGCCCCATGAACCCAAAATGCCTTTGTTCTGTCTGCTGAAATTACACCTCAGTCTGTGCGACATACACACACATATCCTGGACAAGCACTCACACTCCTCCCAGGTGGCAATCGTAGGCAGAGTCCCTGACCAGAGAGTTGTGCAGCCAGGCAAGAGACCAAAAACGAGGCAACTACATAAAATAAACTCACATGTTAAGTAAACTTAGCATGTGCAAATTAAAAGCAAAGCATAACCGAAAAACAACTAAAGGAGTCAGGTACACAGCACTTGCCTCTGGACATGACTGGACCAAGCTCTTCCTGTGCTGAGCCCAAGCCATTATGCAGTGGATTTTTAATTTCGTGAGCCCTTAAAGATTGAACAGAGGCCGTTTCAGAGTTTCAGCTCCAGACCGTTGCATACTTTCAGGCGCATGCAAATGTCACATTGCTATGCATTGGCACACACACACACTCCTCCTACATATGTAGAGACTACAGTTGAGTATAGTTCTTTTTTTGTTGTTATTGTGCTCGGCTTTGGCATGTTTGCAATTTGAAATGATTTCAACAGGATGCCGGTGTGTCCAGTGCACTTTAGCTTTAGTTTACTTCGCCTAACCTGCAGTGCAAACAGGAAGCAGCAAAGCACAAACAACAATAATACCAACAACTGCAACAACAACTGCAACAACAACTGCAACAACAACAACAACTCCAAGGACCAATGACTAAAGGTGCCTGCTCCCAGCAATCAACAGGAGCAGCAGCTTCATCTGCAGCACAAACAAAAATGTATCCTATCCAATGTTTGACTTCCTCTATTTGTTTTACTCTCTCTTTCTTTTTCTCTTTCTCTTTCTCTGTCTCTATCTCTCAAATCAAAAGTCACAAGCCAGAAACAACACAGAAATAAACTCAAAAGTCTTTGACATTTTGACCGCCACAGTTGTGTATAAATACACTCAACTCATATGGCATATTAATATTTATATCCTGCCAATTGAATGGTAGAGGGTATATTAATTTGTTATTTAATAAGACTGAAGCATAGTGCATTTTTAGATCACAAATGAGTCAAGCCATCACTTTTTACTGGAATAATTAATTTATTTAAATATATAAACTACAAAAAATGTAGTTGAATTTCACACGCTTTCATTTATCTTACTGATGAACTAATACCAAAAATAAAAATAATTTTTCCCACAGAATTTATGTTTAGGGTACGATAATGATATTTAATTGCTGAAAGATTCAGAGATAATTAACTTAATAGGTATAAATCAAATATCATCGCATGAATCAAATGTAATTAATTTAATAATTCTTATTTGTAACACTTTTAGTTGGTAATATTACTAGATATATAAATGTTAGTAAAAAGTTCTTGCAGGGTATCTGTTAGTTTAGTATTCCATCATTACCAAAACTTTATTGCATACTTTAGTGCGTTGTAATCAATATGAAAGAACTTGTATTGATTTTGCTCAATGTTTGCGTGCTATCTGGCGCTTTTAATCAACCATAAACATGTCGAAACATGCATTAGCCGAATTCAACATTTGAACGTTTGTACATCTAATAGTTACATAGTTCATTGAGGTTCATTTGGGTCGGGTTTCTGATACTGGTAGCTGAAACGTAAAACGAAGTCAGACACGCATTTTGTATGCATTATGTGGCATGTGGCATGTGGCAAGTCGCAGTTTAGTGTGTGTGAGTATCTCTTTAAATCGTAAAATATGAAATTGCGTGCAAGGGTAAAATTATACACGTAATTTCGTTACAGTTCACGCATTTTTCGTTTAACCATCTAATGGATTCTTAAGTAGTTTACTTTATGGGCATCCATCAGATTTTGGATGGAGTTCATGTGATTCATATTCGGATTCGTATGATTAATGCTAAAGACTAAAAGATGTTGCTGGATACAGAATAGAATAGAGCATAGTCTCAGATGATAAATTAATATCCAAGTTAGGCATAATCCAAAAAACATTTAACTGGACATTCAGCAAATTTATTACAGCTAAATTAAATTATTAAAAAATTTTTGTGTTTTACAATTTAGTTTTTGTAATTTTAATTCTTGTTGTTTAAATATCACCTTAATAATAAAGTTTATTAATAATAAAGTTTACTTAAAGCATAATATCTGAAATTATTTGCTGAACTGATTTGTTTCCCTTAACATTTTCAGATAACCATTTACATACACTCCCATCTTCGTTTAAACAATTTCTACACAATCTTAAGGATTAAAGATACACTTCGGACAGTGTCTGGTAAAGATACAAATGCAGTAAGTTTCAGAGGTTTTATTCGTCAGTTTTATTGCCATCAAAGCACTTCAGAGAAACAGAGAGAGGAGGAAGCTACAAACTGTCCATAGAAATACCATGTGGAGAACCTATTGAAAGGGCTTCTTTCTCTTCTGCATGTTGATTGAATAAGTCGACGCTTGAAAATTCCAACTAAACTTAACGGCTTTCATTGGCCTTAGCAAATAGCGTTTGACTATTATGCAAAACTGTAGCCGAAAAAGTGAGCCGTATATAGAAACTGTGTAGGGTATCTAGGAAACAGCTCAAAGGGGTCAAAGCTTGCGGGGGCGGAGGGTCAGATGGCCAATGCAAATACGAACTAATAGTGAAAATTCAATGAAGCTTGGCAAACGTCTGCGTAGTATAAACGACTAAACTTGCGCCACTAATTGGGCGTGTGACTTGCCAGTCAGCTGGGCGGGGAAATGGGACAGGGAGGGAGGGAGGTGGTGTGAGTGTCTGGGTGTGCTATGTATGTGCATCAATGAACCGTAAAGCTATTTCGTCATTTAACGTTAAAAGCAACGGGCACACAAAGGCGGCCCGACAAAAACGCGACCAAAGTGAAAAAACTAATTTGCGCTGCTTCAAAAGCAAACACAGGAACAAGTTGCCGAGATGGAGAATGGAGGGAGGTTCGAGGTATGGGGCATGGTTCCTATATATGTGTGTGTTGGTGCTGCTGCTGACTAAAGAAAAACATACACGTATTTTGGCCAGGCAAAAAAAGAAAATTGGGTAGCGCACTGAGTGCTAACCGAAAAAGTTTTTCATTTGCGAGCATGCCCCGTAAATGGAGGCAACGTCGCGACATCAGCGTCTAGGTACAAAAGGTGGCACCAACAGTTCCACCTACGAGTACTAAAGCCAACTGCCAATATATTCGCGTACACAGAGAAAAAATCCGATATTCCAGCATAGGAAACAAGTCCAATATTTTAGTATAAACTCCAAACTTCTATAAAGCCAAAGGCTTGAAATTTAAAATGAACTTTTATTAAGCTTAAGTAGAATTTATATATAATTTTTTAAGTGGACCTTGTCTTCCTCCCCTGTTTCCCCAAATCAGGGAGAAAATTAAATTTGTTCTTATAAGTTTTAATTAAATGTTTTTAATCTTTGCATGTTTGCTAATTGGACTGAAGTAAAATTTACAATTTACAATACTAAAAATCTTTTTAATAGCGTATGTTAGCTACCTTTAATAACTTTATATATTAACACGCTTTTACAATATTAACTCGCGCTTCAAGTTGAAAAGATCTTATCATACCTTTTTAGTTTATATGACGACTTTCAATCAGCTAAATTAATCGAGCTTCAATCAATAAGGGTAGTTTGACAACCTAAAAAAAAAATCTTCAAAATTTAGATTTTAAAAATCCAGATATTTAACATAGAGAACAACAAAAAATTTGACTTTGTGTCAAAATATCGGACCTTTTTCCATAGTGAGTTCCGGGATAAAATCAATTCCAAACGGTATAAAAATTTCGGTTATCTTGAAATTTTTTATGACGATTACGTAATACTTAATTCAAGTTCGAATTGTATGGGTCTCTGAACTAATTTTTTCAGTTAAATCAAATGCTTAAAATTCTTTAACTATTTAAATGCTGAGTGGTTAATTGAATAATAATATCCAGAATACAAACCAGGGACTGCAAATAATAGGTATGACTTAAAAAAAAATTGAAGCACAAAAAAGCCTCCTAGAAAGTGGGAAAATAGACATATATGTTATTTTTTAACGCAAATTCGAAAACAGGATAAACTTTTATTTGCAATTTTTAATTTAAAAATTATTTTGAATTATTTAAATTAATTTAAATGTTAAAAATTTTTATATAAAAATTTAACCCCAACTTTTATTTCCCATGGTTATTATAAAAATTGAGCATAAAAATTTAAATTAAATATCTTTTGAACCAAAGAAAAAGCCACATTATATATAGACCTACATATGAATATGATCTACGCATTGATACCTATTGAGTTGATATATAATATATATTACAAACTCAAAAAATGCATAACAAATTAAATTAAAATTATATTTTGAAATGATTTTTTTCCAGCGTACAGAGTACCCAATACCAGGTTCCCGGTCTACAGTTCTCCAGCAGGGACTTCTCATCGTGCTCTGTGCTCTGAGCTCTGTTCTCTGTCCCCTGTTTGCTTGGTGGCATGTCAATATTGCATAAGAGGCGCCACGGGCGGTGCAAAACTGGCAAGTTGGGCATTCTACGAAACTGGGAACAGTTCTGTAGTTAACGCGCAGCTTCAGCTTCAGCTTTCGATTTGAGTTTGGGTTTGGTTTTGGGCTTGGGGGAGTTGTATGGACTGAACCGATGTCAATCAAAATTCCCATAACCAATGCAGACCTTCCTTGTCCTCCCTATGTATATATACATGTGTGTGTGTGTGTGTGTGTGTGTGTGTGTGTGTGTGTGTGTGTGTGTGTGTGGGCTGGCATGTGCTTACTTTATGAAAGCTTTGGCACATGTGGCGCATAAAAAACGAGATGTGTGGAACTGGAGGGGAGTGGAGCAATGTGTGCACCTTTCCAGTTTGTTTGAATGGCCAAGAAACATGCGCTGAAAAGGATTTCGTCCTCCATCTTTCACTAGCCCTTGTCCCTGTCCCTGTCTTTGGCCTGTCCCTGTCCCTGACGAGTACACTCACCCAGCTGAAGGCAATCCGGCAAACCATCAGGCAAACACGAAACGCCTTTGCAATATTAAATTGCCAAAAAAAAAAAAAAATAGAAAAAAAATCAATTAGAAACATGTCAAACTGCAGGAAAAGCTGTTTTGGAAAATTGGTGTCAGCAGCAAATTTAATTTCAAGTCTTTTCTCCTTTCTCGCATATTTCACATGTGACATGTGGACAATGCTTAGAAAATGAAGCTGATATGAGTCATAGCTATCAATCGTATCAACAGCTCAATTAAGCTCCACCATTACTCCATTAATTACCCAGAGAGCCAAGTAATCTACAATATTAACAAATAATTTACTTGAAATACAGACTACTAATTAAACACGCCTTCTTTTGGAAGACAACTAATAAATAAAAAAAAAATATA
Organism: Drosophila quinaria; assembly: GCA_035047525.1. NCBI lineage: Eukaryota > Metazoa > Arthropoda > Insecta > Diptera > Drosophilidae > Drosophila > Drosophila quinaria. The sequence continues at coordinate 1,611,993 of JAWNPO010000482.1, read as the reverse complement.
CCTTATTTTAACTACATCAACATTCTATTTTTTGATATCTTCCCATTTCTTCTCAAATTTTTTATATGTAAAGTGAGCATTTCTATTTCATAGATACTTTTCTATACTCGCTTCGTTTAATATATTTACATGTTGATAAAATGGCTACAAAAAATTAAAATGAAAAAAAGCATTTAAAAGTTTGTTAAATGTTTGACATATCTTATTTTATATATGGGACTATAAAATTAATATATAAAAAAATTAATTTATATATAATCGAAAAATTAATAGTAAAATAATTATGAAGTTTAAAAAATTTCGATATAAATCTTAAACAATTTTAAATAAATTCGATATCTTTGTTTAATTTTTTTTGTGACTTGGATTTATATTAATATGTTTTTCACACTACATAATCGATTTTTCATACAAATATTGTGATTTTTTGCAATTAAGCAGCCCTTACATTTTTGTGTCGCTAACTTCATTATCTGGTGGTTCTACTTAACATATATTTGAAAAAAATTTATTACTTTATTTATTAATCTGAAAACTTTGTATTTTTAATTTTTAATACTAAGTCAATATGATTCAAATCATACATTATTAACACTTAAGCAATGTTGGTTCAAAAAATGTTGTCTTTCAAAAAAAAAAAAATTTTTACCAAATAATTTAATAGATTGAAAAGAATTGTATTTTTTAGTTTTGATTTTCTATTTAAATAAAAACTAATTTAAACAAAATCGGACAGAGTGTCATAAGAAGGGTTAAGATTTAAATTCAACTTTGTGTGTGTCAAGTTCGTAACAAATCTATCTACACGTACATAAACTCACTCCTCCACACAGATACAGATACAACTGAATCCATGTAGAATCCATCGAATCGCATGCATGCATAAACTGCGAATGTGCATTAACATAAACCGGAACTGAGGGCCATTGAAGCGTAAAACGCACAGGATTATTATTATTATTATTATTAATAACTGGCAAACATTGAACCATGTAGGAGCTGAAGACGGAGGAGAAGAAAGAGGAAGCTGCGTGGATGGGAATGGCAACTCAAATCTCATGTTCAATTCTACAAGGCAGTCAAATAGCGTGATGCGACTGATATGATTGAAAACTGTAGATAGTCGGTGGTGTGTATCTTGTATCTTGAAGTGATGAAACGATGGCAGTTGAAGTGAAAAGTTGTGGAGGGACGAGCATTCTAGCGCAAAGTGCAGATAAAAGCCATCAGCTGAATGACATATAAAGATACAGATACAGCGAGACATGTAGATACAAATTTGTAGCGTTGACAAGCGGGCAAGTGTCAAACGCGCTGTCCCCCAAAAAAAAGATACAAATGGCAATTCATAAACATGGCCAATGATGGACATGGACATGGCTCGTTCGCTCGCTCTGTTGGCTATTAATGTCAAAAGTTATTGCGCAGGCGGCGTTGGGCGATAATGTTAATGTTGATGTGGATGTGGATGTGGATGTTGCTGTTAATGTTACAGTTGATGTTACAGTAGATGTTCGCTAAGGGGGAGGGCAGCGGTGGCAAGGCGTGGCTGCTGTTGGCTGACCACAAGCACTCACACTTGCGGCTGTCACTGCCCCAGGCTTTATCCTCCACCTCCACTTCCACCTCCATCTCCACGTCATCTTCATCTTCATCGTCGTTGTTGATGATGCTGCACACGCTCTATCCAGTTGCCGGCACGTGTCCAGCCACGTTGTGCCCGCTGTGTGTCGCCTCGAGTCATAGCCAACATCATCCCCCCACCCATCATCGTCGCCATTAGTTGCCAGGTTCGAGTTCCAGGAATTACTGACTACTGTTTAAAGTGGAGGCTGAAACGGGCTTAGAGTGCAGCTAAGAGAATTTTCAAATTAAAAAAAATATCTATATATCCTGGTTATGCGCACTGTCTGCATTTAATTACCTAGAAATTATCATTAATCATATGCTTGGGCTAATTTAAGTCCATAATCCTCTACAACAACTTCAGTGGCCTTTAAATTATATTGTTAATGAGAGAAGATGATCTAAAGCTCATCCAAAATAAAAAACCCCAAATTTTGTAAATGCACAATATGTAATTATTATTTAATGAATGATTAAAATAATTTATGAATTCATTAAAGGCAATGAATAAGAATTTAAAATATTAAAGAATTTACAACTTTATTCTTTAAAATGCAAAAGGTGTCAGTTATCAATAAATAAATAAATAAATTTAATTTTTACTTTGCATGAAACCATTTATCCACTAAGTTAGATGCTAAGATGATTTTTAAATTCATTAATTAATCAATTAATCGATCCAAAGCAATTGATAGAAATTTTCAAATATTTGCATATTAAATTGTCTGTAAATCCTTTTTCTAAATTTAATTGTGATGTATGAAGCTTTTGTCTCTTGATTTTATGTAGTTATACGTTGGAGTATTTTACTGCTCTCACTTCTTTTTCTACTTCATTTCTGTACTACTACTTTTACTGTACTCCGCACAATTTTATATATATATGGCTAATTAAATTAAATTTCTATGTAAAAATGTATATTTACTTTTACAGCAGCTGCCGCGCAACTGAACCGAACCGCAGCCTCATCTTCAGCATTGGGGACAGAGGAGGATTCAGTTAGCTCGCTTCATTTGCTTGATGTACCCTGGCTCCCAGAGATTCCCAGGCACTTTCCGGGCACACACACCTCCACACCTCCACACTTTGCTGCATCGCCTGGTTAGCATAATAAATCGATTAGCTCACCAAGAGCGTTAGAAGGAGTTTCAGTATGAGCCTTGTTTGGGTTCGGGATTTGGCATATTTAATAATCATGAGGCTTTCAGCTGCAGCCCCAATGATGATGCTAATAATGATGATAATGATGACGATGATGATTATTCTAATACGCTGATGGGCCACCATCCAACTTGGACAGAGATCCGGCTCCATATTCTCACTCTCCGCTTGCCCCTTTCGCTCAAAATGATTGATGGCTTTTGTGGCACGCAGTTGTAGTTCCTTCTGCTTGCTGTTGTTGTTGTTGTTTCTTGTTGCTGGGTTGTCCGGGTCTGAGTAATATACACACACAGACAGAATTATATACTCGTTCACGTTGCTTTTTTCATGTTGTTTTGCATTTATTCATTTTTTTTGTTTATGGTCCTCCGCTGCGTAATAAATCTCCTTATACTCATTTTTTCATTCTTGTTTATCATTTTATGTCATGCGATTTTCACTGTTCTGTTTTCTTTTTTTTTTTTTTTTTTTTGTTCACGTTTCACTCTCTCTCTCTCTTTCTCTCTCTGCCTCTGCTTTATTAAAAAAAGAAGCATCAGCGTCATATTAAAGCATTCCCAGGCATTAAAATTTCACATGATCTGAGCCTGACAACCATCCATCCATCCATCCATCCATCCATCCATCCATCCATCCATCCATCCCATCTATCCACCCAACCATCCGTTTTGCCAACCAACCTTCCTACCATTCATCCATCTATCCATCCATCTCAACTTTGGCATTTCATATTAATGCTTGAATAATTTTCTGTATAATTTTGATCATCGTCGGGCATTAGTTACATTAGTTTTCAGCCTTAACTTCGCCCCATGACTAAATTTGCAAAATGAGCGGAACATTTGAGACATCCGTCTTATGCATATTGTCCAATGATTTGGGGAGACTTTCGTTTAAAAATGCATTTAAAATTAAGTCAAACTAAAAATATTTTACTTATATGCATTTAATAAATTTTTGCAAAAGCTGAACTTTGATTGCACTTTTTTATAAAAGTTAACTTTATATTTACCCTCCACACTTTTCCATCAAAAACACAGTTTGTTGATTTAACCTCCGCATGAACAACAAAGCTTAATAATACGAGTACAAGTTTATTTAAAATTCACAGGTAAAATATTGCAATACCTGACTGTGCCAATAACGATGGGTAGTAGAGATGGGAACTAGTGAACGTGATGAGAGAAAAAATACTACTATATTAATAATAACAAAAATAATATTAGTAAAATAATATTAATAATAATAATTATAATATTATAATTAGCGATTAAAAGTTTTAATATAAAACCGAAACGAATAACGGTTTCAGTTACGATTTCGGTTATCTTCGGATTTAAGTTTTCGGTTATCGGTTTGAAATTTTTTTCGTTTTGTGAACCGAAAACATACCGTTCGGTTCACAAAAAAAAAAATTCTTTCAAAATGTATTTATTTCATTTAACAAATTTATTATATTTGCACTTACTCTGTGCTATGAAAATTCGATCATGAATATCACAAATAAACATTCAAAATTAAACATAAGAAAATTAAAATTAAAATTAAAACATTAAAAATAAAATCAAAACTAATACCAAAATACAGAGATTCCGACTTATGAGTCGGAAAAAATCGAAACAGTTAAAAAATTTTAGTTTCAAATTATTCTTGACTTGATTTTAAAATTTTTTTTTTTTTTTATGTATGTAAAACCGTTATTAACATTTATAAATGAAACAGATATTTCGGTTTACAGAGTTTCGATTTTAAGGTTTCGATCAAGTGAAATTTTTTTCGGCTACGGTTTCAGTTACGGTTTTAATTTGAATCGGTTTTTACCAGTTAAAGGTTACGGTTTCGGTTAGGGCTTTAAGTCCCTGATTATAATAACATAATAATAAGAAATTTAATACTAAATAGATAATAAAGAAGAATTAAATAGTAAATAGTAAAATAATAAGAAATGTAATAGTAAATAGATAGTAAATGTATTCATAATAAAGAAGAATTAAATAGAGAGCTTGGTTTAAATAACAAGATTCAAACGTCAAGATGACAATAACGATAGTCACTAGAAATGGGAATAAATAGATAGGGCTTTGGAAAAGTTTTCGAAATATTTTAAATTATATATGTAGTTTGGATATTGTTCTTTGTGGGCTTCTTAAAGTCTTAATTACTTATTTGACTTATTTCGTTTATAGGCAATTTTGAATTTGATTTTCTCACGCTGCCATCACTAAGTGCAGTATCACGAGCTGTCGTCGAAGTCGACTCTCGTAATGTTCACATGAGTACGAGTATGGGCACACATCAGGAACAACACTTATTCATACATTTATTAAGAGCCTCGGGAACAATAATGACGAAGTTTGCACAACGACAACTGTTCCTCACACACACAGCATGATTACATTGGGCTCGTATCAATTATTCAGCGAATATATACACGGATTTTTCACAGCTGATGCTTGAGGGCTGAAAGGGGCTGAAAGAGGTGAGAGGGGGGCGGATCCGTTGGGTGGCAACCGCACAGTGGGTAAGGTAAACATATTTGCACTGGGCGCATGTCAAATTGGGCGTGATTTTCAAGTGCCCAACCTCGACACACGTTCTTCCACATACTTTTGATTATGTTTGTCTATTTGTTGTTGTTGTGCCTCATGCATTTTTAAGCCACATTTTCTCTCTCCAAGTTGGCCCTCTCAGCTCAACTGTTTGCTTACGGTCAAGGCAATTAGGTTTTTCCAGCCGCAGGCCAAGCAAATATTCAATAAGTAAGCGTCTTAGCGTCGTCCCCACACACTCACACACGCACACACAATCCACCCACGGCACAACAATTTCCAGTTCCAGTTTGGGGCTTCCAGTCCCTCCATTGGTTAGGTACACTGCCTGCCCATTTACCCAGTCGACTTGTCCCAATGGCTGCTGGGGCTGCTGACGGTTTCTGTTCTGCTCCTTCCTGACATTTAATTTTCGATTTTAATTGGATACTAACAGCAGGATGCTCGGCAGCCAACGTCCTGCTGCCGCTGATGGGCAACTACAACTGGCCGGGGACCTAGGAAAAAGAAACAAGCCAACAGGACTTGCCGGTAATCGACTTGGAAATACCCTATTGAAAGTTAAACTATATATATAAAAATTTAATATAAACAGAATTTGACACTGTTTACCTGAAAAAAGTTATGTTTTTAATTTATTTATTTATTTTTAAAAACTAAAAAATATTTTCTATAAATATTATTATTTATTTATTACGAAAAACAAAAATTGTTTTAGCTTATAAAATTTTTTTAGATAAAAATAAAACACAAATTTTAATTTAATTAAATGTAAACTTGAAAATTTTTAAAAAATTGTAAATCTTATTCATTCAGATAACTTCTTTCATTTAAAAAACTCATAACTCTTCTCGCTTAAAAATAATTAATAAATGTATTTTAAATTTAATTTTGAGTAAAGAAATATTCCCTAAAACCATTTTAGCATACAGGGTATGCAAAAAGGAAGCAAAAATAGTAAATTAAAAGGTACACAACATGGCAGCGAGCCAGAAGCAGTTGCTGTAGAAGCTGCTCCAAAAAGGAGTTGGCTAACATAATTGAAAAAGCGCTTTTCTATTAAGAACATTGCCAACTACGGCGCGTGGTGGGAGGAAGGGTGGAGATGCAGGGGGGTGAGGAGGGGGTAGAGCTGTCGTGGCGGCAACTTGAAGCACTGATTGGCGGCGGCGCCTATTGACTGACTTAACACGCCATTGAGTAGAGAAGCGGCTGCTCCTCCAGTTCCCAACGTTGAGGGACTGCAGCACGCAAATTGAGGCAAAGTGGAAATAGGGATAAAAAGCGCAATCGTCGAGAGGGAAAGGTGGAAGGGGGAGGGGGCAGCAAGAATTTAAAGCAGCTACCCAGCCAATTAATGGCAACAAGCTCGACTCGTCTCGTCTCGTCTCGACGAGTTGCGATGCGGCGCCTAATTAAAACGATGCTGAGGCAAAGAGTTTTCCAATCAATCAGACGCCAGCAGCAGCGTGTGGGAAAATAGGGAAAATTAGGCAATTGGCAAATGGGTAGTGGAAAATGGAAAATGGGAATTTTCATGTGCATTGTCGCCTTGTCGCTCGTTGAGCATCATCAACGTGAAGAGCAGCAAAATCTGGGGGTAACAAATATTGCATAATTATAGCTGATAATTGTTAGGCTCCCCCCCCACCGTTTACTACTTGCTTACTATGTATGTTGCATGCCCCGGGGGTTGTTGCATGCTTCCCTCGAGACATTGACAACTTGATGTGGTTGTTGTTTTCGCTGTCGTTGTCGTTGTTCTTGTTATTGTCGTTAGCTGTCTTAAAGCCAGCTTGACATGTCTAGCGACTTGGTCTTTAATGTAAAGTCAGTAAGGCAGACTGAAAATTGCTGAAAGACTTGATTGACAGTCCTTGGCAGAGCTCAGCACGATGGCAACGGAATTATAGCTTAATTGACATATGCGCCGCACTCGTAGGGAATAGCTCTTATGATTTCTCCCTCTTCCTCTCCCATCCCCATCCCTACTATAACATACCATACCAACCAGTCGAAGCTGCTTTCACCCTTTCATAAATGCACTTATAACGACGACAGAGGCACAATATTTGTATGTCTATGCCGTGCGGGATAATATTTCTTTAAGTAGGCACCAACTGACAGCGCAATTAAGGCGGAGTAATTATTTTAAGTAGGGTTACATTTGTCAATACCAGCACACCCTGACGAGAGTTGTCCAAGTGCTTCTCCTCATCATCGCTGGCCATCCAGATCCATTGCAGTCGTCAAAAGGGTGTGAAAATATCTACGATTTTCAAAAAAATCTGCGATTTTCTCTTAAAGCACAATTATCATAATTTTCTTAAAGATTTTCTAATTCAGATTTTTTTACTATATATACTTCTTATCTGTATGTTCTAATGTCTTATAATGTTTTTCTTAAACAGGATGTGTAAACATTTTCCATCTTTCTCCTTTAAAATCATATTCCATATTTATGAATATTTCTATTTATTTTCTATGAGCTCAATTTAATTTTAAATATTTCTCGTAACATATTAATCAATTTCTTATACTTTTCATTATTGCAAGGTATAATTGTTTTTAAATAAATTCTTATTTTAAATGTTAATTTTAAAATATTAGTTTTGCAAATCAAACCACTATTTCAAATTTCGCATGATATTCATTTTCTCCTTGAAAATAATATTCTATATTTATAAATAAGTCAATTTATTTAATTATTCTTAATTGTTATTAAAATACACTGAGCATTGTTTTAAAATAAAATATTTTTTTTTGTTTAAATCTTACAGTTTTTTACATTTTCAGACCAATTTATTATTAAAAGCATTACATGAGTTCTCAAATATTTCAATACTACAGGAATAATTCGAAGGAAACTGCTTGGTGAAAAATCATTAAATCATAAACAATTAGCCTTATATTACTTCCTCTTAATCATGCGCCATTTGCAATTAATTTAAACGCAATTTGCCGACCCCATGCTGAGCGGATGAAGTCTCTGAAGAGAGAGCTAAGACCTCAGGAACATTTGCGCATCCGTTGGCCAAAGACGTGAATCTTACACGCGTACTAAAAATTAGGCAAGAACCGGCTACAGGACCATTAAATACCCACCCAGCTACACACGCACAACCACCCACAGATACACACATAGACACACACAGACACACGCAAGTCTTTTGCACAAACATAATTTCCAAACAGACTCACGATGTGAAGTATGAGTTAGTGATTGTGGCCCCCTCCACAACCCTGAGAAACGTGGATACATCTTGGAAATCTCGACAGCAAATTGCTGGCAATCCACGCAAATGGCTTAGAACAACGGGTGGCATTAGAGAGAGTCGGAGATACAGATACAGATGCAGATACAAATACAGATACAGAGCTACTTACTTGTCGGGCCGCATAATTTTTGCGCGAGGCTAAAACTTTTGCACGGCCCAAGGACTGGCAGGATATGCTCTGGATACGGGAGAAACTGCGACACCCTCACTTCCATCCTCACCCTCACCCAATGGCGTGTCGGGCATAAATCATAAGAAGAAACAGCAAAGGCAGAAAACTTGCAAGGAAAGTTTCCTCGGCCCCCTCATAAAAACAGAGCGAGAGCCAACGGCGGATCTGCGAAATTTGTCTTGGCGTTTGGATTTATGTTTTTGCGACGCTTCTCGAAACAAACACACCCAAACCGACAAATAGGATGAAGGTAAATTCAGGATATGCTGTCTTCGCAAAACAAAGACCAAGTACGAGAAACCAAAAAAAAAAAAAAACAGAGAAAGAGAAAGAAGAAGCAAAAAGAGAAGTAGAATATGAAAATAAAAACCAAATACGAGAAATCCGAGAATACAAGCCTACAACTTGGCGGCCATGATTTATGGCAAAGGTAGCAAAAGTTGCCTTTGTGTGAGGGGGGAAAGGAAGAACAACTTTAAAAAGTTTGCTCCTTTCCAGGATTCACAGGATTTGCATTTGAGCACTCGCCGTGCGCTCAGGAAACTCGATGGGGGCCTCTAGATAAAATATATTTACTTATACTTATGTACCTTTCTTTATACGCATTTTGTTCGACTGTGTTTGGAGCTGTTTCCTGTTTTGTTTAGCCGAATTTGTCATATTTTGTCGGAGGTCTTTTAGGCTAAGGCCAAGTACCGTACATTTGTTTGTAATGTTCTTTAAAATTGTCGTTTAATTTTCATCCATTCTGGAGTGAGAATAAGGGGGAAAAAAGCTGGTGAATGAGTATATGACATATTGATTTTAAGATTAAGGGCCATACATGATTAATGATAAACATGAAATCAGTTTATTTGTTTTTTTCTTTTTTTAAGTAATAACATAAAACCTTGTCTTAGAAATTAATTCCAGAATTCTCAAAGCCTTTGTGAACCTAATTAAAATAAATAATTCAAGTTTTATTACTTGCTCTTCGATATATTTTGGTTAGTTTAATTAAAAACAATAAATGCTTTCAATTATTCGCTCCACTGTAATCAACTGTGAAATTGCTTATGAAAATATCAAAATGGAATTGTCCAGCAAAAGGATGCTGGGAAGAAACTCAATCAATCATAATCTTATTACGAGTGCCAACAACAACACTAGGAATTCAGTCCTATTGATCTGCTCCTGCTGGTATTTATAATTTTTCAATTGAAAAATGAAAGGAAAAACACAATAACTGAATAAACAGGAACAACAGCAACCAGCCAATGTCCACAGGAAAATATAAGAAAAAAAACAGCATTTTCTGAACCACAAGTGGGGGAAAAGCAATAAGCGCCCCTATTGGAGAAACACTGAAGTAAAAAAACCAAAGCTGTTACATGGCCAAGTGGCAGGCGAAGTAACGTAAAAACAAGCTGAAAGGTTAAAGTCGAGTTCCTGACTATGGTATACCCGTTATCAATAGCAAACACAAATTGTTGCATACTTTTAGGCGTTTAAGTCACTTGGGAGTCTTAAAAAAGCCATTACTATCGTTCTATTTGTCCGATCTTGTTGCGACCAAGTAGGATGATAGCTAAAATTAGTAGATAACGTTCATTAGCAAAGAAAAAGTGATATTTCAAGACTGTGGTGGTTTTTTGCGATTTGCCGAAGCGGAAATGAGACTGACAAAAATTTTAAACAAACTTGACCTTAGTGGAGTTTAGGGAAATCTGAGTGACACTACTCAAGAATATATATACTTTATAGGGTGGGAAACACTTCCTTTTCACTGTTACATACGTTTTAACTAATGCAATATACCCTTTTACTTATTATTTAAGTAACGGGTATAACAGCAGCAACAAAAATAACAAATCGAACCGAGGCGACAACAACTTCAAGATGGAAAACTCCCAGGCGACAGGCAAAACAGACGATGACAAAGTTTTAGATGGACTCGATGGAGGAAGGGGGAGGGGCGGGAAGGGAAGGGAGGATGGTGGAGGGAAGGCCGGGGGGTCGATGGAGCAGGGTGTATTGAAGAGCGCGCATGGCCAACGTGGAACTGGATGAATGTCGTATGCGTCCGCCATTTTGTGAACAGCCACCCGCTTACGCACACAACAACAGCAACAACAACACACAGACACACACACACACACAGACACACACACACACACACACAGTCATAAAATTTGCGGAAGTTCAAAGTATGATGCGGAAGTCTGTATGACTGCGATTGCTAATGGATGTCGGCGTGTGGGATGACGATGAGGTTGACGATGACTGAACCAAAGGGAACATGGAGCGGGACTTGGATCTGCAGACTGGGCAGCTTGTACGCTCGAAAGCATTTCAAATTTCGAGTACTGAAGTCGTCGTCGTCGTCATCGTTGTTACGTTGAGAGCTGTAAAAAATCGGGGCTTTTAAACCACGCGCGCTGCAAGTTTTGGCATCGAGTCCAACGGTGTACGAAGTTAGATAAACGGATTAAGTGGCAACAATGTCACACTACACACGCAGACCAATACAGAGTGACAAAGACAGCATGCAGTAGGATGAGCGAGAGAGAGACAGAGAGACCGATAGTGCTTTAGCCCGATGTGGACCTGAACCCGCAACAGCATCCAGATTGAAGGACCTGCCAAATGGCTCCGCCTTTTCATCCGCTTTTGGCCAGCTTGCTAAAATCCAGAAAAAAAAGCAAACACAATAACAACAACAACAAGAACAAGAACACACAGAGGAGCAACCAGCTGGCCATAAACAACAAATCGATATGCCATTAAAGGCGACCAGTATTAATGATGTCCCTCTAGGAACGCTGCACAATAATTAATTACTTATTACAGATTTGATCCAAATTTCACACATTCTAAATCGATTAATATTATTAAAATTTGTTTGCATTTATATCAGGGATCGCTAATAATGATAATTGAAATTTTTCACATCAAAAAATCAAAGACTAGAATACATATACCAAAAAAATAATGATAATGATTAAATGTGAGTCAAAGTATTAACATTAAAAGAAACCCATTGGACCCATAAAATGCAAAAACAAGTCTTTAAAATGATTACATAAACTTTTAATTTTTTTTGAAAAATAAAAATCACAAATAATGTGAGTTTTATTTTTTTGCTCAAGATTAATCATTATCATTGAATCATTAAAAATCATTAAATAAGCATTACTATGGCATCTTTTAAATTTAACCCATAATGATTACGGTCCCTGATTTGTAATCTATGCATTCTTATTAAACTTAATTTATTCCACATTACTTTAAGATTTTTGTTATTACCCGAACACAGCCGATGGATTCAGTTATTTTTGCTTCGAATATTTTCAAAATTACTTTATATATTTTTAATTTTTTGTAATGACATAAAATTATAATAATTATAATTGCAAAGTTGACATTATTTCTTTAGATTTTATAATAAAATATCTATTTGTTATTTTTAAACTAGTTTAGACTCTTATTAAATGGACTTAAAAATGATTTCAGATTTGTATGTTAATACATTTATCCAAAAGCATTAAAAGTTAAAGTTTCAATGAAAAATCGTCATAATATAATTGCAATTGTCAAGATATTAAATTTTAACTTTAAGTATTTTTTATATATTGTATAACTGCATTTCAAATTTCTTTATACATTTCTATTTTCAAACTTAATTTACATTTAAAATAAAAATGCATTATTTTTAAGTAAAAAAAATCAAATATGATTTCTATTTATTTAGTAAAATAATTAATTTTTTGAATCGTAATTTATTTAATTTAATTGTATTTGTTTTGAGCATAAAAATATTAATTTTGTCATTATTTAAGTTCAAAGTTAAGATCGTTTTGATAGTAACTTTTATATCTTATCTATAAAGAAAGAATTTTTATTTTCTTTTTTATTTTTTGAAAACGAATATGCCTAATTTTAAATTGAATTAAAATTACAGAAATAAGTAAAAAAAAATTTCAAAAATAAATATTACCAAAATAATGTAAATTTGTATTTTTAGTTGGTCGATTTTTCGACCTCTCAAGAAGCATTTGGTGTGGCCGTGCCCGAATTTCCCACAAGCCTTTCGAATGGTGAATTTGAGATTGGCCGAGAGAGTTTTGTTTGGTTCGCTGTGCTCTGAGGTTGTTTTGGGCACACTGGTAATCACCCTTGTGCATATGCTGGATTGAAGGTATATGCTCACTGTTTTACCTGCGCTTTAAAGCAATGTGGAAGGGACCAAACATTGGAGCGTCCTTTGCCGTAATACTGTTGTCCTTCTGCGTTTAATCAAACACACTTCCGCTGCAAACGGCTTGAACCGCTTCAATCAAACATCAACCACAAATATTTCAAGTGCGGCTGGCTGGATGACTGGCTGGCAAGTGCAGAGCAGAAGTATCAGCAGCAGGAGGAGGAGGTGAAGATGGAAGATGAGAAGAGGAAGAGACGGAGACAGTAGCAAAGACAAAACTCCTCAACAAGAAAATACCTCGACGATGATGATGAACCCTTCGCCTGCCACTCGAGTGCACACGGGGCATCATCGAGAGAAACACGAGCGAGATAGACACTGAGATGGGGAGGCAGGTGGAAAGGGGAACCAGAGGCAGAGGGGAACATCTCTCTATGGCACTTGAAGCAGAGCGGCGGACCGCTCGTCATTGTTTCTCCAAACAGACGACCGTTCAAAAAAAAGTGGGTGAAAAATCGTGTATACCCAAAATGCCGATTGGCACAACGAGTACTCGCATTCGTACTCGAGTTAGGATTCAGCTTTGCAGCCTTTTGGCAGCCACTTGAACATCACGTGAAAATATTTCATAAATTACGCGCCTAATTAAAAGGGAACGCGCCCCCGCAAAAAAACGATAACGACAACGAAAATAATAAAACTGGAAACAGAAAACTGAAAACCAACTCATTGAACTCAGCCAACTTCGAGTGTCTGACCAGACTGAGTTCCAGTCCGCCTCTCTCCCCTCTCTCGCTCTCACTCCGTCTCTCTGTCTCTGTCTCTCGCTGAGTACCAGGCAGACGTGGCTCTCCTACTTTATTGCTACACTTATTAGCCCCCCTTTCTGCCCCCAAAAACCTTTGCAACCCTTTGGCCAATCCTTGCACCACTCAATTATTGGAGCCGCTGATTTATTGCAGTCGATGGCCAGAATCGCCGCTGGCCAGTTTCGCATTGGGTCCAGAGTCTAGACGAGTTATTTCGCTGCCTTTTTTCTCTCTTTTTTTTTTTGATGAAACTCATTCGAGCCTTGTGTGTGTGCGTGTGTGGGTTGTAAAGGGCATGGCTGTTCATTTGCATTCGGGGGCTGCTGCTGTGGAGCTTATTGGTGGTTGACCAACACACTCGAAAAGGGGGCGCAATTTCAAGTGTAATTTTTCTTTTATCGAGTGCACATATCGATGGCCAGTCGATAAAGATGGGCGACTCGCAGTGCTTTAATGAAAAGTCTGCCCTTCTTTGTGCAATTTTTCAAAGCTGATATTGAAAAAGAATTTAAATTTAAATAATTTTGTATGTTCGAAAACGGTTTGATTATATGTGATACAGTTCGCTTATAGTACTTTAATATTACGCTTTAATTCAAACACCACTTTACTATATTTGATATCAAGACTTTATGTTTTTAACCATTTCTAGCAACTTAAGAAGCTGTTTCACACTGATTGATCTGATCTGATTTGTATTTATAGATAATTATTGGATTAAATAATAATAATAAATTATAATATTTTGTGATATTTATTATTTTGTATTTTTCATTTGTTTGATTTCACTTAAAATATATGTTGAACCAATTTAAAAACAACTACTACTTATATATATTTTTTTATTTATTTACTTATTTCTAAACATTCCTAACGCTACAGCATTTCTGCTTTAATATTGACGCGTTAGTCACCATGTTTTTAGTTTAATATGAATATTGTTTTTATGGCAATTTACAATTAATATTTTAAGAATAGACATTTTAGCAATTATCATTTGTATTATTATTATAATTCATTTAATATTTATTTTTATGAAGCTAAAATATTTTAATTTAAATTATATTTACTAATGATGTTAATATAAATTATTAATAATATTAATCTTTTATTATTATTATTTTCTTAGTGTGTGTTTGAAAGGTGTACCTTAATTAAGGTGCTCCACTGATATTTTTAAATCATAAGTATTGGTGAAATTATTATTATTTATCTTTTTTTTTAAACATTTATATACATATTCATTCTTTAAAGTAACCCAACGCTCAAAATATACATAAAAGCTCACTCTACAGTTGTATTCCAATTGTTAAGCAAACAAAAAATTGAAAAACAAAACCATTTAAAATTTTCCAAAACTTAATTCAATTTTACAAACATTGTCATATTTTAAATATAATATATTTATCAAATTAATGAGTTTTCAATTACTTTATTTAAATACTTTCACAGCGATTTTCAATTTATAATTTAATTTAATTTTTAAGTACCAAAAATACCAACATGCTTCAATCTTATTTCCAAGTCAAGTGCTTGCTGAAAATCCAATAATAATCTACCTGCTGTAATACACTACCCAACTCATTGAACCACTCTCTGAATATATAAAGGAGAGAAGGGCTAAAAATAAGTAAAAATAAACTATGAGTACAAGTTAATTTCTTAAAAAAATAAGCAAATGCGGGCGTAATTGAATTTGTTGTTGGGAACATGTGGCAGGCCTGTTCCTGCTACACCATGGCGAGGTCCAATCGCAATCGCATTCACAATCCCAATTCCAATCCCAAATGCCCAGAATACCCACTTTATATAATACTGTTGACATATGTTAATCAGGCGCACGCACACGCGCCACAAACAGGAGATGGAGAAGGAGATGAAGAAGTAGAAGGAGAAGGAGTTGGGCAAGGATCAGGAGCGAAACGTGTGGGCGACGATGATGAGGATGATGAGGTTGCCTTTGCTTGGCTGCGGGGTTAGCGGGCGGGTCAAAGGAATTAATTCGAATTCAATCCACAAGGCTGTTGGCACTGCGACAAAGTAAAAAGCCTATTTGAGGGCCACACAGACAACCACGGAAACAATCTGATTGGAATAAAATCAGGGGGCGGCAGGACGATGACTTTGAAACAAGGGTTGGCCAACCGACAGTCGGCAGATAATTTAATTTCGGATTCGCATGAGCGATGAGATAGCGCATCGTCCTCCTCGCCCTTTGGGGTGGCAACGACTTCAACTCCATTTCAGCTCAATTCCAACTCCAGCTCCATCTCCAAAGCACTGACAGCTAGCATATTGATGCAATCAACTAATCTTCGCGCTTCCCGTTCAACCCACTTTCCAGCTCACCCCTTGGCCGGGATAGTTGAGTAATCTAACATATTTCAATTGCAGGACTTGGAATCCCGATCCCAATGCGATCTGCATCTGATTTGTTTACTCAAGCGACAACAAGAAATGTGGAAATAGATTTCAAACAGTTGGCTGAGTGTCCATGTTGTTGGTCCAGCTGCCATTTGTCCATGGCCATTTGCCAACAACTTTTTGCTACTCTACTCTTTGTGTCTTCGCGTAATTTGTCCGACAGTTTCTGCCGCTTTTGCAATTAAACGCAATTGCGTCTTCGCCATCCATTCGACCCGAATTCGCACTTGTATTCCCCGCCAGTTGCAAGCCGAGACAGAGACGCAATGTCGCCATTTTCATTCCCGCCCCTCTCCTGTCCCGATTTTGGCCCGCTTTTAAAACGGTTTCCTGTGCGCTAAATGGCGTTTTTGTGTTCACATTTTCTTCGTCGCCAGCAATGACGCCGCTTGGGTCAGTCGGAGTATAATACCCTATAATAGGTGTGGGAGTAAAAGGGATATATTTATACGTGTACATAAATTTTAGTAAAAGCATTTTTATGTAGAGAAAACTTTTTACTATACACGTATTATTTAAAATTCAACTAAACTTTTAATTTCATACCTACGTCAGTTAATGCCAGGAATGGGCAAGCACCCAAAAAATAAAGAAATTTAAGCTACATTTTGAGTGGATTTAAATTGTTTCTTTTAGGTTATAACATTATTCCAAAATGAATACTTTTTGTAGAACTTTTTTAATACGTTTGCTTTTTATTTGACAGTCTTATTCACTTATATTAAATCAAAAATATTCTTTTGAATACTTGTATATGAATTAATACTTTTTGTAGAACTTTTTTTAAACTTTTTTTTTATTTTATAATCTCATTTACTTATAAAAAATCAAATATATTCCGTTTTTAAAAATCCAAAAACTCTCTAAAAATATTTTAAGCGTTTTAGAAGCTGAGTTATGAAATTTAATTTTTTAATTATTAGAATACAGGGTATCTTTGCTGTTTTACCTTTCTTGCAGGTGCTAAAAGAGTGGGTTAGACGTGGTCCACCAGACCATAGTTTATGTCTGTGTATCTGAGAAAATGGCGACATTAAATGAGCAAAAGTTTTTATATCATTTATTTTGTTCCTCATTTCGTTTTGCTGCATTAAAGTACATTGAAAGAAACTAAACAAGTTTGAATTTAATAATTGCATTATTTAGTTGACTGTGATAAATCATTTTACAGTAAATTTTGACAACCTATTTTAGGAGAAAATAATTTAAATAAATTTATTTATTTATTTGTCAACTATTTTCAAGTGCTAAAAGTAAGAGTATTTTTACTCTTGATAATCTTAAACAATAAACTAAGAAAATTATGCTTAGTTTAAATAACATATTATTATCATAAACTTTTGACAAACACATAATAAATTAGAAAAATTTTTATTTAAAAAAATATGTTTAGGTCTATTTATTATGCTATTTATTTGATATTCTAATTTAAGTTAGGTTTCTTCCAGTGTATTTCTTGGCAAGTTGCGCTGCATTTCTTAAACAATTAAAAACTTTTCGTGTCTACCTACAAAGTTGCCAATTTGGATAACCTCCAAACCAGAGGCGAGTGAAAAAGAGACAGTAAAATAGAAAATGCAAAGAACTGTGGGGAGGATCGGGCTCAACGACTTCGACAACAATGACATGGAGCAAACACACACACACACACACACACACACACACTTATATTCACAATCAGAGGCTGGCAAAGAAAAACTTTAGCGCAGAGCAGTCAAAACCAATTTGGAGAATTTAATTAAAATTGCAAAACTTTGGCAACTGATTAAATTTTCGAACAAGAACAACAACACTGGCAGAGAAGGGGGTGGGGGGGTGGAGGCACCCAGGTAAAAGCTTAAAACAACCAACTCACAACCCACAGCAATCCCAGAAGTCGCCCCTCCCCCCTTTGCCCCAACTCAAACAAACGACAAGTTTAAATTTTTAAACAAACCAAAAGGCAACGTTGAAAAATTTACATTCGCTTTCGTTTGCAGTGAAAATGTACAAAAAAAAAAAAAGGAAAAAAAAGTGATGGAAATATAAAAAATTGAAATCCCAAACCGGGCGAGAGCTGGGAACAGGAATTTGGGGGCTGGCTCAGCGGGACGAGGATTGGATTGGATTTAAGCCAGCAGAGAAGCAAAAGGACCAACCAGTCGATGTTTGTGGATGACGTTGTTGATGGCAGCCATCGTCAGTATCATAATCATCACCAGCAGCATAATCATCATCATCGTGGTCCTCGTCATCATCATTCGCAGCAGCAGCGACTGGCAAAGTTTCCCCAATTTAATTTCATCATACTCCCGAGTGTGCGTTGAACTAACGAATGGAACGAACCGTCGCACGAAGCGAACGAACCAGAGTCGTTCCCAGGGCTGGAGACGGCAATGGGGACTTTCTTTGGGGGATGAGGGAGGATTGGGCGGAGTAAGGCTGGCTGGCTGGCACAGACATTTAGCATTGCACAGCAATCACGGGGGCGCCCCAAAAAATGTTCGGCTCGAAGGTTTGCCGCTGATAGGGAAGGGAGACGGGGAGCGGGGGAAAATACGAGGCAGCTTTCGAAATAAAGGCCACCCTGTGCTTCGGCTCTGTTATTTTAATGAAAATTGGAAAGTGCTGGCAAGCGCTTTCTAACCATTCCCTTATTCCCCCATTCCCTTATTCCCTCATTCCCCTTTCCCATGCCCCAAAAATCATCTTGACCATGCCTCAACCCAAACGCATTAATTTTAAGATGTTCTCTTGATGGTTTGGTACTTGATTTTGCTGTCGATTTTAAATTTTAAGGGTCTTTTATGTCCTTTTGGAATTTTGAATACCAACATTTGTACAGACAGAATTAACAAAAATAACTTGCCAAGGATTTCACTTGAATTCTCATGCTGAGATTATTTTTAATCTTAAATTTCAACTTATTTTTCAAATAAAGAAAGTTTGGAACTCGGCACACTGCGCTAAAAGCTCCCAATGCTGAAGGCCATCCTTTTTTTTAAATTTGTATGCTAAATTTAATATTGTTCGACACGAAATTGGATATCAGAAATTTTTTGGGCATGAAAATTTTCGAAAAATCGATAGTTGCATTTTCTCTAAAATCGCCAAAATGTGGGATAAAACAACTTATTTCACCTGCAGTCTTTTACCTATGCACTTAAGACAAATTTAAAGGTATGCCCTAGAGTCCCTTAAAATACCTATCAAAGGATATACAGAAAATATCTGTAGCTGCTGTCGTTTGAAAACTGTGAGTTTCAATTTTTGCGCGGTTTTAGCGATTTTAATAGAACTTTTTACTTTTTTAAAGTACGTGGTCTAAAAAGTCGTAGATCTAGATCGTAGACCTTTCTAGTTTAATGATCGGAAATAAGTCCATATTCACAAATTTTAGCCAATTCAACGCTTTGGTACAAAAAAAAACACATAAACAGATACCCAATAGGACTGACATTTCATCTAATGCGAGATCACTAAAAATTTCAAATTTAATTATCATTTGAACCACAGTGGGAATTCTGTCATTGGAAGCGTATTTTTCGATAACACATACATCACAACTAAAAAATACCTTAAAATTCTTCAACTGTCTAATCATTTAAATTTTTCAAATGTTCCGTTCTTCTTACCCTTCGTGCTGCTTTCGTCACAAGCGTGGCTTAAAGTAAAGTATATCAAAGGCACATGTTATATTTACTAAATTAATTTAACTTATTTCTATGTACTTTATTTGACACCAACAATTAAATCTATACTTATAGTATGTATAATTTATCCACTCTTCTAGACAAATTTAATTTTATTTGAAACCTATTTTAATATAATAAAAGTTTTTAACATTGCAATTCAAAAATCAAAAATTTATTTCTAGATTTTTAATCAAATTAAATCATTCGTAGCGTTGAAAATTAAAAGCTTTGATTAAAACTTCAAATTTGCAAACGATTAAGAGATTAAAATTCAAAATGATTTCAATGATTTGCACGTATTGTGATATTGAAATTTGAAAGCATTTTCTTCTATTGAAGAGACTCGTTTTTCGCTGTCAGCCGCAGACTGAAGTCGAGCCTTCCACATCTCCCTATCCTTCGGCTGGCCCCCAGCTAATTAGCGGCCATAAAACGCACATAAATCGAGGCTGGCCAATAAATTATAAATTATGACTTTGCTAACGAACCACAGATACTTTCAGTCAGACTCGTACAGCAACAGTTTCATAAAATTTCCACTCGACTGCGCAGGCTCAGACTTGAAGGCGGATGCATAAAACAGTGCGATGACTTCCGGTATTAACTAATTTTTTTGCGTCTCCATTTTAGCGCTACTTTAAAGAGTGGCAAGGGATCAGCTAACCAGGAGAAACAGCCCAAGGTTGTGCAAAAATGCCTTCCGTTTCCAGCTCAAAGCCGAAGGCCCAAAGCCCAAAGCCAGAGCCCAACCCAAGTCAAGTCAAACCCGGCTGTGAGTGGGCACTAATCCCTAGCACTCATGTTGCCGTTGGCAAATACTTTGCACCGCCGACTGCGCGACGAATTGGAAGCAATCCGCTGTCTGTCTGCACAGACTCTTGGGGAGAGGACAGCAGAGGACTTGGCAAGTGGAGTGCATGGGCGTTGCTCTTGTTGGTACTGGGGGATTGGGGTTGGGGATTGGGGATTGGTTTGGGGTTGATACTCGTACGCGCAAAAACTTAAACAAAGTATCAGGCAATGCAGCCAAGCGCAAATCGAGCCAAGTCGAGTCAAGCCATCGTCTCCAACTCATCCACTCAACGGGCTCCAGCTCCTGTCGAGCACTCGACACTGCTCCATGCCCACTGTGCGCGCCTAAGCGTAACTCTCTCCCTCTCTCTCTCTCTCTCTCTCTCTCTCTCTCTCAGGTCTGTCGGGGTAGTCAGTCTCTAGAACAAGTCGCCGTCAAGTGGTCCGACTACTCCACTTAACTGACAAGACAAACGCCACGTAATTTCAGGTTCAAAGCAGCCACTGCCAGACCGTCTAAAAATAAGTCTCCTCACTAAATCAAATGAGAAATCAAAAAAATGATTCAGTTTTTAAATATTATAGTATACATTTATAAACTAGAGTAGTAAATGACAATTTTAAATAAAAATAAAAAAGTAAAGTCAACCCTGATGGAATAAATCCAAAACTAAGAGTTGTTGTCTAAAAAGTGATTCAAGAACTAGTCATTTCTTTATTTTTATATACAGGCCTGTTCCGGTTTTAACTTTTTATTTTATAGCATATAGTGAAATGCATTTATTCACTTTGCATTTAGGCTAAGTATTTAAAAATTATGGTTTTTCACTTTATCGGAGTTAAACTCATTAACTCAAAGTGATTTCAATCCGCAGAATTTCGCCGAAAAGATATTAGAGCAGGTTTAAGAATTTCACTTCCGCAAAATCTTACCGAATGTGAAAATCTTTATTTTAATTAATTGCTGATATTTTAAACATAACAACTATGCAGCTTATTAAATAAAATTTAAAAAATATATTTATTTACGTACATTTATTATATATGCAATTAAATTATTTTAAATTAAACGTTGTATTGTCAATAAAAGTACTCATCCATAAATTATATCCAATTCAACAACTGACCCACCGAGTGCAATGAGAAAAACGTAGTATAGAATTCGAATATATAGAGAAGGAATTTTATTGCTTATTTTTAATAGTTTGCTAGTTCTCATAATATCGTTAGATTCTCTGCAAGTCAAAGCAAACTTGAAAATTGAGATTAGAATTAAAGCTCAATATTACTCCATTTCAGTTTGAAAAGAATGGATACAGCATCCTATTCACTTTTCTTTTTACTTTATTTCTATCACCACCTTGTTTATTTCAGTTCCTTTTACACTCCTTAAAGATTGCTGCTTGGCGCTTTTCGATTCAGTGAATGGAAAAATTATAGACAACTAATCAATAGACGTTCATCGTTGATTCACCGATTTACAGATATTTTTAGCAAACAATTGGCAGGTGTTTGCGCTTGTTTTACCAACAATTTTTGCGTCTAATGGAGCAGACCGAGGAAAACTCCAATCTGGCTTCTCCCTCCACTTGTCCCTCTCCCTTTCTAATAGGCATGCAAATGTTTTCCACTTCGCAAACACCAAGTCGCTTATTTCTGTTGTTATTTCGGTATTTGTTTTGCACTTTGTTTGTGGGTGTAAATGCGAACTTTTTTGTTGCATATTTCTTCCATTTTGTGTATTATTATTTATTCTTTTTTTTTTTGGAAATTTTTAGCGTTGTTATAGGATCAACTTTTCAGGCAGCATTTAGCAAAGTTTTTGGCTTACATGTGAATCGTCGGCATATGGCGAGGAAAATACTGAGAGTGTTGGCTTTTCATTTTTTCTGCGGGGCTGCATATAAAGTTACACAGCTCGTGACAGTGAAGAGCAAATAAATATTTGGAATAGCCCTCGTTTAGCCAAGCACTCAAACAAACTCGCACAATGACATTAAACTTTTTGAACACACACACACACACACACACAACTCAAACACTTTGTGGCTTTTAAAATGTTTGTTTGCTTTAAGTTGTGCTAGCATAAAAAATATACATAAAATAAATAAATAAATAAAGAAACACTGTCACATATCATGACTAGGGGCACAAAATCAAATCAAGTCAGAAAACCCATTAAGAAAACCCGACAAAAAAAAATAAATGTAACCCAAAAAAAGGTAAAACCGAGTCAGGGATAAACTCAAGTGCTTGACAGCCAAACCCGAAGGAATCTTTATGAATGAACGATTACAGTGCCAATTCATTAGAAATTTTCAATAAATTGTTGTAGAAATGGGAGTCAAAGGGAGCTGAGACGACAGGAAACAATAAAAAGTAGCAAACAATGAACGAAAAATACTCGTAATAATAACAAACAGAGTTTGACTTTTAGCCATAGACACTGGCTACACAGGATTGCTTGCAAGGTAGCCAAACAATTCCCTTGAAACGAGATGCCAGGACGAAGGACAATTGCAGAACCCAAGTGAACAGAACAGAACAGAACAGAACAGGCAACGCATGTTCAACAATAAGAATGACGAATGACGCCGTTTATTTATTTATTTCTCTCTTTTCTTTCTGTCGATGTCATTGCCAGAGTATCCTGAAAGATTTTTGCACTCACTCACAAGGATATGGGGGAGTAGAGGCATTATAAATTATGCCAATGTCATGTGTAAGGTGTTGCACAATCATTCGACTACAAAAACGAAAATGGGAAAAAATGCATGTGAACTTTTTGATTGATTTCTAAATTTTAATATTGAAAACTCGTGACGAATTCGTCATATTTGCATATTTTACACTTGAACTGTGAACTGGCTGCTCAGCGCATGTCCTGCCATCACTGGGGGTTGACGACAAACGTCGCTCGGTCTGTCAGTCTGTCGTCAGTCAGGCTGTCCGTCCGTCCGTCCGTAACGCATAAGAACAAAAGGCATTTCCGGTGACGTTTAAATGCGTGGCATGTCAACGCGATGGCAGCTCCTGGCAGACAGCAGCATCCTGGTGAGAGCTCCTGTGTCCTCCAGCAGGAAGCTCGGAGCAGCCTGGAAAGACCCCAGTGGCGCAACAACAACTAAGTACTATTGAAAAGGGCGTCCAATGAAGCTGGCATAGCTCGTACTTTCATTTATGCATATTTTTTAAGGCCCAAATTATGTGAAATATTTAAAAAAAAATAACCAAAAAACTGCTTTGTCGTGTATTACGCCTGTGCAATTTAAAGTATTTAATATAAAAAAAAAAACTTGGTGAAAAGGTGCCAATGATTGAAATTGAAAATCTGATTAAACTGAAAGCTGTTTGATTTCATTTTTACTATTGTTGTATGATTTTAATAGATAATGCAGAATAATAAAAATGTATTTGCTTTTCATTTGGGTGTTTGGTCAAAAAACCAACACTGATAATAATAACACAGTAAAAACAAATAAGCGCTTCGAATGAAATTTTATTTATTTCCTCTTTAATAAATGTAACAAGCAATAAGAAATATATTTTTCACGCGGTACTTAAAACATAAGTAAAAGGGGATATTGTATTCATTTCCATGCAGGTAACAGGGAGAAGAAAGCATCGTCAACCATAAAATGTATATGTGTGTATTCTTGATCAGGATCAACAGTCTAGTCGGTATAGCCGGGCCCGTCTGTCCGTCTGTTCCTCCGTCCGTCCGTCCGTGTGAACGCCTAGATCTCAAACACTATAAGAGCTAGAGCAACCAAGTTTGGCACACAGACTTCTATAAACCCCACGCAGACCAAGTTTGCCACTCCCCTACTAAATCGTAAAATGATCGGACAAATAGAAAGGCGGTAATGTCTGATTAAAGATTTTAAGCATTGCAAGTGCCTAAAAGCACTCAATAAAAAGTATTTTAAATTTATTTAAATAATTAACGGGTTTCCTATCCTTTCCCACTTGTGTGGTTTCATTTTTGCAAATGGTTTAATTGAAATAAATCTTTATAAATAAAAACTTTGAATAATAACTTATTTCTGATATTTTGCGATGTGGGTTTAACAAACATTATCCTAATATTAAAATAAATGAGGTACTTAACTATCAAAAGCCCGTCGCTGTCTTTAAGCGGGGTCAACAAAAGTCGCCATTAAAACATCTAATATTACTATTATTTATAATTAATTAAAATTTATAGTAATTTGTCACATAATCATAAAAAATAAATAAATTTCCTATTGTCTGAAAATCAGTGACTGCTTACATTTATTTATATAAATATGGTACTCTAAGCTCCAAGCATATTTGTAATTATAGAAAATTAAAGAAGATTTATTCTGATATTTACTATATTTATTTATATAAATATAGTACTTTACACTACAAGTATATTTGTGATTTTAACAAATTAAAGATAGTTTTTCCTCATATTTACTATATTTATTTAAATAAATATTATACTTTACATTACTAGCATATTTGTCATATTAAAAATTTAAAGTAGATTTATCCTGATATTTACTATATTTATTTATATAAATGTAGTACTTTACACTACTAGAATATTTGTAATTGTTATAAATTTAAGATAATTGTAATTTTAACAAATTAAAGATAGTTTTTTCCTGATATTTACTATATTTACTTATATAAATAAAGTAATTTTCACTACTACCATATTTGTAATTGTTATATATTAAAGATAGTTTTTTGCTGATATTTACTTCATTTATTTATATAAATATTGTACTTTACACTTCTAGCATAGTTGTAATTTTCACAAATTAAAGATAGATTTATTCTGATATTTACTACATTTATTTACATAAATATACTACCTTACACATTATTAGCATATTTATAATAATTAATTAAAGGTGGAATTATCCTATAGAAATATTACTATAATCTAGCAACCACGCACTTGAGGTGGCTTCAGGCACTCTTATTACAACCTCAGACTTGCCCACTCTTAGGCATTAGCCCCTGGGAAGGCCCAAAAAACAGCGAGTTCAATCAAGCAAGAAACGGCGCAAGTCTATCAACTTATTAATTTTATGAAGTGCTGCAATGACTGCGACAGCAGCAGCAACAACGTTGACAGCACATCAATGTCTTCCAATTCAGCCAACAACAATGGCCTGACGCCTCTCCCGCTACCTCTCACTCTCTCTCTCTCTCTCTCTCTCTATCTTCCTGTTCCTTTCTCACTCCCCGAAGAGTGGAGGACAACTTGGACGACGACTACGACTACGACTACGACACATCATCACGTATGATTACGCACATTGTTCGTGCGCAGCGCAAAATGCTGTCGAAAAATTAAAATTCAGAGACCCTTCTACTTAACTTACCTTAGTCGATGTTAGGGAGAGAGAGACCAACACAAAAAAAAAAACTGAGTAGAGAAGGAAAAAATCAGGCAAAACAACGACGTGATTGCATTACACAATCAAAACAGGCACAGCACAAGGGTTGATATGATGTGATGTTGCTGTCGTTGGGCAGATCCCAGCCATCAACTCCCAACCCCAATCCTCAATTCTGGATTCTGGCAAAAATCAAAGTTCGGGCACTAAAGTAATAGACCGGAGCGACCTGCTGCCATTGCTGCTCTGAACGTGTGCGTGGGCGTTGCAATTGCTACGCCCCATCATCAGAATCCAATCAAATTAACAACAACAGGCCACAGCTACAACAACAACAACAACAGCAACAACAACAACAGCATCCGCTACCAAGCAAAGTAACTGAAATTCAAACTTGACTTGTTCCCTAACTCTGTCTCTGGACACGTTAATTTCAATTTGATTTCCGTGCAACCCCCGCAACGTCTGAGCAACAATTATACGGCAACTTCATTAGGTCAACATACAGTAGAGACTCGTCATATTGTACTATAGTAGTTGGACTTTGCTTTTGAATGGGAGTGCGTTACGTAGACCTTTGTGGTTCGTTTGTTCCATGAATGCGAGGGCAACGAGGAAGGGCGTGCAGGGCAGATTAATCAGGGTAAAACTATTAATTAAATACCAATTCATTTCCGCAAATTCAAAGCACACACTCCCACACACACACACACACACATACACACACACATATTCAGTGAGTTGAGTGTGTGTATTTGTGGGTTTCTGTTGGATTTCTGAGTCTGAGTTACAAAGAGTCGCATAATGCGTCGTGGTTAGCTTGATTTTGAATTTGACTCAACTCAAATATTTCAGACGGTACAGACCATACTACCAGTACTCTGTGGCATAAAGGCTCTCGTGGTCTTGGCCAAAATTGTGCTGAGTTGATAAGCAATTGCGTAAGTTGAGTGATCATACACAATGGCTGTAAGCTGATTGCTATTAAGAGAATATTACTACATTAATTAAATTAATATTAATATTACCTTGATACATATGTATTTTCTAATGAATTTTGTATTTTGAATAGCTTTTCAAAGACTTGACATTAGAAATAACTCAGATATATTATATGTACACACTCGTATATACATAATTTAAAAATTAAGCTAACTTATTTGTGCAAAATAGGTACATTAAAATAAAATCGAATTCCATGAGACATGAATTTATCACTCTGAAATATTAAAAATGTTTTGTACATTCATTTCATAATAAATTAAACGATTTAAATATAGATTTATCTATACACTAGTATTATATTTATTATGAAATGCTTCCATTAAATATTGTTTAAAATAAGTTAAAGTGATTAATTAATCTAAAATTTAATACTATGTACATTAGAGTGCATCGATTTGTAAAGGCCCGAAAAAATTCAAAAATGGTAATGGTATTTATATCTTGGGTGTTTATGGTTCGATCCTAACAAACTTGGTGCCATTGCTCATGTTAGGACCAGGACTTTTAAAATTCCACAGCACAAAAGGATCAAATGTCTTTTAAAAATAATTGTCATCCTTGGAAGGACGATTTTGAGATTCGTCTCTATCCTAAAAAATTAGTCAGTTAACAGTTAGTTAACACTATTTTTTGGCCCAAAAAATTTTCTTTTCCTTGAACCTGTATTTTTTATTAACAAAAAATGTAAAGCATATTTTAATACCACTTTAAATATTGAAACCGAGTTTATCAGGATTGGTCCATAAACACCCATCTTAGAATTAACCATAAATTATGAAAATGGGTTAATATTTTTTCAGGCCCATACATATCGATGCACTCTAATGTACATAGTATGCACATTATTAAATTAAACATTTATTTGTTAGCTTTGTTCTTAACAAATAAATAAATACAAAATTGTATTATGTTCAACATTTTTAAAACTAAATAAACTATATATGTTTATGTATGTTTGCCTTCTTTTTGTTCACTAATGCAATAATTTTCTAATCTTTAATATTATGAAATATTAAAATAAATATAACCCCACATTCTCGCATTTTAAAATGACTTTTTCATCCATTGGCACCTAAAATTTGCATTAAATTGTCATTGTTTATCAATGTTGAAATTTCAGACCCCGCGGCATAGAACATAGAACAAAATTCAAACAGAAGAACGAGCTCTGGGGAATATGAAACAATAAAAAAGAACGAAGAAATAATAAAATCCCCAGGCTTATCAGTGAGCACAGCAGTCAGGGTATTAAAAAAATCCGCACATTCACAGAGATAGAGTCGGAGAGAGAGAGGGAGAGAGAGAGAGAGATCTGAAAGTGTAGAGCGGTACGTTCATCCGGTGTGTCAACAATTCCCAAGCTTTAACGCTTTGATGTTGTTGCTAAAGTTAGAGCTACAACAGGAGGAGACAGTCGATAGGGAGATGGAGAGGGACGGAAGGGTGGAAGGGAGGTAGGTAGAGAGAGACAGACAGAGCCACTAAGCCAGACAGTGTCACCACTCGGGTGTTGATGGCTATGTTGATGATGGCATCATTAACGCATTTTCACAGCCGCCTTTGGGCATGGCAGACGACGTCGAGCGTCGACCGTCGACCGTCAGTGCTCGACCCGTTTCCGGCTTTTGAAGTTCGGGTGAGCTTTTAATTTTCTTTGTTTTCACACTGACGTTGGAGGCCAAAAGGCGTAAATTAATCGAAGGCTTAATTAGTACACAGCCTGCTATCAACACCAACACCATTGCCAAGAACAGCAGCAACATCAATACACAAAGCATTCTCAATGGTGCCAGATTCCAGGCAAAAGCCAGACTGCGTCAACGTGGCGTATGATTAATAAACTGCTCCCATGCGGCAAGCCATGCTTGTTGCCTCAATTTTTCTCGGTTTTTTCCCCAACTTTTTTTTCTCTCTTTGCGTTTTGTGTTTTGTGTTTTGTGCACTAATTATGGGCATCAATGAAGGTGAAGGTTGTCAATATTTGCAGCTCGAGCGCGCAGCTTGAATACAAAAAATTTGCATTTGAAATGTTTTGTAGGTTGTGAAAACAATGGCACAACGAGGCCCCCGAGATATGCGATTCGGTTTATGCCTTATTCACTTACCCCCTTCCAGGGAGACCGAGTACTGCGGCAACATTGCTGGCTGCCACTTAATGTGCTTTGCCTGCTAATTAGCTTGTTTGGCGGCTGAATCCGCATTTCAAGTGCTAAAACAGGTGACAGAAAACACACTGACAACTTAGTGCATCAAATGAGTACAATAACAGAAAAAACAACTCAGTTGCAGTCGTTGCAGCAACCTGCACTTGAAGCTGAGACTTTTGAGGTGCTGCTGGGGCTTCACTGAGTCCTCAACCAAATGAATAGGCCTTACTGTTACTGCCAATGCGCTACTCTGTACGAGAAATAAATCAGTTTACATGGCTAATATACTTAGAATCCAGGTGCATTTTATACATTATTTATTTATTTTTTTTTTTGTATTTACTTTAATTTTTAATCATTATTTACTTAAGTGCCCTATAAGACCTTCATTTTAATAATATTATTTTTGAAACTATTATTTATTATATAAAATAAGTATGTAAAAAATATACCTTGCATTTCTTGCTAATATTAACAAATAACACAACTTAAAATATTACTTAAGCTTACTACATATATATTTGATAATAAGCAATCTATTCAAAAAAGTTGTGAACGACAAACCTTAAATTGAAAAAGGTAGAGTCGTCTTTATGATAAATAAAATATTGTTATTATTAATTAATGATATTTAATTTCAATTTAATTTAAAAATATTTCTTACTTGTAACGAACATTTACTAACAAAACAGTAATTTGTTATTCCAGTTATAATGTAGTTTTTAATTCAATTATAATATATGTAGCGCAATGTTAAACTTATATGACTGTCATTTTTTAGCTGGAAAGCAACTCATCAACCGTCTTAGTTTTTAATTGAAAAAGGCACAGACATAAAAAACACAGAAAAGTGTCGCGCAAAAAGAAATCGCAAAGTGAAAAATGTTTTAATTACTCATTCGAAGGAGAAGCGACCCACTGGCTGTACAAGGCAACCCTTGACTCTTGTCTCTTGTCTCTTGTCCCTGCCCTGTTCTGCCCCTACCCTTCACCCACTGGACAACCACCCTACTTAGCGCCATCTCGGTGGCGATTGATGCGCAAAGGCGTAGAGTGCATTTTGTCGCAGTGCCGAGAGGTGCAAGCTAAAAACTAAAACAAGAAAATTAAATAAAAGTTATAATTTAACCAAATTTTTTTTGTTCTGCATTTAAGTAAATAATTAATTAATTGTGTATATCAATTAGGAAAAACTTACAAAACTTTGTATATTAATACAGAGCTTAGACTTGTTTATGTAATTAGAAAGTTCAATAAGTATTTTATTGTACTGACTTATATTTAAAAATTTTTTTTTACTATAAGAACGAAAATTTTCTTTTACTTTTTAAAGGCGCTTTATAAAATAATATTTTTAAAAATATAATTTTTGGCAATACAACATTTTTGAAAACCTATGTTAAATAAGCAGACCTAAAAGAATAAAATAATTTCCCGATTTCATAAAAAAAGATAAGGCGCCATAAATGTAGGCAAAAATCTACTTTAATCAAATGTCATTTAGTAATATGAAACAATAACAATCGAAATAAAGTATACACTAACAATCCTACAATTTGTTAGTTTAACGTGCATAAAAAACGAGCTCTCTACAAATTAAAAAACAAAAGAAAGAAATTAAAGGTCGAGAAATGAGAAAAAGTTATAATTATTAATAAATTCTTCGGCCTGACCTATCCCATTTTGGTTACTTCATACAATACAAGATGAAGAATAAGAAACAGAAGTAGAAAAGAAAATCAACAATTGTCGTATTTATACAGTGTGTTTTGGAGCAGTCAAATGCATTTTTTGTTCCATTCTCGAATTTCTCAGTTGTTGTGTGTGCTAAATAGTTCCCCCAGGGCGAAATGCTCTTGAGTCGTGCTAATGAGAACACCCCAGTGACGAGGACGTTGCTAACGAAGGACTCTTGCTCTGCCTCTGCCTCAGACTCAGACTCAGTCTCAATTTCAGTCTGTGACTCAATCTCAGTATGAAGCTAATGCGTGCAGATGCATTATGTAAACACAGAAGGCACAAAATGTTGCTGCATTGCACCGGCGTTTGATGAAGTGGCTCCTCCTTAGACGGAGCAACAGCTGCCCCCGGGCAATGCAGGCAGTGCTCCATTTGCACACATTTCGACACGGCAATTAATTATGCTAAATTCGTTTAGAGAATGACAAATGGTGCACAATTCCAACACCGAGTCTCTCGCACTTCAACTTAATGTCAAAAGTTCGACTAACGATGCTTCAATTATTAACTATGTCACAATTAATTTACTTAAATAATAACTGACATCTTGTTTCTTAAGTATAGATCCTTTTTTTAAGTTTTTGCAAATATACTCAGAACTAATATACATAGTTACAGATCGAAATATTGTCAACCTTAATCTAATTGACATTTCAAGGTCTTTTATTTAATCAAAAAGATGCAGATGCGGATTACAAGACTAAATAAATATCTTTTTATAAAACGTTAGTATACTCTTTTATAGCTATTATTGGAGTCTGCCAAGTTAATAAATGCATACTCCTTATTAACGTTTAAGGAAACTGACTTTTACACCTTTTAGTTATTGCTTCTAGCCTTTACAAACATATAATTTATTTAATTCAGAAAATTTTACACTCAGAAAAAGACTCAAAAAGCAACTCATGCATAATTGATTTCTTTAGCATATTTAATTTTAATTTTATATTAATAACATAATTTTAATAAATAACACATATATTTAATTACTCATATATGTATACAAAAGTTGGTATGATTATACCTACGTACCTAAGTAGTAAAAACAAGTAGAAAAACAAAAAACAATGTTAAACATTGAATCCAAATTGTTATACAAATTTAAGAAGTTACTAAAATTATTTTCAAATAATTTTTGTTTCGTTAATCTAAAATCAAAGATCCACTTTGCACCTAAAAGTTTAAGCTAGTAAAAAAGTTGGAGAAGCTCTCCATCTGAATAAAGTGCAATGGGATATACATGCAGTTTGTCAAGAAACACTTTACACACACTAAAAAATATAATATTTTAAATTGAAATAAGAAAATAATATCCTATTATATATATTTGGAAAGGTCGTTAAAATTTCTTTCGAATGATGCAAAAATGTCCTTAACCCATTAAGTACCCATTGAAAGATTAGAATTTTTGTAAACGTCTTCATTTTCCACTCTTTTCCTCGATTTTTTGTAAAAAAATTTTTGATGCAGAAAAATTATTCAATATATTCGTAGAGTGACTGTAAAAAAAATTTCAAATATATTTTTGCTACTATTTTTTATAATTTTTTGGGTTAAGAAAATTTTTGGATCATTCGAACGGAATTTGAACGACCTTTACAAATATATATAATAAGATATTATTTTCTTATTTAAAGTCAAAATATTACATTTTTTAGGGTGTGTAAAGTGTTTCTTGACAAACTGTACATATTACTTTAACTATATTCTTTTGACAAGAGAAATTTATTAGATTTTTCATAGAAAATCGACTGAATTTGTATAAATATTTCTAAACATATTTCACAGAAACAGTTTGAATTCCGACTCCATTTTCTTTGTTCCACAATATTTATAGGCAGTTAATCTGTCCATGTTCTGGGACACACCTGCTGCCGGCAAAGTACTTTGGCACCCACATAACCTTTGGCTTTAGCTGCCATCAGCTGGACAAGGACAGCGACGGGGTCAGGGGTCAGGGGATTGGGGATGGGGGATTATGTGTAAGCATTTAGTGGGCTGACTGAGCGGAAAATGCAATGATGACTTTTGCCGGCCATGCGCAATTAATTACAAGTGTTTGCGGACAAATGGCGCACAACACAAGAATGCGGGCGACACGTGTGAGCCACTGAAGCGCTTGGCATGGACATGGACATGGACATGGCCATGATGACAGATCGTCCGAGTGGCCATTACTTTCTAGCCGGGTCCAAATGTAGCAGGCAAATGTTGACGTGGTTCAAGTGCCCGAAGAGTGTGCCGCTTGCTTTGAGGTTATTTACTTTTAATGACTCGCAAACTACCCACAGTAGACTAGCCCACACATGACCACAGCCCACCGTCATGTAGCACGTACCACGTTGCGTATGCGTCATGTCATGTGGCTAAGTGTTTTCAGATATCGCGCATCAGTGGCCAACGATGCCGGCAGTTTGTTGACTTTCGAGACGACGGGTTTGTTGGTTTGTTTGTTTGTTTGCTTGCTTGCCAACACGATTGTGCACAGAACTGATTTTTTTTTTTTTTTGGCTTTTCATCTTTTCGCCATCCTCAGACGCTCACATAAATGAGCTTTGAAGTTAGCATAGAGCGTACGGAATGCATTCTCTCAGTCTCAGGGATAATGCGGCGCAATTATAGACAGGGGACAACGAGGGAGCTTTCTCACTCCACATGCTCGTCGTCCTGCATATATCCTTGAAAATAAATTGTTTTGTTAATTATTTATGGTTGGTTTAATGAGTGTGCGTTCTGTGTTTTCATCGCCCGAAACCCACTCCTCAAACCCTACCACGAGTTTGTTATACTTTTGCATTTTGCAATTATTTTAATGAGTTTTGCATTTAAGCGATTTTATGCTCGTTCTGACTGCAGCTTCCCCAACCTTCTTTCTAAAGGGTACTCGCATATTATCATCTGCTTTTGCAATAGTGTTGATAAATCTGAGTAATTGCCGTTTTTTGCTTCATTAAAAATGCAACTCATTAAGTTTCAAATAATGGAGCCGACTATCTCAAACATATATTCATGCAAAGATTTTCATACAAAAGAAATAACATATGTAGCTTAAATTAAATTTAAACGCTGTTCAACAATGAATTTGTCAGTGTTCATTTAAAAATTACTCAAAACAAAACCTAAATTTTAGAAATATATTTTTAAAAAATTCAACCGTAGATATGGAAGTGCCAAGTGATCATATTTTGGATGCGTTTCTGCAACATCCTGTCAGACTGACGGATGAATTGGCCGAGGCACATAGAAATGAAGGACATCCCGACGTAGATGTATTGATGACCATAGCCCCTCAACTGCGGTCAAATGTCAACCAGATAGGTGCGGGTGATGGATTATACAATGATGTTCAACCCGACGAGAATCTACCACAATTTGTCATCTTTCGTGGAAGACCCATCTCGAAACTCTGGCAGTATATGCCGGTACTAGTCCTAATGTCTAGTTTGGTCTTTAAATGTATAATGAAGTTTATCGGACTAGATACACAGAACTCGTGGCTCTTGGGCATATCGTTTGGTACGCATTTCAATGTTATGCAATGGATTGCAATTTTTGGCACTTGCTACTTCAAAGGTTTCAGAAATTAGAAAATTATTTAGACTAAATAATGCCTACAAATGTAAATTATTTCGTTTACTAAATGTGGAAATTGAAAACTTATATGATCTGCAATGTTAAAGTCTTTTAGAAGTTACAAGTAGATAAATACATCTTCAATCATCTAAGACATTTATTTTAGTGATCCTAAAATAATCTTTACCAATTCTAAGTAAGTAGTTTGCTATTATTTGTAATAACATAATATTGGAAATATTTCCTTGAAATTAATAGATTAAAAATGGATTTATTTAAAATATACAAAAAAATATATATAATAATATGATAAATACATCTTCAATCATCTAAGACATTTATTTTAGTGATCCTAAAATAATCATTACGAATTCTAAGTAAGTAGTTTGCTATTTTTTATAATAACAGAATATTGGAAATATTTCCTTGAAATTAATAGATTAAAAATGGATTTATTTAAAATATACAAAAAAATATATATAATAATATGAATTAAAATAATTTGAATGCCGAAAAATGTACTTCAATTAATAATATAAAATGATAATATTATAGCATTATATAATTTTGTAACTAGTTAATTGGCTCACAACAAATTTTCTTATTTATGTTTTTCTGTTCATAATTCAATAGTACATAATAAATAAATAAATTAAATTTTTGTATGCATACATTTTTTCTTTAGTTCAATATTATAAAGCAATAGTAAAAAAACAGATTAATCTGATTATTTTTAAAATAAAATAAACTAAACTAAATGGTTTAATTTGCATTTAGTTTCTATGATATTGCTTTAGTTTTTTGCTATACTTGTAAATAATATGAAACTTTAAGCACTTTTTAAACTATTTGTATTAGGGCCAACCTCCTGACTGCCCAGAAAAAAAGGTCTGAGAGCAGTCTTTAAGTTCCCAAGATGCCCCCCGCGCAGATGCAGTGTTATAATTTTTTTTTTACTGGATACACTCCACCCCAAAAGCTGTGGCGGTTTTGAACGGCTGAGCCGACTTAAGTCCTTTGATTATTTGGCGCTTGGCGAGCTCTTTGCCCTGTCCAATGGTTTTTGGGCTTTCGGTATTCTGCACCATGCAATATATAAGTAAAATAAGTCCTGTTACTCGAATGCTCCAACACAAGTAAACATATGCGTTATCTGTGTGCGATGGCTCACAGTTGTTGTTGCTGTTGTTGTTGTTGTTGTTGTTGCTCTATTGCTGCTAATGTCTCGTACTCGAAAAAAGATTTGAGCTGAACATTCTACCTACCTACGTAAATAGTCTCTCTCTTGCCGTTGTCCTGGTTGGCTCGTCCTGCGCTTTTATATTAAGTTCACCACGGGAGACTTTAATCTGTGGCTACGAGTGCTCCTGATACAGCCTGGGAGAGCCTGGCACTCCACTCGATGCAAAACAATGAACGAATTCATGGCATATGTGTCCTGAGTGTATCTGTGGGTGTGTGTCTGTGTGTCTGTGTGTGTGAGCTGCTGAAGCCGACGGAAAATTATTTAATATTACCCGTCTGAGGCAACGAGGTGATGAGGCGTTGTTTGGCCTAATCCTTGTGCGAGCATTAGACATGGAATTTAATTTAGTTCAGCTGAGCCTGTACTGACTGCAGAGCGTAGAACTGGAGTTGGAGAAGCTCGAAGAGACTGCCAGTTGGTACACTGAAAAAAATGATTCGAACCAAATCTTTACAGGATCTATAAGACAATAGAATATTATCAATCTGCAAGTTTGATTGAGATATTTCCAAAACTAACAAAAATTTGTTTACTAAATCGTTATTTTGGATCCATAATTCCAATGTCAGCTATTTTGTTCGACAAGCTTTTTTGCTGTTTCACACATCTCAACGAATCTGACAAAATAAGCATCTGGGATGGTCCTTTAGATTCTCACCAAATTTGGTAAATCGGACCACTATACCAAGTCATACGAAACATACTTAAAAATTGTTAAAAATATTATTTAATTTCTATCATTTATCCATGAATTTGCATGAACAATACCTTTTTTTCTTTGGAACAGTATTAGCTTTACGTTAAATATTA
The DNA here is from genome assembly GCA_035047525.1 of Drosophila quinaria. NCBI lineage: Eukaryota > Metazoa > Arthropoda > Insecta > Diptera > Drosophilidae > Drosophila > Drosophila quinaria. The sequence goes on along the minus strand of JAWNPO010000482.1, from coordinate 1,575,429 downwards.
AAAACAATTTTATTTTTGTGATTTCTATATGTTTCACGGCGACATACAGTCGAACTTCCCTAACTCAAATCACCATTATCCAAAGAAAAGGTTCGAGTTATAGAGTTCTTTTTCCTAAGATTATTAATTTTACTGCCACTCATTTAGTTCGAGTTACAGAGAAATTCGAGTTAGAGAAGTTCGAGTTAGGGAAGTTCAACTGTATTTGATTTCGAAATAAAAAAAAAGCACATTTTTGAACTTATTAAAATCACTAGAACTGCTAAACCGAATTTATAGAATAAAGTATATAGTATATATATAGATAGAAGAAAGTTGAACAGTTGAAGTTGCTTGGCCAAATCGGATAAGTAAAAAATTCAAAAAAATTGAACTTGTTCCAAAAGCTTCCATATAAAAATTTTAAGTGTTTAGCGGGCCAAAGTCCATAAGAAAAAAATCCTTTAATTCACTTTACATTCTGGTTGTAAACTAGTGTAATTTGACTATCTGTGTGCTCTCAGACTATTTTCAGAAATATCAAATACTCAAGAATTTTTTTTACTTTAATGATGCTTATTGGCTCCCATTTTATCCGCATATTGTGTTAATTTTAGAACAATGTTCCGAAGGAGTCCTAAACTGGAATTTTAGAAAGAGTTTTTTTTTCTGTGTATTTAGTTATACTTATTACGAGTACACAAGTATTATGTGTGCCAAATGCCCCATGCTGTTGCCGGCAGTTGCAGGAAATCTGTCAAACTTGCTGCCGACTTCGGGCGCTGGCGGTTTTAATTCAAATGAAAGCCATACAATGCCCAGGGCCAATGTCCAAACCCATTCCCCAATTCGAATCTTTTTCGTCCTGTTTACTTGCCTGAGCTGCTCTGCAGATAATCCAACTTTGATTAAGTAATTTCAACGTCAGAATCTGTAATAAGTTTGGTGTTGAAATCCAAGTCTCAGCCGTTTATTCCCATGTGTGTTTGCGGCTTCCCAAAAACGGACTGGGTGTGGGTGTGGGCGTGGTCGTGGGTGTGGGCGTTTCAGTGGAACGATGGGCGGTACACGATGCTCGGTGCTCACATGCAAAACCCAAAATCCCTAGAGCCGCCCTGCAGTGTGCCTGAGACAATAGCTGGTATTTTTTGCCTACTATTTTTCTGTTTTCCTTAACTCTTATGACTTCCTGCTGTTGTTGTTTGTTTTCATTTCTTTTTTCGGGCATATGCAATTTACAGCAATTATCATAATTACGTTCTACATGTTTATTCATGTGGATTTTTAATAATTGATTGGCATTTTAATGGCATTGAATTGGCAGCAATTAGGCAAACAATTTGTTTGCTTTTTTTTTTTTGTCAATTGTTGGTTTACTTATTTATTTAGATTCCAAAAGTGGAAATGGAAATGTGATATTCTTAAGTTTACAAGTACATGTACATAGATACTATCTTAACATCATGGTCAGAAAAAATACACATGAAAATCGGTTCAGTCCAATGACAATAAAAACTACTAGAAAAAAAGTAAAGGATACAAGAATAAAATTTTGACAATTAAATTTTTCTTAAATTAATTACATTATTTCATTGGGATCCCACTTAAATAAAATGGAGAAAAAAATGTGTAGTGAAAAAAGAGTAATATTCGAGTAATAGATGCATAAATTGTATTTCCCAGAACAATTCCAATTTCAAAGAAAGTGCATCTAGAATTTTGTCTTATTACGTCACCTTTTTGCTCAAATTAGTTGTTGGGTAGTAATAAAGCGAAAATTGTGTAATACTTTTTCAAAACTCAATCAATTTACTTTTTTATTCATTAACTTAAAATCAGTTATCACAATTATTTTTTTAAGATTTATTTTATCAATCATCATTTTGCAATATTAATCGAGCATTAACTCGTGCCTTGTATGTTGAAAGCGGCACGTGATCATCTCTGTTCTGAAAAGCAGGTGGCAACGCTAAAGCTTGTGATGTGTGGTAGAGCTGGGACCTAACGATTTTTTTAGAATCGATTCAATTCGATTTTTGAAGAAGGAAAAATCGATTTAAAATCGATATTTTTGTAATGGAAAAAAAAAATTGTAGCTCAATTTTTTTTATGACTATATTTGCTTTGTTTTTTTAGTATTTATATTATTTATCACAAGTTTTTTATGTTATTTAACTGTTCATCAATAATAACAAAAAAAAAAGGAAAATAATAACCAAATTGAAATAAATTCAAATTTCAGTGATTTAAATTAACCCGTTTATTTCATATTGCGAGTACATGTTCAACTAAATCTAGTTAGGATAGTATAAAAATTAAAAATAAAAAACAAAAGAGATCCAAAAGCTCGCCTAATTCATATTGATTCAGTGAAATTCACAGCACTGGTCTATTAAAAAAAATCGATTTTAAGAAAAACAAAATCGATTTTAATCGATTTTATTAAAATCGGTCCCAACACCAATGTGTGGAATCTGAAACGAATGACTTAATTGTGAACAGGTGGCAGCGCTGTAACTTTTATTTTCTAGAAACTGCGAAAGCTTCGTTTTATTTCGAGTAAATATTCAATTGGAAAGTATGTCGGAAGACAAAAATCACGCCTGGCGAATTCCGGATTACAACTACGGCGACGGCGTAATTGGTTTGCACGAGGAGATCGAACATTTTTATCAGTATATATTGCCTACACCCTGTGAGCACGCGGTGCGCAACGAACTTGTAAAACGTGTTGAGGACTTGATCCACGATCTGTGGCCTGAGGCTCTGGTTGAGATCTTTGGCTCCTTTCGGACGGGTTTGCTGTTGCCCAACTCGGATATTGATATTGTTGTGATAGGTGAGTAGCTACTCACTCACAGAACAGACATTCCGATGATGCCCTTTACTTCCTCTCATTTTCCAGGCCTGTGGGAAAAGCTGCCGCTGCGCACTCTGGAATCCGCACTTATTGATCATGGATTTGCCAATAGTAGCACACTGTTAGTGGTGGATAAGGCACAAGTGCCGATTATTAAATTTACGGATCGTGAAACCAAGATAAAAATGGACATATCCTTTAATATGCAGAACGGTGTACAGACCGCAGAGCTGATCAAGTTCTTAAAGAGCGATTACCAAGGACTTGGCAAGTTGGTAATGGTCCTCAAGCAGTTCCTACAGCAACGTGGCCTAAACGAGGTCTTCTCTGGCGGCATCTCGTCCTATTCTCTAATCATGATGTGCGTTAGTTTTCTGCAACTCCATTCGCGCAATTTCTGCAATAAGAAAACTAATTTTGGCGTTCTGCTTCTTGAATTCTTTGAGCTGTATGGACTGCGCTTTAATTACTCACAAATAGAAATATCCATTGAAAATGGTGGCGGTTATTTCATTCATGACAATCTACGCTCACCTCTGTGCATTCCCGATCCCCTGCAGCCCGGCAACGACCTGGGACGCGGCAGCTCCAGAATTGTTGCCATCAAACAGGCATTCCACTTTGCCTATCGTGTGCTCAACCAGGCTGTGAATCCACTGGACGACTCTTTTTCGAGTAACAACTCCATACTAGGTAAGCACAGTTGGAAGACATTTCTTTTATGCCTTTGCAGAGCATATTATTATTATGTCATTATTTATTTATTCATCAAGGAAATCTTTATACGGTTTGTCAAAAAACACTTTACACACCTTAAAAAAAGTTATATTTTGACTTTAAATAAGAAAATAATATATTTGGAAAGGTCGTTCAAATTCCGATTGAATAATGCATTAAGTACCCATTAAGTATTTTGAGTTTTTGAGAAAGTCTCCTTTTTAACTTTTTTCTTCCAATTTTTTTAAAAAAATTTTTTATGCAGAAAAATTTTTCAAACAATTTTAAGAATGGCTCAAAAAAAATTTTCAAAAATATTTTTGTTAGTACAGTTGAACTTCCCTAACTCGAACTTCTCTAACTCGAATTTCTCTGTAACTCGAAATAAATGAGTGGCAGTAAAATTAATAATCTTAGGAAAAAGAACTCTATAACTCGAATATCTCCCTAACTCGAACCTTTTCTTTGGATAATGGTGATTTGAGTTAGGGAACGACTGTATTTTTTATAATGTTTTGAAAATCTGAAAAATAACTATTTTAACCCCTTTTTCCTACTTGGCTTTTTAGCAATTTTCAAATAATCATGAAAAATACTAGCAAAAACGGAATTCGAACGACCTTTCCAAATATATATAATAAGCTATTATTTTCTTATTTAAAGTCAAAATATTACATTTTTTAGGGTGTGTAAAGTGTTTCTTGACAAACTGTAGATTAATGCACTAGTCATAAGTACAAACAACATTTTAATTTCTGTTCTATTATATCTAATAATTTTAATATTTACTAATGCTTAAAATGTATTTAATTTTAAAAGCCACAAATTAAGCATATTATATATGCGCAATCAACCTTTAGTTCCGTTTCTTAAGATAACTTAGCCGATCTCACAATTTATACTTGTTTTATAGTAATATACATCCGAATCAAATTTGAGAACTATTTATTTAGCTGTCATAGGAACGAGTTTGAAAACGTTGCTGTTTCATGCGTCTCTGCAAGGGTATCAAATTCTTCGGCATTGCAAAAATAACCTTTCTCTCTTGTTTTATTTTAGTTTATACATATTAATTTTTATTACCGACAGGTCGTATTATTCACATAAGCGATGAAGTCGTCGAATATCGATCTTGGCTGCACGAGACTTTTAAGCACCTCGTGATAATAGATAACTTCGGTTCCTTATTAATGCAACATCCCTTTAAGGAATAAGACAATTGGAAAGTTGGAAAAAAATGAGACAAGAAACTAAAAAACTTGTGTTACTCTTTTATAATTCATTAATTGATTTGGAATAAATATCGAAAAATATTTGCCAATAACGCTTTAAATCAGCGGTGGGCATGAAGTCTGAATTCGTTAGCAGTCGCTGGCTCCCGGAGCCATTGCGTGCCCATCTCTGCTTTAAATAATACTTGAATATGTAGGAATATGTAGTAGTGTTAAAAGCCAACTTTAGTGTCTGCAAAGCCATTGCCTGTAAAAAGCAAACAGGCTTACACAAAAAGTTCAAACGGCTTGTGGACTAGGCATAAATCGAGCCACAATTTATTTGGCTTAGAACAATGGGCAAATGGTAAATGGTAAACTAAGCGGCTAAACAAATAGCACTAGCATCCTTTCACTAAAACGCGCACTCAACAATATGCAAAAAAAAGGATGAACAAAAAAAAAAAACAGGCAGTGAGCAAAGTGAGCTTTTTGGCACTTCAAATATAGCAGTTAGTGGGAGCAGCTTATAGACAATTCAAATTCAAATCAAAGCTGTAAATGGTATACAAGTGAGTGTGTGTGAGTGAGTGTCATGTCATTTTAATCAAAAACGGCGCAACGGCAACATGCATCGGATTATCCGGCTGCTAAACAACACCCCGAACCGATCCGAGAAATGAAATAGAAAGAGAGAAAACCAAACCAAATCCAAACCTAGTCAAAGCTGAACCCAAGCCAGCGGTGTCCCAGCGGTGTCGTCAATCGTCAATGACTGTTGAATGGGCCTCAATGAGAAGCGTTTCGTGTTGACAATTGCCATCCCATCCCATCCCATCCATACTTATGTATGTACATATAACAATTAAATGCGCAGTGAGTCTGTCCCAGCCTACTTAGGCGCTATAAACATGAGTATACGAGTATTTTATAATAAAAACCTCTTTACGAGGTAAAAGTCTAGTGACGTAAACATTTTCATGCCCCAAAATTTCTGGTACTCAATTTTGTGACGAATAATATCAAGTCTTCCACATAAATTATTAAAAAAAAAGGTTCGTCACTCGGCACATTGCGCTAAATACCACATACCCAATATTACTTTTTTGGGCAGTGCCAAGTGACAAACCTTTTTTTTTTATAATTTATAATATAATTACATTTTATATGTATCATATATAAAAAAAAACGTGACATTTTAAAAACTAACTACTACAACATAGTGAAATTAAAAAAAATTCGTTGGGGCCGTTTTCTCAAAAACCGCTACAATTTGGGAAAAAATATCTTTTTTCACTTGTAGCTTTACGTTTAAAGGTATAAAGAGCCCTTCAAAATACCTATCCAACGATATATTAATCATATCTGTAGCTTTTATCGTTTGGATACTGTGGGGTTTTCAATTTTTGCGGTTTCTAGCGATTTCCCGCGTTTTTTTCGAAAAAGTCGTCGAACAAACGTTTCTAGATTTTTGATCTGGAACAAGTATTCATTTACCGATTAAAGATATTTCAATGCTTTGATACAAAAATTCAGAATGACTTTTCGTCTAATTTTCGGAAGGACACTGAAAATTTCAAAATGAATTATGAACCAGTTAACGGATTTTGATGATCGAGGTGTCATTCGACGCGTATTTTAAATAAGAAAAATCTCCAGCGTCCCCTTTTGCTCTAATCATTTACATTTTGCCCCTCCCACTTGCACTTGTTTATCTCACGAACCAGTTGAGTTAACAAAAGTCTTAGTATGCACATTTGTAAGTTTAATTGATACCTTTCGATCGGTATATAACTCGACCTCGGACGATCGGGCAGTCATAGCAAATTTTCCATTCTTCCTGTGTATATTGCTAGTCGCCATTCGCACCCTTCGTGCTGCTTTCGTCACTAGCGCGGACTGCAGTACGCAGTGATAAACATATATGACTATTCTCTCCAGCCGCTTGCGAATTTATTGAACCGCAGCAAATGTCATTGATGTCATCATATTATTATCATCATCATCATCATCAGCCAGGGCAGGATGATGATGATCAACTGCTGCTTTGGCAGCCGTATCCGTATCTTTTATTAGCAACAAGTTTTTAATATTGCGCTGCGTGGCATCAGCAGGAGGCAGAGAGATGCCGCCAGAGGGAGGGAGAGACAGAGGCAGAGGCAGCGGGAGGGGAGACAATGGCATCGGAGGTAGCACCATAAAAGTATCTACAACAATAGCGCCCTAGTCGCCCCTACCGCATGTCCTCGAAATCGCACATTGCCGCGTATCCTGTGTCCTGATTTTATAAGAATTTAATATGCGCCACGTATTTTATGTGTTTTCGGTTTTTCATTCTTTGGCACATCTGATTTTTTGTTGTGCTCTTTATTCACTATATCATTCACTTTGGAGTTTTGAGAAGTGAAAATCTAGATGCATGACGTGTCGATCAAAAATACTCACTCATAATCGTTCTTAATGACTTTTCGAATATTTTCAAAATAAATAAGAGAACAGAATATATTTTAATTTATATTTATTTTTTTATGCTTTGTACTTGCCTTAATATGAACAAATATCTTTATTATTAATATTTATCAACAAAGTAATTGTACTCGTATATACAATTTTATTTTCTTTTGACAGCGCGTCTAATCTAACAAACAATTTAATTTTAATTTATATATATGAAAATACTATTTTTTTTTTTAATTTTTATTAACATCCAAAATTTTAATCTTGAATGTTGCTAAATTTTTAATGAGAAAACTACAATATTTTCTAGAATTCATTACACTTTATTCGTGTGAATGATCTGAGTTGGGTGCTAGCCAAAACTTACAATATGTTAACATTTTGTTCATTATCTCATAACGATTATGAAATAAATACTTCCGTCTGTTTGAGCAGCACCTTGGCATCAATGGAAGATGAATCTGGGATCTGGCTTTGGCATCGCCTTTGGAATCGGGATGTGGTTTGGGATTGGGATTGGGATTGCAACTGACTGCTTGGGCTGGGTTCAATTCAGATTTTCCAAAGCAGAAATAAATCAACTGCATGTCCTGTTGCCGTTGTGTTGTATCGTCCTGTATTTATTGTTACGTTTTTAAGTTTGGAATTTTTAATTTATGGCGCATCCTTCATTGTTAAAAGTTATATTTCTTCTTCGGCCGCTCAACGCTGGGATATGGCAAAAAAAAAAACAGAAGAAAAAACGAAGGAAGATGGTAGATGGAAGAAATACATCTTCTCTTACCTAGACGAAGACGCAATAAAATATTTTCCAGAGTCTTGGGTGTCTGGGCGTTGCCGTCAGAGGCACAAAATTATGATGTATGTGCAATAAATAATCCCAAATAAATAAATTATCACCGTAGTTGGGAATTTGCGGCGCCGAGTGGCTCAACTAATAGTTGCCAGTTAGGGAACGGGTTCAGGATCTACTTTGACTATGACTGCGCCACAGGCTTTTTCCTTTATGATTTGTTGACTTCGTCTTCGTCCCTCTCTTTCACTCTTCTTTTGCCGCATTCTCCATACGTTTCACGGCGGTTTTACACAATTACAAGGGTGTTAATATGTGCGCCTTGTTAGTTTTTCCGAGTTATTCTTTTTACTCTCGGCTCCTGTGCAATCCTTTGACTGCTCATAAATCAGCGCTTGATTTGGCGCCTTCCATATGTGAGTGTGTGTGTGTGTATATATATCCTTTTGTCTATTTGCCTAGAACACGGCATCCTTTTGTTTTAATATGCCAAATATACTCGTCGCCTGGCAGCGTCACCTTTCTCATCTCATCCTTTGCCTTTATTATTTTTTGTTTTTACTGCGATTTTTGCATGGGGTTAACCCGTTTAACCCTTGGCAACTGCTTCTGGTTAACCACGAACAACGTATATGACATTTTTCCATGCCTCGCAATATGAATGCGGACACATTGCCACGACACTGAGGTCAACCTTTTTCATGTTCATTGGCTGTGTGCTCCGTGAATGGGAATTTTCTTCTTATTACCATATATAAACTCGTGTATGTACTTTCTCATATACACATATGTGTTTATGCAAATACTAACTGCATTTTAATCATATGAGTGTTTAGCTAATTTAACTATTTATTCCAGGGATCGTAACTCTTATCAGTTTTTTGATAAGAGTTATAAAATAAGAGTTATTTTTCAATTTTTATTTAAAAGGCGAAAACTAAGAGTTATTTTCAATTTTTATGATAGAAATTACAAATAAGAGTTATTTTTAAATTTTTATTTAAAAGTTGAAAAATAAGAGTTATTTTCAGTTTATAATATAAAAATCAAAACCAAGAGTTATTTTTAAATTTTTATCATAAAAAGCAAAAATAAAAGTTGAATTGAAATATCTTTTGATCGAGAGGGCCCATTTTATGAATAAAGGTATGATCATTTTATGGGCCATGATAGATAGGTTAATTGAAAAATAACTCTTATTTTTGATTTTTATTTTAAAAATTGAAAATAACTCTTATATTTCAACCTTTAAAAAAAATTTTAAAAATAGCTCTTTTTTAAAATTTTATTCACAAAAATGAAAATAAGAGTTAAACATAATTTTAAAAATAAAAATTGGAAATAAAAGTTTATAGCATATGTGGAATTTTTTCGATGTCGCTGGTATCTTTTAAGGGCTTGAATTTTTTTCGCCTCATAACTGTTAGTTGTACTCCCTGATATATTCAATTCATTATTGTATACGCAATGATCTTTAAAAATCTACATAGAAATTTTTACTTATCAAACCGATTCCCTTGAGTAAACTTAGGGATTCCCTTTGAAAATAATTACATAAATTTTATAATTTTTTTAAGTTTTTCGTTTTATTTGGGACAAAAATCACCTATTTTTATTGATAAAACTTAACTTCGAAAATTTATTTGATTCTGCGACAGATACCAATAAATCTTCTATTATATGTACCCCAAATTCAATGAAATGGATATTTAATTACATAATTTACTCTTCGAAAAAAAAGATTCAATCTCGATTCAATCTGTTAAATAAAACTTAAATGTACATTGAAAAAACTGACCTAAATGAATCGAAAATAATCTAAAATCTATTTTTAAGATTTTGAAGATTAGCCTCAACACTTTTAGAAATTTATAATGATCTCAATAAACAAATCAATTTAAAATAGTTATTAATCCGTAGTTTTTTTTAAATTGGGATTCCATGGAATCCACAATAAACTGTCTTCGTTTAACAAATTGCAACCCGTCACAAATGACCTCAGTTCGCTCTGTAAAAAGTATATTGTGCTATTTGTTACTTTTTTTTTGATTTTTTTTTTTTTTTGCTTTTCTTCCTATCCAACTGTTTGGCTGTCCGGCGTAACATTTTGCCGTAAGTGTCTTTGTCGCAATGTCGTAAATAAAGTCGGGTCAGGCTCGTCGCTGAACATTGGAATTTATGCGCGTTGATTTATTTGCTGTTAGCGATTTATTGCTGCCGCAGGATGAGCCATACCCAACGCAAGAGAGAGAGAGAGAGAGGGAAAAAGGCAAAGAGGGAGAGAAATATAGGGGGTCATAGCACAGAGGGAACCAGAGGGAATATGTGATTTGCGTCTGCCGGGACAGGACAGGACAGGACTATAACTATGTGCGTATTGGGCATGTCCTGGTTTGGTTTTGTCCTCCACTCCACGCCTCGCTCGTTATTAAGTTTTTAATTTATGACCATGTGAAATGCTACCGAGCTACCCAGTACTGGTATCTCATTTTTGGTATTATTTGACAAAAATTGTATTTTAATTGAGCGTTGAGCGTCTGCTGTGGCTGCCACCTCTAATCCCCCTCTGGCGGCTGTCAAATAAACGCCCCGCGCTGTCAACTCTGTCAGCCTGACGAGCAGCAACAAAAATATTGAAATTATTATGATTTTTCCCTGACGCCCAAAAGAAAAATATATTAAATTTTTTGCGCTGTGTTATGAAGTGGGCGGGCGTCTGGTGTTTGTGGATAGGAAATGCGACCGCCGTCGGCGTCCACCGGCGACCGCAGACATCCACATAAACACACACACACACCCACACACAACCACACACAGAATTCTAATTTCTCCACTCAGTCGCAACATCCCACACAGGGCAAAAAAGTTAAATAAAATACCAGAAATATTTCTAAGCATGCATTGACGCCACCCGACCTCATCCTGGAATGCTCCCTGGTTAGCCCAGGGCTTCAAAAATGAAATTATATTTTATGTGCTTGGGTTTGTTTGGTTGGCTCCTTCTCATTTTTCGCCTCAACTTCTTTTTTTTTTTTTGGGCAACATACCTTTTTTTTACCCTGATCGCCCTGAACACCCGGGGGCAACTGTGGAATCACATTAAGCAAACATTTAAATTTAATTTCGCATGTAATGAGGCATTTGTTTGTTTATTTTTTCCAGTTTACACCCTGGAATCGTTGAGATTCTGGTGTTGAATTCGGTTAGTCAGTTGGCTCTGGGTGCTATGACGTTGTCCAACAGTCCTTGATTTCGCTTCACTTATTGTATTATTTTAGAGCACACTTTTCTTAGGCAAACTCGCCTTTTTATTAACTACAAACTGACAGTTACAGTTTTCATATATATTAAAAATTAAGGTCAGACAACCACAAATATCTATAATCAAAATTATTTAAAATATGGAATGTATATAAGAAAGTCTTAATAAATTTCAAATATGCTGAATCACAAATTTTTATTGATATTCGAAGAATTCAAAATTTATTTCAAAATTTATTCAACGAAAAATTTCTGTTATTAGTTTAATTTTCATTTAACACTCAAAGCTAAAAATTCTCTTTTATATGGAATTGTTTTTGTCTTAGCAGCTTGGAACACCTTTAACTTTTTCTCCAAAAGACAAACAGAATGTCAACAAACTGACAACGGGCGTACTTCGAACCAAATGACTTACTCTGCAAATGAGTCGTCGACAAAATATGAAACCATATTTATCATACTTATACCAATGGGCTCAACTGCTTCCTTGTTTGGAGAAGCGTCGCGACAATCAGTCCATTAACAAATACTAAAGAACTTAAGAAATCTTTCAATGGAGAGGGTTGTTCTCTGAGTAATGAAATTATTACCTAGTTAAAATCGAAACAAACAACTTCATCAGTATACATTTTACAAAGGTTTATTGAAAATATTTTTTTTAAATATTTTAAATATTAATAAAATATTCCCATTTTTAGTTTTAAAATTTTTTTATAATAATCATTTTATAAATTGCAAGGCCCCTTGCTCGCTTCGCCCAAAATTGAAAAGGTCTTTAGTTGCAAGCAATTTTCTGACCTTTGACCATAAATTTTACCCACTTGCAGGTCTTATTCCACGATGAATCATCTATGTTGTGTGAAAATTTCAGCTTTCTATCTATTACCGTTTAGGCTACACGTTGATGTGTCATTGAGTCAGTCAGTGAGTTAGTCAGGACAAAGAGTTTTATATATATGTATAGATGGGGCAATGAGGTAAAATTTAAATGGAGAAAAATATTTAGGGCTGTTTTTTCAATATAATTATAAAGTATATTTAGCATATAGTTAGTAACAAATTTGACATTAATTTCTATATATTTAACTTACAATTTTCTTTTCAATAGTTATCAAACACCTTTTTTATACATTGAAAAAAAACGGGCCTTCAAGAACTGAATGTAGCTTAACTCACATAACTATTCTAAATAAAAAATATTATTTTATATTAATTTAAATTAAATAACAATTTTATATTAAATATATTATAGCTAATTTGCATTACTTTAGATACAGCCCTCGTAGCCATAAACTATTAACAACTATTTGCATACCGCTAAAACCTAAACCAATTTGAGTGACGCGTGTAGAAAATCAGACACCTACAGCCTATAAAAAATCCATTAGTCTATGGCTCATTAAATCAAAAATAGCCTGCTCCATTTCGCTAATGGACACACCCTCACACCCTCACACACACACACACACACACTAAACGCCATCTTGAAAGTTGACTAATTTTTGGGGCGAGTAGAAGCGGCAGCAACAAATCGCAGTTAGCCATTGTTTTTGTTGCCGGCTGCTGTGGCAGTTGTGGCAGCCACTTAAGCCAACCAGGAAGGCAACCAGAGACAGAGCAAGAGAGACAGAACGACAGAGATAGCGGTAGAGCCAGAGGCAAAAGCGCGCTAAAATTTAAAAAATTGAAAATAGCACACAATTTAGCTAATTGGCGCGGAGATGACAGCGCTAAGGGGAAGGAAAGAGAAGGTAAGTGAAGGAGGCAACGCGAGTAGCATATTCCGAGTATAATCATAAAAATGTTGATGGCGATGATGATGATGCCGCGCATAATTATCACATGTGTGTCTGTGAGGTGTTTATGGCTAATGTGCCACCAAATCCACACCTGTCAATCTCACATAGGTGTAAACAAAACAGGGATAAAACAGAAACAACAAACAGCCCTCGCATGCGCATAAAGGTAATGTGAAAAAAAACACAAGTAAATAAAACAGAAAAAAGAAAATGCATCCCCGACGGAGGCATAAAATATTTTTTAATATCAAAACCAAAAACAAAGGCAACAACAAAGCTTATCAAAATGTGTGCAAAATTAGCTGATTGTGGCACTGAATTAAATGGCTGGGGATGCTAATGATGAAGCTCTGCATAAAAGGCTGGAAACATATTCTCGACCTGTTAAAGGTGGGCGGAAAGGTAATACTCATGCCATAACAGCTAAGTATATTAAAGAAATAATTGGATTTTTAGGCTGAAAAGTTATCGTAAGCATTATTTCATCACTAGCGTGGGCTGACGTCCACAGTGATTGGCGAAAAATAAAAAAGAAAAACCTAATTTATTTAAAACTAATGTCTACATCTTTCGGAATTAAATATATTTGGAATTTTAAATTAATTTATATTTAAAGACAAGTAACACTCGTAGCGCTTGCATTCTAATAGTAATAAATAAATTAATAATAAATATTAAAGAAAATACTAAAGAAATAATTTGTTCTAATAACATATATCCATATATTTATAATAGATGCTAATAGGAAACATATTTCTTTTTAATTCAAGCAATTTGGGCTTATTATCACATTTAAATTGCAGTACAGGCTTGATTATTCAGCTTAATCCTGAATACATACTTAAAAAATGCTTGCTTAAATTAAGAATTTTAAACTTGATTTTAGAATGGCTTTTTTCTGTGCATATTTATTAAACAAGCTAATAGGAAACATATTTCTTTTTAATTCAAACAAAATTAAAGGAATTTCCCCTTCAAGGAGATTATTCTATTGGAATTTTTATCTAAAGAAAAAAAGAAGGAAACGCAGCAATCACGATTTGAGGTTACTGTCAATTTGGCAATAGCATGAAGCCAAGTCAAGCTATAACATCGTTAATTTCAATCATTTATCAAAATGTTGAGGCAAAAATCTCACTGGACCGCCTTTCAATGCGCCCCGGCAGCTAATGAGTGCTGCGTCTCTGTCAATCCATGGAACTCTGAGTCAGCCGGCTCAGTTGGAGAATTGGGACGCACTCGCCTTGCCTTACCCCGCGCGCCCAGTTAAGTTGACAGGCCAACAGCCGAAGCCAATGTGGCCAAGTTAAGTGCGCACATTCATTAATTTACATTAAAATGTAATTAGCGGTCAAAGTAACAGCAACAAAAAATAAACTTGACTAAAAATGAAACCGCAAAAATGATCGAGCTGCGAAAATAAACAAATGAAATGCAGTTTAAAAATAATTTTTTAAGTATTTACGTAAATTGCTAATGCTCCGAGGGATAATTCAAAATTGATTAAGACGTGTAAAGATTAATTTTTTCCAGATTTTGACAAAGAAAATTTAAAGCATTTTGGTTTTAAATTGAAGTAATTATATAAATTTATTATGTGCTACCACAAAAAAAAAATAGATGTAATTCAGAAAGTTGTTTCAATCAGGGACCGTAAATAATGATTATTTTTGATTTTTTTTTTAACTAAAAAATCACACACTTCTAATGGACCTAGAAAAAATGGCTTGCATCAAAATCTTTATCTTTTTCTCAATCTCTGCATTTCCGCAATGATTTTTATTTTTAGCTTTTTAGTCAATGATAATCAAACTCAGTCATAATCATAATTTTTGAGTTTTAATCGTTTTCTTATCAAAAATATAATTATATTATTTAATATAATATAATTACTCAAAAATAATGATAATCAATAAGTAAAAAGTAAAAAATTAAAATATAATCATTAAAATGTAATTTTTATAATTTAACTTATAATGATTACGGTCCCTGATTTCAATATAATTCGTTATGCATATATTTATTATATTTACTCATTAAATTAAGTATATTATCAATTAGATATTATCTTTTTTGTTGAGAATAGTTTATACACCCATCAATGTTATGTAATCTGTAATCATTACCAAAACCTTTTGCAAGATTGTTAGCTCTCATTAGAAGGCTTTGTTGATTATAAGAACTGGACCCGTTGGGCATTATGTTACCACACAATGCACCTTTCACCTTAATGCTGAGATTCTTAATAGAGAACATAAAAAAGAAAATGTTTTACAAAATTTGCGCTTGTTAGTTATTTCCGCTAAGAAAATGGCACGGGTGACCAAAAGAAGCAAACTGCATAAGTTACCCATTTCTACTACAAGTTATTATTTTGACTATTTATTTTTTTGCTTGTTAACAAATTTCATGCATTTCTTAACTTTTACATAGAGGCAAGTTAACGAGTACGAGCCGCGGAATTCTACTTGCTTATTATTATTTGCGCTGGGTCTTTATTTTTTTATTTTTTCTTTTTGGAAAGAGCTCTGCTCTGTGGTGGCCAGCATTGTGGTTATCATAGTTTAACAAGTTTTCAAAGAGCATGAAATTTCTTTGGCCTGGCCCAAACCAGCAAAAATGCAAAATGTGAAAAACGCGAAAAGCAAAATGCTGAAAATGCAGAAAATGCGTGCATAAAACTTTTTATCGTCAGCACAGAAAACGCTGGAAAATATTGCATTAAAAGCAGCCGCTGTCACGCCCACCTCGCCCATCGCCCACTGCCCACTGCAGGTGTATTGTCCGAGCTGGCGCCATTTTGTTTGGCCAGCGCGCATTTTGTTAATTTTTAGCGCAAAAGCCAAAAGAAAGTTGCCTTCGCCTTCAGAATCGCGTCAAGAAAGTCGCCCCAGTGTCCTTTCCTCTACTTTCCTCTTAGCAACAGCGCTATATTGTTGTTGTCGTTCTTGTTGTGGTTGTTGCCTGGTTTTGTGAGCCAGGCAAAATGAATTTATAATTAGATGACACCATCCGTGCGTAAATAATAATTTCTGCCGCATATTCCTTCTTTTTTTTTGTTGCAGTCTTCTCTTTCCACTCTTCTAGTTAGTTAAAGCGCGCGAATGAGTTTTCTTGAGTTGCTGGAAGATACCCCTGTCCCTCTTCCGCCTTCATTCTCTCTCTCTCTCTCTTTCAATGCCGCTTCTTCTGTATTGTGAGAAAAACTTCGTGGTAGCACAAGTTTTTTCGCCAGCCTGGCAAAATCTTCTGTTCCAGAGCTCCTCGTGCTGCCCTCTATACAAGGTTGAACAACTTTTTCTTACTTTTACGTATACCCTATAAAACGACATTTCCAGTAATATAACTAAACAGCGTCTTTTCGATTTCCGGCTTATAAAATTAAATTAATTAAATAAGTTGCTAAATTACTATTGTGAAAAGAATTTGACATAAAATGTATAGAAATTAATGTCAAATTTAACTTTATTTGTTAAATAAAACTTGTACGTACATTGAGATCAGAGTGGGATGTAATACAGATTATTAACAATATTTTATTTGTAAAACCATTTTTACTAGCACTTTGATTTTTAATAAAGTTTTAATAGTTATTAAATAATCATTAAGGCCCATTTTTTTAACGTACATTAAAGTTTTATTCAACAAATTCAAATTCTGTTTTCAATGGTTATGAAGCAACTTTTTTAGACATTGAAAAAACGGGCCTAAGATAATCTACGAAAACTCGATTCAAAATTTTTTTTTACAATATTACTAAGATAAACTTATAGTAATTATCAACATTTATCTTTAAATTAATGATCTAGCCCCTAGACCCTAGTTTCCCTATAATCAGATGAGACTTTATATCATTAACATTAATATTGATTCAAATAATGGTTTTGATATTTTGAAAAAAAAAAGGGTTTATTACCAAGCTATAATCAAAGTAGATAAAGAATCAAGGTAATGTTGGTTAAAAAAATTGATTGAAATTTGGTTTTTTATTAATGAGATACAATTTATTTTCAGGAATAAAATTAATATGACTGTTTTGTTTATATATATTTTAATAAACAAACTTTTCTTACTTTTTGATTACAACATTGTAAAACATAAAATTTTTATAATTCCCGCCCAGTAAAAAGAACTTGCTCTGCTCGTTACAAATACATAAATTACATTTTAAAGCCAGCGTTTGCTTTTCTGAGAAAAGTACACAAAAAAAACTTAACGTTTTTGTATAAATAGTCAATTTGTGGGCAAAAATTCAATTGGAAGTGCTTCTTTTTGTTTGTTTTATAGTTATATAACATAAAATACTTTATTTATATAAAAACAGAGAATGTTAAACCTGATAACAGAGTATCGCCAAGTCATGTATAATTAATAAAATGAATCAAAGTAGAGCAACTATTTGTACTTGTAGGTAGAGTATCTGAATTTCGGTTTAGTTGAGTTTTGTGGCATACTTGTTTTCCATTGGCGCATTTAAGTTTCTTTTTGTTTCCCCCATTTTGTGTGCTTCTATCAACGTGGCCATATCTTTCGCTTGTAGTTTGTCTGCCTCTCCTCTCCCCAGTTCTCTTTTGCTTTTCTCCGCTCTTTTCGACTCTTCTCTGCTTCTGTTTGTTTCTTTATCGCGCATTTACCAAGTGCCAAAGTTTTCTCGTTATAAGTTTGGTAGCCTTTGTGTTTGTCTCTCGCGCTCATCTCGCAGCTCGCAGCTTGCAACTCGCAGCTCGCAGCTTGCAACGCGAGCTCTCATCTTGCAACTGGAGCTTTGCAAGCGTCGAAAACTTTCGATATTTCTTCAAAGTTTATGGGCGCTGCGATTTCGGGGCTTCCCAAGCAACGCGTGTGCTCCACAAACAGCGGAGTGAGACCAAAAAAAAAAATACTATATTATTTTATTGTTGTTTGGCTGGCACATAACTTTATGGCAAACACTCCTTTTTATTTGGATTCGCATTATCCTGGCGAAAGTTTGGCGCGCAAATAAGTTGAAGCCCCGCTGCAACACGACGGAAGTGAAACTCTTGTGCATTTGCCGCCCGGCTCCATAACTTTGGCTCCATTTGCTGCACCATTTTGCCGCACTAGGATCCTGCTGCCCAGAACTCGTTTGTGGCAACAGCAGCAGCAGCAGCGCAGATAAGCCCAAAGTATTTCCAGATTCACATGCAACTGAAAGTGCACTTTAAATTCTTGCAAATGACTGCCTTGATTCCCGTGCAGCTCAATGCACTTGCTCCTTTTGTGGGTCATCATGGCTCCTTATCTGCGACTTGGCAATCCTTTTACAATGGATTAAGTTAAGCGATTTTTAAGAGATTTCGAATACTTAGAGAAATATTTAAAAAAAATAGATATATGTATATAAAACTTTTTACAAGGCACATTGGGACAGTAGCCCTTTTTTTTGGCATAAAGTCTAATTGTAAAGCTAGAGACTTAAAACTTTGCATGAAGCTTAATTAGACTAATTTTGGATTTTTTTGGATTTGGACCACGCCTTTATCTCCCCTTCCCCATCCGACCATGAGAAATATATATAATATATTTTTATAAAATCCAAAAGTAAAGATGGGGACTTGAAATTTTTGGCATGAATTTTAGTTAGGCTGAGATCGAATTTTAAATTTTTTTGTTTTTTAGTTGGACCTTGTCTTTACGCCCCCCTTCTTTCCTACTTTTAAATTTTTTTATAAACATAAATATAAAGGAAAATATTTCATTCTTCGCATGTTTGCTAATCAGGCAAAAGTAGAACTTACAATTTTTTTAGTTTTTTAAATTAACCATGTCTTTACCGAACTCCAAATCTGACTACGGAAAAAAAATCAGATTTTCTAGCATAAATTCACATTTGCAACATGTGTTTTTAAAGAGAATGGGCAAAATTATGCGAAAAGTGTTAACGTCAAGTTTAAAATCGCAGTTTAGAGTAAACATTTGCATAATTACTTTTTGACAGAAAATGGCAGAAATTAGGTTTTTACTCCACGGTATATGACCACATCGGTTTGTTTTTTCTAAAATAAGACAGCATAGACAATCCACAACTACAACATTGAACACATATTTCGAATTACTAACAATAATTATATTTGGCATACCTTGACCTTTATTTCCCATATTTTGGATAACTGGTCTTTCCTCAGCAGAAGCGCAAAGTGGAGTAAAAGCTTCCCGCCAATTTCGGCTTAAAGTCAGCTGACAAAACATTTTAGTTTGCTAGCGCGGCAAAAATACAACAATGCCACACAAAACTTTTTTTTTATTCATTCGATATACCTAATGTGTGCCTTTTCAAAATATTAAGTCAAGTTTAAGATATATTTGACAAACAATTTTCGACTTTATGCCAAAAGAAGGGATTCTGGCCCAAAGTGCAAGGGTATAATAAATTTTAAGAACTAAAATCTAATCTTTTTATTATTATTCAATATTTATAATTAATTTTTGTTTTAAAGCATTTAAAAGATTAACGCTTTGTTTGTAATCTATTATCAAAAACATAAAAAAATAAAATAATAATTTACAAATTTACAATTCTTATTCATTATAACATACATTATTATTCGGAGTTTGTTTATAGAAGCTACCTAAAAGTTAAAGTTATTCCATTATTAAATTCTAATTCTCTAAAATCACACTTTTTTTTATTAGTATTTATTTTCGTCCATAACTGATTCCAAAATTAATTTAAGTAAATTTATCTCTGAATCAACTGAATAACTGTAAGTGCACTAAAGATAAAAAGACCAGATTTGCCCATAAGTAGCCTATATCCATATCGGATCAATCGAAACTGTTTTTTAAATATATGTTTTATTAAATATTTTTATGCGATTCGCTTAAAACTATATTGAATTTATATTTTTTATGTGTCAATCATATACTGAATCAATGAGTTTTTTTTAACCATATTAAATAAGAAATTTCAATTGAAATACATAAAAGTCTGTCACTCTCCATCTGCCTCTCTCCGTCTGTCTGCGTTTTTATCTGTCCATTTATAGACCGCACTATTTGGCCTTAATGCAGGTTCCTGCATTACCGAAAACCGGAAGCACTACGAGATCCGCAACATATGCCGCAATGGAAGCATATGGTAAACATTTAAATAAATGCATTGATTTAACGCATTTATTATTCCGCATTATAGTACGACTTAATATGCAGACGAGCAATTAATTTGCAATAAAAGATAAATAAACAGTAATGATACGTAATTATTTTTCTATTGAAGTTCAGAATTGTTGAAGGGGAGGGAAAGGCGTGCCCAAAGATTTATATGCCAATTTACAAGCACACACACACACACTTATGTGGAAAGCAGGAACTAATTTTCAAGGTCATTAGAATGCGCAAATATAGAGAGAATCGTAGACTCGAGAGCAACTGATACTGGCAGTGCCATCCATCCTTTTGTTGTTAATGTTTATGATAATCACAACAATAGACCAGTTGCCATTGTTATTGTTGTTGGCATTGTTATTGTTGTTGTTGTTGCTGTTGCTGGTGCTGCTCGAGCGTAACCCATAAATACTAGACGCAGTCAAAACAATTGCACAGACGACGCGACGTTTATAGACAATAACAAGGCAAATCGACGCAATCGATAGGCACTTTGATATGGGCCGCCATTCAATATGGCCTACAGAATTCCCTCCCTACTCCATAAACCCGTCAAGAGCTCCACCCTTGTGTTGGCCTGCTCAGCAACTATTGTCCGTTTTGGCGTTGACGTTAAAATTGTCGTTGTCCTTTTCGCAGGCGTGCAGCAAATGGCATAACTTCCGTTTTTGCTTTGTCGCTGAAATTACGGAAATTATCAATAAATATGCGAGGCCAAGCGAACCTCGATTCTCAGTCTCCCTCGATTCTCACTCTCTCTCTCTCTCTCTAGTGCTCTCACACTCCCTCACATTCACTCCAGCTTCTTTTGGCAAATATCGTACGCATTTCGCAAATTTTTCCTACTCGCCTGATTTTTATGCTGCACGTCGTCCAGTTTTGTGTGTGTTCTGTGCTGCATGAACCGGAAGCATCATTATCATAAATTATCATTTTGTAGGAATTGCATCCGTTGTGGCCCAACAACAACAACAACAACAACGAGCGCAATTGTCAATTTCAATTGCTGCTCACTCCCACAATCTCCCTCTGCATTTGTGTCCTTCATATCCTGCACATTGTCATTGACATTTATTTAACGCCCAAATATTTTTCTAGTTTAATTTATGGCTTACCAAAGTGACCATTCTCCCATATATTTCAACTGCTCTTGTTCTCATCATAGCCAATTGAGCTGCAGTCCGAAAACATCCTCTTCAAATTGCAATGCCATCTTTAATTGGTGGTGGCCATTGAATGAAACATCATGATGAAACTGTTCAATTTGGTATTAATATAATATTTTCTTGTTATACTCTTGGCAATATGCCATAGAAAATGTGACTTAATACAATAAACAGCCCCGGCTAAAGTCTGGGCTGGGAATTTCGTGGTTAACGTATTGGACGTTTTTGCCTTTATTATTTTATTTAAATAGAAAAATTAAATTTCTTTAATCATAATACATTATTAACAGAATTATTTTAAGCATACAAATCTCATCAACAAAAATAAATTATAATCAATTAAACATCTAAACATTTAAAATTTTACAACAGAGTGAAAGGTCTAATTAATTCCTAGTACTCCCTGAAATCTATATTGAGCCTTTACATTTAATATATCATACCGACTTTATCTAAAATTATAAAATAAAAAATAAAAGTGATTAAATAACAGAACTTTAATCTCATCTTTGACAAATAAGGATAGTCAATAATATTTTTTTAAGAATTCACTTTGAGATGGAAACAAATGTCACGTACTCAGCGTCGATTGATTCAACGGCAACGGATACAGAACTCGCTGAGAATGCGACGTGATTGAGGCTGCAACGGGAGAAGTAAAGGAAAGGGGGGAACTGAGGAAGGGAGGTCGACATCAGGCGAATGAATCATTTCTCACCATATATGATTGTTTATATATACATTCGTTATATTGAAAGCCAATCTGTGGGCCACCTTCGATACGTTATTGAGACGCAACCTTGCATGCCAGCACGTCAGCCATAAGGTGAGGCCTTCTGGCCGGGTTTGGTATCAAAATTGATGTCAAAACGTTGTATACAAAGGAAACAGGCCACCAAAAAGAGCACATAGTTCATATAGAGCACGAATCCCAGCAGCAGTGTATCAGCTTTGATTAATATATCCAGATTCTTAAATGAGATCAGCACATAGGAGATCATCAAAATCAGCACACTGAGCATAAATAAAACCAGAGCCACTTCCACCCAATACTTCCAATGGTACAAAGTACCAGCAGTCAGAATGCCAATTACCAGAGTCAAGCCCAGGGCTGAAAGTGCAGCCATCTTATAGGGATTGGGATAGTTGTATCCGACAATGATGAAGAAACTGATAACGAGGACAAAGCCAAAGATCAACAGTGAGATCGATACAGCCATCATAATAGTATTCAGACTTGTGTTCATCACAAATGTTCCCATGCCGAGGGTCATCAGTTCATAGCAAATTCCAATGGCTAACCAATTGCAGGGCCATTTGTACTTGAGAGTATCCACCAAATGGATGAGGGTCAGCAGCAGAATTGAACCAAAAAAGCAGATGAAAGTGTAGAATATGTGATCGATACTCTTAAGTATGGACATAAGCATCCATTGCGGTATGGCGAATGTCAGCAGATATAGTACAACAAATAGTGTGCATCTGATAAAGCTTCTTGGACTGATGTACAGATCTACACATACATCAGACATGATGTACAGATACTTTTTCAATTATTTGCTTCTGATTTTACAACAAATTTTTACTTTTGCCTCAGTCGTTTTTGTTTAACTTTCTCCCATATTTTATTTTTGAGTTAAAACTCAAAGCTTAGCAGATGAACACTCTAAAAAATATTTTAGATTTGGGCTTTTAGAGTTTGAATTTTATGATAATTTTTTTCTGCTTAATTCTTTGCTTTTAATTGAACAATAAATTTTTAATTAATCCTCTGGCTTTTTTAACTTTTTCAAATACTTAATTGAGTTAAATTTCTATAATATTTATTTTAGCTTTATATGGAGTTTAAAGCTCATGATATAGGTTTTTTTTGCAACTCTTCGCTTTTGATTTGAGAAAAATTGTTTATTTATTTCTCGGTCGTTTTTTATCTTTTCATTTAATTAATTGAATAAGGCAACTTTTTTCGATGTTTAAATAAGGTTTCTGATAACTATTGAAAAGAAAACTTTTACCTAAAATGTGTAGAAACTAATACAAATTTGTTAAATAAATTTTATATGTACATTGAAAAAACGGCCCTAAAAATTCAAAGCAAAGTATACTAGTAGTTATATGAAAGTTCCATATATATATATATTTTCCATTTGGTTTCAAGAATAAAATTTGTACTTTTGGAGCTCGAAGTTTATGACAAATTGTTTTTCAGTACGAACTTATTTTAATTCTGTCTCTGTATTCTTTTTACTTTTTCCAATTCAGCTAAAACTCAAAGCTTAGTAGGTATATAAACACTCTAGAAATTATTACTGATTTGGTTTCAAGAATGAAATGTTATCTACTCTGGGAGTTTGAAGTTTGTGATACATATTCTTTCTGTTCACATTCTTTTTAACACTTCTCTTTTTATTTAACAATAAATTGTTATGTATTCCTTTGTCTTTTTTTAACTTTCTCCTAAACTTAATTGAGTTAAAAGTCAAAGCTTAGTATATTGAATGCTCTGGAAAATATATTCGATTTTGTTTCTAGTATAAAAAGCCATGTACTTTGGCAGTTTGAAGTTTATGATACATTTTGTTTTTTTCCAGTCTTAGTTAAATATCAACAGCATGTGCTCGGATTGTCCACAAACCTCTCGACACAATTTCAGTTTCAACACGGCCCTCATCCTGCAGCAGCAGCCGCAAAAGTGCCGTCAACATTGTGCCTCATGTTTTGGGCCATCAAATTGAGGCCGAAATGAAAAAAAAAAAAAAAAAGAAAATGGAGAGCAGAAGCCTTACGATAAAACGCAACGCAACCTAAATGAAAAATTTGTCGCATAAGCCGACGACCGAATGAAGGACCAAACATACATATACATACAGCACAAGGACACTTCAGTGGCCAAAAGTTCTTTGAAGTTGCACAAAAAGTGCGTCCTGTGGGCAGGCAGTTTGTCTCCAAGGAAATAAAACGTAATAATAAAATCAATCTGCGGCAGCTCCTGTTCTTTTCTCTTTACTTGTGCTTCTTCTGGCCAGGTCGGGGCAAGAGGGCTTTAGCTTTATAATATACATTCCACGTCCCGAGCAAAGAGCTCAATAAAAATGCAGAGAAAGACAAAAAAAAAAGCACGAGCATGTTGTTATATACTTGCAAATATATGGAAGACATGATGAAATTAAATAAAAGAAAATCTCGCTTATGTCGCGCTGTTTCATTCGGAAATTGAATTGAGATAAATCCAATCAAATAACTGTCGCTCCTGGACATTACCTGTTCATGTTTTGTCTTAATATTAATTGAAAAACCGCTTAAATATTGCAAAAGCAAAATTATTCTTTAAAGAGATATCCCGCTACGAATTTTTCTCTCACTCTGTCTCCCTCACTCTTGAAGTCATAATTACAAACGATTAAAATCTGTGAAAATTTATGAAATTCCATAAATCAGCGGTCTGCAGTCCCAGGCAATTCCTTTGACAATTATAAATTATGCGCCGGTCGCTATGCGAAACCAGCTGAAGGGTAAATTGCTTAACCACAAAAATGTCACCAGGGTTTTTTATTTTTTTTTTTTTTGTTGATTGTTGATGGTACTACGTACTCTTCTAGGGTTTATGGTCGAACCACAATCCACCCACTGGCTGCACGTAGTTTGCATTTCACTTGATGCCCGACAATAATAAAACATTCCCCTCCTATGATATAATTATTATATTTTTCCAACCCCAATGCAAATCATCAAATTATGCCACCTAGTACTCTGTACCTATAGTGAAATATATGTAAATTTCTCCACTGATTGCCAACTTGACAGTGCAACGATGCGTTAATCTGAAGTTCGCTTCAGGTTACTCTGGCAACCTGTTGTTGCTTACCACAAATCCATATGCCCAATTAGTCGGTTTCACAACCGATTCAACTGATTTATGTGCACTAAGCACTCTGTGGTGTTTATTTGGAGTATCAACGGCAATTTAAAGTATTGCATTTCAAGAGAGGTTTTGCATACTAAATAATTGGCATTTGACATATTTTTGTTATTCTTGTCTTTCGCTAAAGAAATTTTGTATATGGGGTAATCCGAAAATTTATAAACTAAAAGTTAAAGTTGTCAATGATTTTTGAAATAATAGGAAACATATTCAAGCTTCAAAATTCGAAGGCCAAAAAAGTGGGCAAAACAGTTCTCTGAGTGTTTAGCTCTTAGCAAATCCGAAACCTAGTTTCATTTTCTTTTATTGAAGATAAGAATCATAGTGCATTTAATATATATTAAAAATTTGAAGTACAAATGTGTTTAAAAAGTGTAACGTCCGCAACAAACAAAAATTGAGATTTTTGTCCAACGAAACTTCTAATCATAATTTTTAAAGCTGGATTGATATGGTCAAATATTCCACTTAACTTTGTGTATTTGGATAATTTATGGTTTTTTATGCAAAAATTCGTTAAAAAATGTGAAAAATCTCAAATCGACTTCAATTTTTTGTAACGTCCGCAACTTAACTTTCAGCAAACTTAACCTTTTATCAAAAACAATAAGGCTGCTGTCTTAAAATATAATTAAATGTAGTCGCAAAGAATTGCATTTCACAGAATATTTTATTAAAATTTACCAATCTGAACGTGAGCTGTATCAGTTTTAATCAGGGATTAAAACCCTAACCGAAACCGTAACCTTTAACCGGTCAAAACCGATTGAAATTTTAAACCGTAACCGAAACCGTAACCGAAAAAAAAATTTTCATCTGACCGAAACCTTTAAACCGAAACTCTGAAAACCGAAATAACCGTTTGGTAACCGTTTCATTTATAAGGGTTCATTTCGGTTTTCCATACATGCAAAAAAAAAAATTAAAGCAAGATGCAAAAAAAAATCCGAATTTTATTGTCTTATGCATGTCCACACATGCATATAAACATACAGTGAATCAATAAAGTAAGTATGCAGTTGACAATACAAACTTTAGGCAATGAAAAAACATAACTACAATGCATTAAGATCAAATGAGTAGATATATTTCAGAAATATAAATTATTAACTTTATTTAATTATGTTATGTTTTTTCTTTTTTCATTACTAACTTTATTTAATAATTTATATTTTTGAAATATATCTACTCATTTGATCTTAATACATTGCAGTTATGCTTTCTTATTTCCTAAAGTTTGTATTGCCAATTGCATACATACTTTATTGATTCAGTGTATGTATGTACATATTATGTTTGTATGAAAGACGCGACGCGTCAAATGTTTTCAAGGCCAAATAAGCAAAATATGCTACAATAACTGTAAACTGACAGTTCATCACATGTACGTACATACATACATACATATGCATGCAAAAAGTAACGAAATTTCAATTGTCTCCTCCTCGTTTCGTGGTGACGATCGGCGCTTACTTTTGTGCGCTTGAGTGTGCAAGTGCGAGTGAGACAGCAAACAGTCGAAATCGTACAAGCACACGTCATATGCCGACTCACATATGCGACTGCAGAAATACCCATCATATTTTTTTATTGACATGCATATGTACATACATATGTAAAATATCTGCATTTACATAAGATTATTTATGTTAATCATACATATTAGCTTGATATTTACATATGTTAATACTTATGTAACGATCTAATAATTTGTTTTTATATTTTACATATGTAGGAACATATTAAGTCATAGGGTATTTCACAGTCGCCTTTCGAATAGAGCGTTCTTTCTTTATTTCACGCACATTCCGTTACTTCACATTTTCTGCCTCGCCTGCAGGCTTGCCAATTTAGCTATTTTCCCGACAGATTTAGTGGGTTGCAACTGGCAAATAAATATAAATATAAAAATAAGGTACTGTTATTTATCATTCTGTTATTTTATTTCTACCTTCCTTCCATTCTAATTCAGAAATAAAATAAAAGTTTGCTAAAAAAAGTAGTACCATAATTTTTATTATTTCTTTAAAATTTGACTATTGAAATCTGGCTATTTTTTAACGGACTAATTTTGGCAACGCTGCTCGCCTGCTGAAAGAGTGCGCAACTTCAATCGGAGTTAGTTTTTCAACGAAGAAGACGTGCGCGCAATTAAATAGACAAATATTTTGAACAAAATGCCGCGACCGGAATCTAATCCGTTTAGAAAGTTCTTTTCGTATAATTTAGAAAAGAACACAAGCTCTTGTTTGGTCGAAAGTGACAATAAACGCTGTGAAAAAGAAATTTCAGTGAGTGAAACTTACGTAGTTGCATACATATGTATGTATGTATGCACATAAATACATTTGCATACATACACAGTTATGTATATACATACACGCATTTGATTTAAGTGACTTGTGATGTGTTTTGCATTATGACTTAATTATTATATTTTTACAAAGAAATTTTTTTTTTGGGGAACCGAAACCGTACCGGTATTTCAAAACCGAAACATATGAAAACCGGTTCACCGTTACGAAACCTTTATTCAAAGATTTTGCGTAACCTATAACCGAAAACCGAAATGCGAACATAACCGAAACCGTAACTGAAAACGTTATTCGTTTCGGTTTTAATCCCTGGTTTTAATATTAAAAAAAATATACGTTGAAATGTAACGTGCGCAACACTGGATTAGACCATATCAAAGTTAATGTATTGAACAAAAATATTTTGAAAAATTAATATAACTTTTCAATATATATTAAAAATAAATTTAAAAATAAACACATATTTAAAATGGTGAAAATTTTTTTTAATTTTATTCTTTACATTTTTAAGTAGATTTGCTTCCCTTAAACTCAGATTGTATAATTATTTGTTAATTTGCTTAAAGGATCTCAAAAAAATTAATTTTTTGAATGTTTGAGTATTATTTGAATTTTTTTTTAATATTATTGAATTGAATATTATATTAAAAGCAGGGATTAAAACCGAAACGAATAACGGTTTCAGTTACGGTTTCGGTTATGTTCGCATTTCGGTTTTCGGTTATAGGTTACGCAAAATCTTTGAATAAAGGTTTCGTAACGGTGAACCGGTTTTCATATGTTTCGGTTTTGAAATACCGGTACGGTTTCGGTTCCCCAAAAAAAAAATTTCTTTGTAAAAATATAATAATTAAGTCATAATGCAAAACACATCACAAGTCACTTAAATCAAATGCGTGTATGTATATACATAACTGTGTATGTATGCAAATGTATTTATGTGCATACATACATACATATGTATGCAACTACGTAAGTTTCACTCACTGAAATTTCTTTTTCACAGCGTTTATTGTCACTTTCGACCAAACAAGAGCTTGTGTTCTTTTCTAAATTATACGAAAAGAACTTTCTAAACGGATTAGATTCCGGTCGCGGCATTTTGTTCAAAATATTTGTCTATTTAATTGCGCGCACGTCTTCTTCGTTGAAAAACTAACTCCGATTGAAGTTGCGCACTCTTTCAGCAGGCGAGCAGCGTTGCCAAAATTAGTCCGTTAAAAAATAGCCAGATTTCAATAGTCAAATTTTAAAGAAATAATAAAAATTATGGTACTACTTTTTTTAGCAAACTTTTATTTTATTTCTGAATTAGAATGGAAGGAAGGTAGAAATAAAATAACAGAATGATAAATAACAGTACCTTATTTTTATATTTATATTTATTTGCCAGTTGCAACCCACTAAATCTGTCGGGAAAATAGCTAAATTGGCAAGCCTGCAGGCGAGGCAGAAAATGTGAAGTAACGGAATGTGCGTGAAATAAAGAAAGAACGCTCTATTCGAAAGGCGACTGTGAAATACCCTATGACTTAATATGTTCCTACATATGTAAAATATAAAAACAAATTATTAGATCGTTACATAAGTATTAACATATGTAAATATCAAGCTAATATGTATGATTAACATAAATAATCTTATGTAAATGCAGATATTTTACATATGTATGTACATATGCATGTCAATAAAAAAATATGATGGGTATTTCTGCAGTCGCATATGTGAGTCGGCATATGACGTGTGCTTGTACGATTTCGACTGTTTGCTGTCTCACTCGCACTTGCACACTCAAGCGCACAAAAGTAAGCGCCGATCGTCACCACGAAACGAGGAGGAGACAATTGAAATTTCGTTACTTTTTGCATGCATATGTATGTATGTATGTACGTACATGTGATGAACTGCTCAGTTTACAGTTATTGTAGCATATTTTGCTTATTTGGCCTTGAAAACATTTGACGCGTCGCGTCTTTCATACAAACATAATATGTACATACATACACTGAATCAATAAAGTATGTATGCAATTGGCAATACAAACTTTAGGAAATAAGAAAGCATAACTGCAATGTATTAAGATCAAATGAGTAGATATATTTCAAAAATATAAATTATTAAATAAAGTTAGTAATGAAAAAAGAAAAAACATAACATAATTAAATAAAGTTAATAATTTATATTTCTGAAATATATCTACTCATTTGATCTTAATGCATTGTAGTTATGTTTTTTCATTGCCTAAAGTTTGTATTGTCAACTGCATACTTACTTTATTGATTCACTGTATGTTTATATGCATGTGTGGACATGCATAAGACAATAAAATTCGGATTTTTTTTTGCATCTTGCTTTAATTTTTTTTTTGCATGTATGGAAAACCGAAATGAACCCTTATAAATGAAACGGTTACCAAACGGTTATTTCGGTTTTCAGAGTTTCGGTTTAAAGGTTTCGGTCAGATGAAAATTTTTTTTTTCGGTTACGGTTTAAAATTTCAATCGGTTTTGACCGGTTAAAGGTTACGGTTTCGGTTAGGGTTTTAATCCCTGATTAAAAGTATGAACAATGAGTAATAGTTCGTATAATTATATTAAAATCAAAAACCTAAATCAAAATCAAAAAACCCTGGCTAATCAGCCAGTTTAAAAAGAGTAAAAGAAATAATAGATTTATTTTCTTCCCATCTACATCTTTCTCTCTCACTCTTTCTTTCTCCCTCTGTCACTCTTCTTCCGTCTCTACCTTTCGCAATCTTTGTTAATGATTGTTTGTGCTGCGGCTTAAAACAACACAAGTTTGGGCAACCTGTTACCAGATCTGTGATAAGAGGACAGACATCCAGACAGCCAGACAGACAGACGACTTGGCCATAAAATACAGAAATAATCAACTTTAAATCTAACGATTTACAACTGCATCTCTCTGCTGTGTCCTGACGGTTTCGTCGACTTGTTCGGAGGGCAAAGCGGATTTGGGCAGCATATTTACAGGCGGCTTAACGTGCGTGAGGGTTGCATTTTCGATTAAAGGCACGGAGAACATGACGCTGATACAGATAAGCTACAACATTTACATACATCAAAGAGTTGTTTTGCGCAAACGAGCCAGAGAAACACACACACACACACACACACACACACACACATAGAGAGAAGAGAAAAACTTGACATTTTGCACTTGGTCAGGCATGGACAAGACAGAAAGAGACGGAACGGTGTCTAAAGGGCTGAACAACTTATGGCGACATCGATAGTCCAAATACTTTGCTCAGAGAAAAAAACAAACGAGAGGCAAAAAACGAGAAACCACTCGACAAGCTGTTGGCATACATACCACGTGCTGAAAGACACTTGAAAGTATGCTACAGTTGCTGGCAAATGTCTCTCTACACACACACATACACACACATTTACACACACACACACCCACACACTATGGTCCCGATGACGAATTTTTTGGATAAAATTAATAACCCAAGAACGAAACAAGATATTTTGGTCTCGTTTTTTGCATTGCACTAATAGTGTCAATTGTCATCGGTGCTGTAAAAAAGGGCGTGGCACCGCATTTTTCTTAATTTAAGCAATATGTAAATTTTTTGTTTTTCATACTATTTGAACCAAACTTGCACGATTAATGTGTTATTATGCTTCTAACACTCTGTTAAAAAATAATTGAAATCGGACAACTATATCATATAGTAACCATATAAATAATCGGCTGAAAAAAGATATTTGTATAACAATCATCTTGTTTTCTAAGATTTTTGGACCAAACTTATAATACAACTATAGCATTTAATTTTCATAGGAACATTCAGTGTTATAGACGAGTCTTGGATGGAAAATATATTGTTTCTGTATTTTTTGCTGTCTTTTCTGTTAAACTACTTTAGAATATATTCTTTTCTACTAATACAAGCAACAACATGATCTAAAACACCATCTTTGAAACTAGATTTATTCTATTGATTTTCAGCTTAATCGATACTTTTCACAGAGAGGTTATATGCAATAAAGTCAAATTTCTCGAAACCCGCAAAAGACCTCGGCTGGAGTTTTACTGGACGGAACAAGAATTGATTTACCTTACAAAATGCATATGATTACATGGCTAACAAGTGCTAACAAAATTAATTTTTGAGGCAACTTTTTAAAACACAAAGTCCGCTTATTTTTAATAACGCAGATTTATTAACACAAAGAACACAAAGTACAAACCACTCTGAATAATATCCATTTTAAATTTTGGTTAATTGGCTTTTGGAGAACTGTTGAAACGCACTTTAATTGAACCTAAAAAATTAGTTTAACACTGACATGTACTGATCGTTTGTAACACCTCTGTTTCAGAGCTTTTACGTTAACAGTGTTGGGCAATGTTAAAATTCTGACTATGTAACATTTTTGTCTGATGTATTTCCAATGTATTACCATCAAAGGATCATTAAATTGATCAACTTTAAAAATTGACTTTTTTCCAAAAATAATCGTCATCGGGACCATAGTGACACACCCACAATCACCTAAATACTCATCCTCATCCACACATTTCACTGGCCCATAAAAGTTGCTCGTCATTTATCTTCGCTGCGTTTTTTTGCCCCCAAAAAAAATGAAGCGAAGAAAAAAAAAACACATTAACTAGACTTGTCGACCAGCCCAACTTGGTATTTTTTTCTCTGATGCCTTTTTTTATCTTTTACAATTAGAAACGTTGTTCATGGGCTTGTTTTCGCTCTCGGGCCGATTTGTTTGTCCCTCGGTCAGAGATAAATGCAATTTTCGTTAGTCCCTGTTACCATGTGATTAAGGAAGGAAATTGTTTTGGACACAGAACACAAACAAACAACAAATAACACTCATCGAGAGTGGGGGAGTACAAGAAAACGGAGGACAGCAGCTTGTCCTCTTTGGGGCGTATTCTGTATTTTTTTTTTATTTTTCCCGCCACCTCTGCTGGAGGTCGTCCTTATCGTCTAAGTAGCATCATTTAACTGCTGCCTGTGGTTGGATTTCCTTTCACCATTCACCGTTCACCATTTTTATAGCCAGTTGTTTCGCATTGTAATTTGTTGGTAATGAATGTTTGCCAAGTTTCTCGAAAACTGTTGGTCTAAACAGATAACAATCACAACAAATAACAAAACTTTTCTTTTTCGAAATATGCCTAAGAATGACAAAGCAAAATATTTAATTACGCAAAAGTTTAAAAAGTACTTTGGATTGAAATAATCTAGAAATGAGTTTCAGTCTTATCTCTAAAATATGAATTTCAATTATT
The DNA here is from genome assembly GCA_035047525.1 of Drosophila quinaria. Lineage (NCBI taxonomy): Eukaryota > Metazoa > Arthropoda > Insecta > Diptera > Drosophilidae > Drosophila > Drosophila quinaria. The sequence goes on along the minus strand of JAWNPO010000482.1, from coordinate 1,542,538 downwards.
GGAAATTATATTGCACTTTTTTGGAATGTATTTTTAAATGTTATAGAATATTTGATTATTTATATTATTGGGAAACTGAGAATATGAAAATTTTCTTGGTATAAAAGCAAATTTTATTTGATCAATTTCCTGCATATTTTCGTAAACTGTGTTGAACAAATATTCCAAATATTTTCTCAAATCAATTACCAGCCAACATTCAATAAAAAATCTAGAATCAATTTTAGTACCATGATTTCCTATAAAAATTCCTTAGAAAAAACCCTCCGAAATTACAACTCATAAACAAAACCAAAAAAAAAGTGGGCGTTTCCGCACGCCAGAATAACTGTCAAATACCCGAAATGTCTACACGGAAAAATATCATAAAATAAATATATTTATGTGGCACAATAAAAATAAAATCCCATAAAAATATACTTGGACTATTCTGTTTTCCATTCCATTTTCATAACAAAAAAGGATATGGAAACGGTATAAAATTATGTATAACAAATAGAGGCATATGAAATGGGGCCCGCATATTCAAATGACAAATGTAGTTGAGGGAAAATCAAAGAAGGTCAAGTTCAAATGCAAACGCACCGATAATTACGCATAATTAGACAACAAATAAAGTACAAGATTTTTATTTTCATCTCATTTTGGGTCAAATGAAAAGTATTTACCATCATTTATGGTGTGAGCCCGCATGGATAGGTCATGTGAATTGGCAGAGCCATCCCAAAGTGTCCCCTGCATTATGGCAATAGTTGGCCTCGATCTTTGCGGCCGATTGCAGATATTTGCCTTTTGATTAATTTGATTTTGAATGTCGCATAGCTGCCTGGCATTAACCGCAATTAAAGCCCAGAGATGACAGATTGCCGCAGTGACCAACACAGAACGGAGATCGACTGAACCCTCAGCTATACCCCCCAGACAACTCCTCCTCCCATGCATATTCATAATACAAATGATGTTCGTTAGGCCTGCCGAGGGTTGTTCCTGCTGCCGCCGTTGTTGTTGTTGTTGTTGTTGTTTTTGTTGCTACCGCAGCGTAATAAATATAATGATTGTTAATCTTCAATAATTATAATTTGCCCTGAGAAAATGCACAGGCAACAGCAGTTGGCTCAGTTTGTCATGGATAGTTTGGGTGTTTATTTATGTTAGAAGTAACACTCGAAAATAAATTTGTTTGACTGATTCATCATCGCTGTTTAGTTTCCTTATTAAATATGATACTTATATAGAGGGTTTCAAATATATTTTAAATATAATATGTAATCTTACAACATTTTTTTTTAATTTGAATTTGTCTGCTAATATGTTGTTTTAATTTAGTTAACAGATTTTTTTAAAACTTCAGAGACTGCATCATTATTGATTTATTTGATATAAATCTATTTTATTATTTCTACAAATTATTACAAAAGTGTCAAATATGCAAGTGAAACTTAAAACGGCTCTATTTAACTTTTACTTAATACTAAAAGACTAAGCATGAAAAAAAGTTCAATTTTTTCTTAAAAGTTTCTAATTCTTAAATTTCTCAACAATTTCATCTATTATTTATTTTTCATTAAAAGGAATAATCAAATAACTGTTAAGCTCTTTCATTGAAAACTATAAATATTATGCTGAAGACAACAATTCTATTGAAAAATTCGTTTAAATTAAAAAAAGAAATGCTGATTTCAGGACAATCAGTTAGTAAACAGCTATTGATTGTAAATACTTACAAGTTTTTCCAATAATTTACATTGTTAAATTAAGCAATCATTTGATAAATTCTACAAGCTTATATTAATAAATTATATGCATTTTTTCAGTGTTAGGTATTGCTGACCTTCATAAATTATGTTATATTACACAGTATTCTATCTTTACCGCAATTAATCAAAACAAAGAAATTTGCGTTATTTAATCGCCAACAGGAAAATAAAAATTTGCCGCCTCAAATTGCTGTCCACTGCCGAAAAAAGCGAGAAAAAAAAGAATATACGCCATAGGGCTCTTTAAACTTTTGAACCCAACAAACCCAAACGCAATGTCATTTCAATAACCTTTGGACTGCGGAAATGGCAGCGCCAACAAAAATGAAAAAAATAAACGGAGAGATGAGAATTCCTTTTGTTCTTATTGGAGCACGCGCTGCAAATGCCAATACAAATGGCGCAAAAAAGGACACGCCGCGTAAGGATGTGGCAAGCGAGAATGGGGAAGGAAAAAACTCCAAATGTTACGCAGGGTTGCAACCACTTTTAAGTGTTGCTGTTTGCTCTTCTTCTTGTTATACTAGTTGTTGTTGTTGTTGTTGTTGCTTGTTTGCCTTTCGCTGGGAGCTGCTGTCGGTGAGGTTTTTTCTTAAACATGCGCACTAAACGCTAATAGTTTGCCTCTGCTTTTGGCCCCAGCAACTCAAACAACCCCCAGCAACCCCCAACAAAATACTCTAACGCGCGCTCCATTTTGTTTGTCTAACCTGCAAAATAACAAAAAAAAAAATGAAGGAAAAAGTAACTGTTAAGATCCCACACAGCTGCTAGGCGATTTCCGTAGTAGGTTTGCTTAAATAACCATTTAAATTATTTCTGCATCATAAAAAGCCAAAAAAAAAAAACACAAAAATATAAATCTCAACAAAAGTTATGGAAAATTGCATCTTGGACTTGAACAACAATTCTCGAACTCGGGCTCGGACTCTGTTAGATCTGTTTACTTCCTGTGCTGTCTGCCCGTGCCGCAAGATTGATTCACAGCGTGACCAAAGGTCCTGCACAAAAATTATTCACGCGTCCGCCCAACTGGACATGCGAGCAACGTCATAAAAAAAGGGACACGTGCTCCGTTTGCTTTTTTTTATACATGCCACAATTCTCTTTGCATGTGTGTGTGTGTGTGTGTGTGTGCTTGTGGGTGAGACAACTTTTTAAGAGGGGTGCTTGTACAAGGGCGATGCGTGTCTCTGTACAGTATTATTGGCTTCACGCTTCAGATTTAATTCGAGTACTAGCCTCATTTTAACAGTACGAAAATATAAAAGAAAATATGAAAAACAATGTTTCTCTTTGGTAAAACTATTGCACGAAATGCTTATAAAAATTAGCAATGATTCTTCAGCCACAAAACGTATTTATACCAGGGGCCGCAAATAATGATTATTAAAATTTTTTCACATAAAAATATCAAAGTCTAGAATTCTTACACAAAAATATAATTATAATGATTAATATTTGAGAGCAAAAATAAAACTCGCAAATAATATATACAATATAATTGATAATTTTTATTTTTTTCGTTCAAAATAAAACTCACTTTACATTCATGGCTTTTGTGTAGGATTTGTACCTAATATTTTTGCATATCCCTTTAAAAGAAACCCAGGGGACCCATAAAACGCCAAAAAAAAAATCTTTAAAATGATTATGTAAACCCTTTTAAAAGTGAGTTTTATTTTGAGCGAAAAAATAAAAATCACAAATATTTATTACTTGCGAGTATTATTTTTTCTCTCAAGATTAAACATTATCATTGAAATAAATACTTAAAAATCTTTAAATAATCATTACTATGTAATTTTTATAATATAACTCATAATGATTAAGTTCCCTGATGTATACATATATTTCTAATCATATTATTATCAATCTTTGGAATAAGAATTATTTTGAGCACTTAATTCGAATATTATATTATGGAATAATATCTGAAAGTGACTTATTATGGAAATTATTTAGATAGTTGTCGAATTTACGATTTTTTATTCTAGTTTTGAATTCTAGTTATTTATGTCTCCATTATATATGCACGTAATACAGTTGAACTTCGATAACTCGAACTGCTATATCTCGAATTTCTATCTAACAACAAACAAACGATTCGATTTCGGCAAGTTCAACTATATGAACCTTAATTAATGTCAAATTAATTACTCTATAATGGCCCGTTTCTTGTAAGAAATTTAAAAAATGATCCTAACAGTTTCATAAAATATTATTTTATTTATAGAGTAAATATTCTCTAATCTTGAAGTAAGCCCCATAGCTTAACGTTTATTTACTTTTATATTTTATCCGACACTGACAAGCTCACATTCTACGGTTATTTTCCAGAATATGACTCTAACTAAGGTGTTAATATTTTTTCAAAAATTTAGCTGAAATTTGTCATTTCATAGAATTAAATCTTCTAATCTAAAATACTTGCTGATAAATGAAGCTTGCAACTTCAACTCACTTCTAAGGTTAACATTATATAAAAACTGTTAAAAGTCATCATGTTGACATATCTTAAATGTCTTTTAAATACGCTTAAAACAAAAACAACTTGAATGACTTTCAAGTTCATTATTGAATTGCTGGAAAATCCTTGAAGTTCCCACAGATGCCACAAAAAGGCAACACAAACTTAAATTGTCAATTATTTAAATGTTGTGTGACAAACGAAACGAATCTCTTAAGTGTAACTAGTTCTAATGCATAGATTCCCCCCTTTAAAACTAGGTACTCCCCTCTTACACACACACACACACATACACTATATGGTGGCAAAGTGGGTGGTGGATGGGTGGGGAAATAACTCTTCAATGTCATTGACTAGTACTTGCCCCCAAAGTGTTGCAAAAAGTTTTTGCTATTCATTTTCTATGCGTGGATGTGAATGTTGTTGCCATTGTTGTTATTGCTTTTCCTATAATATGTCTTGTTGTTGTTGTTGTTTTTTATTTTCTTTTGGCTAGAGAGCGCGCGTATTACGTTGAACTTTTGTTGTCTGCCATTTGTGTATACTATATAAAATATAGAGTGTAGAGTATATAGCAACAAAAGAGCGATTCTGCGCGTTATTTGTAAGACTCACACACACACACACACACACACACAGCATTGTCTATGTGTATTTGGCAAGGACTCTCTTTTTTTGGCCAGCATTGCCAGACTCTAATTATTTGATTGCCAATGACTTGTGGATGTTATAGCAGACATCCTCCCCTCTTCGCACACCCACAACACCGACAACTCCCACAACAACAGCAACAACAACAATGAAAGGATGCCCAAAACATTGCCCCATTTTGGTAACTGTCTATAGAAATTAGCAAGTTTTGTTTTTGGCCAACGAAATTTGACCTTGGCTCGTTATGCCGACTGATTGCTAATTGTTTATTCAAAACTGATTAATAGTTGATGAATAATTTAAGGGAAAATACAATATGCTATGCAATGTAATTAAATATAAAATTTAACTTGATTTTTTGCAAGATTTTAAATGTTTTTCAACATTTAAATATTAAAAAAGAAATTAAAAGAATATTTTTTAAATCTGTTCGCATAACACTACCAAATTTGATTTTGTTGTTATGCTTTAATCAAAAAATTGTATAACATTAATGGACTATAATGCAAAATTTTATTTGATAAATAGCTTTAAATATGGCGTTAATTTTTATATATTTCATATTAAAGTATCTCAAGCTAGTTATGTGATGAGACTGTAAAATTTATACTTTTTGTAAACATTAAAAATATGAACCAAAGTGTATTGGAATTACTGATAATGTTTTAAATGTATTTTAAAAATAGTTTCTATATTTAAGTAATTTAAAAACAGTACAAAAATTGTTCCAAGAATATACTTTTAAATAAATTCTAATTGTTTGTAAATTTTACGATAATGAAGCACTTGTAACCTTTTAGATTAAATATCAATATAATACCTCACAATACCTTGTCCTGTATTTGAAATACTATTACTATATCATCAGCATTGACGCATAAATGTTGGAAATGTCAAAACCATAAACAACAACACCCTCTGAGACCGCAATCTTTAGTGACGCCTATGTGAAACCACAGCAACAAAGAGCTTCAACATCATCATTATCTTCATCAACATCAAGGCTTGGATCATCATCGTTGTCAGGCCACGTAGCCATAAATGAATCTGTCATATTATTTCGGCAATGATGTTGACAACAGCAACAGCTACAACAACAAGAGGTAGAAGAAGAAGTAAAAATCCCCCAGCGTGCAATATTTATCATGTCACATAATATTTTTCTGGCATTTGCACGTCACATCACAGCCCACAACTCGCGTCCCACCAAAAAAGCTGAGTCCTCCCTTTCCTTTCCTGCAGCAGCGCCGCAATCGTACAGTGGGTAATATTATATTGGAAATAACAAACAATCAAGTAGCATATAAACGATAATTTTAATTATGAATATTAACTTCATTAGAAAGTAAGGTGAGTACTTCTTATGCATTTCGCGTAAATACTAATTTTATTATAATTTAATTTATTCAGGCCTGTTAGCATTTAGTGATATGCATTTATTCACTTTGAATATCACCGAAATGGTATTAAAACAGGTTAAAGAAATTCAATTCTGACAAATCTTATCGAAAGTGAAATTCGGAAATAATGATTTTTCCATAAGTTATATTTTTGGGCTCAAGAATAATGATTATTAGCTGAAAAGTAAAGTATATGTAACTTAAATTAATCTTTATTTTGTGAGCAAATCTATAAAACTTGAAAATAATTATTATTTCAACTTTTTTTTTAATATCACTTATAATGATAACAGTCCCTGATAAAAATAGAAAATAAAAGTTATTTAAATTATCATACTTTTATGCAGTGAAATGGGCCGTCCCGATCAAAAGATATTTCAATTCAACTTTTATTTTTGATTTTTATGATAAAAATTGAAAATAACTTTTATTTTCTATTTTTATTTTAAAAATTTTAAATAACTCCTTTTTTTCAACTTTTATTTTCTATTTTTATTTTAAAAATTTCAAATAACTCTTATATTTCAACTTTTAAATGAAAAATGAAAAATAACTCTTATTTCCTAATAAATAGTTGGTATCCTATCTGGCATATGAGTAATCGAATTTTAAAAGCATTATACATTTTGAAATTTCAAGAAATGTTTGCTACTTTGGCAATTTCATCCACTGTGCGGCGGCATCGCAGTCGCCCTTCCGCTTAAGCAGCTGATAACATTTGGCACACACGCAATGTGGAGGACAAAAACAACAACAACAACAGCAGAAATCACAACCCCTTCGCTTGGCAAACGATGTGGGCGGGCAGAGCAGCGCAGTCGAGGCGGGCAGAGCAGCGCAGTGAAGCCAGCCATCAATTGCAGTCATCAACCACCGCCAGTTGTGGCAGCTGCCAGGGCGTCGTCACGACGTCTATGATGCCGACTGTCAACCGCCGCCCCTCCCCCCGTTTGTGCCCTTCCCCCTTCCCACGCTGCTCATTGAATTTTCTGCTGATTTCATTTCGACTTCTTTTGCTCCGCTGGGAGCAACTTTTGGTCGTCATCATCAGCATTTGAGACTGAAACTCCGACTGAGAATGAGAATGAGTCTCATAGCTGGTCTGAAGCTGATGAGGACGTTGATTATTGTTGTTGCCGCCTGTGTCTGTTTTGGCTGTAAATATTTTTGGCAATTGTCGACACAACTCCCCCACCTTTCCACCTCCTCCCCCCTTGTAGAGCAAATTAATGATGCTTTCCCTCTGGCTGAAAGGGAAAACTCCTGCCAAACGGCAATTGCTTATAAATTAAATGACTTGGTGTTGTTGTTGTTGTTCTCCCCTGGTTTTTATCACACTATTTAGCCTAATATATTAACACTTTCGTTGACTGGTTTCTGAGCGCTATTGTATGTGTGTGTGTGTGTGGAGAAGGGTGAGGGCAACTGTTTCATATTCCCCCTTGAGAATGTTGTTCATGTTGATGAAGACATTAAATTTAAACTTATTTTAAGTCATTTGCATTTCATTTTCATCAAATTAAAGGTCATCGGAGGTAAAATGACTTATTTATTAAAATTCAATATGCACCTAAAATCAAAAGCAATAAAAATCGATGGAATGATAAATAGTAATTGATGAATAGGAAATGAATAAGAAAATTGAATATTTACTTAATAACATTAAAAACATATTCTAAAAAACATAAAACATATTTTCACTGAATTAATTTCTTGTATATAATAGAACAATTATTACAAATGCACAGATATATACTAAACTCTGGTGCAAAACTATAGCCGCACCCAGATTTTTCAGTGTACGGATAGAAAGAGTGGAGCTAGGGAAAGGATTTTACTACCATTTGAAAGAGCGTTAGAAATGAAAGAAAATAGGTGAAAAACATCGACACTTTTCATTCAAAAATTAACCGTTATGTTGCATTTTCGTTTTGGGCAGGGTGCAAAACTATAGCCGCACTAGCTGATATCTTGTTCTTTTTTGCTACGCCGATTTTTGTTGCTCAACTTGGTTAGTAACTATTTAAAACAAATTAATAAATATTCCAAGTGAGCAGTGCTTTCGGATGTCGGGATAGGTCCAAGTTCTGGCGCCCAATGAGAAATGCTAATTTTGAAAATTGACAGAAAATTGGTCTCTCCGACAAAGTAGTTGGAAATATTTGATAAAATCTGAAGAATATGGCACAGAGAAACCCGGAGGATGTAAAACAAGCAAAACCAAACTCAAAAACCGAACATTATTGCTTTTAAGCCCAGAACGCATTTCACGGTTGACGTGTATTGATGCGTTGTCCAGTTGAAAAATGAACCTTTCACGTCTTTGACAGAAAAGAAAGGACAATACGTCCATTTTCAATATATCCACGTACTCCCTGGAGCTCATTAGAGTGCTTGGAAATGCCAGTAACAAGCATCCAGACTCCCAGAACGCCGCCCAAACCATCACAGATCATCCTCCAAAATTTCACGTAGGAAGGTATAAGAGTTCTTCCTTAAATCCCTCCAATAGTGCAAAAACCCATCATGACTATCCAAATTAAACCTTTTCTTATTCGATAAAGTGATCTTGAAAGATAAATTAAAATTTGCATTGCTTTGTAAAAAATATAAATTTTTGACCAGTTTGTTGCAATGTTAGTTGTGGCGAATTTCATAAGGGACTTTTTATGGCGGTCCAGTAACCTTAAAGCCACCTTTAATATTTGTCGCACTATGGTTTCCGAATTTTTTAAAACCCGTACAACGGTGCAGAGGGACACTTATAGTCCACATTCAGCCACTAACTCATTAGCGGTCTTTAATGAATTGCTTGCAGCACTCAATTATCGCCGCTGGCAATGAAAACCTATCTTCGAAATACATCCACCGGGTTTCTCTGTGCCATATTCATTCAGATTTTATCAAATATTTCCAACTACTTTGTCGGAGAGACCAATATTTCTGTCAATTTCTCAAAATTCGCATTTCTCACTTTTGGGCGCCAGAACATGGACCTATCCCGACATCCGAAAGCACTGGTCACTTGGAATATTTATTAGTTTGTCTGAAATAGTTACTCAACCAAGTCAGAGCAACAAAAATCGTCGCTAGCCAAAAAAAGAACAAGATATCAGCTAGTGCGGCTATAGTTTTGCACCCTGCCCAAAACGAAAATGCAACATAACGGTTAATTTTTGAATGAAAAGTGTCGATGTTTTTCACCTATTTTCTTTCATTTCTAACGCTCTTTCAAATGGTAGTAAAATCCTTTCGCTAGCTCCACTCTTTCTATCCGTACACTGAAAAATCTGGGTGCGGCTATAGTTTTGCACCAGAGTTTAGTATTGATAAATTAACAAGTTTTATATCAGAAAACCCAAGTTTTCATTTGGATGCTTTGAGAAGTAGTTGTCAAAATAATACAGTCTACTTTTCGGATATTCTAAAAACTGTAGAATCGTAGGACAAGTCCGAGATCGCCATCTCAGAGTCTTGAAGACTTTAAAATAACCAAACAATGCCATCATGGTATATTTAAATACAGACATTTTCCTTTCAAGCTCACTAAAAAACACGACGTCTTTAGAGTGACCATCATCTTTAAAATTGAATCAATAAATGAAACCTTAGTAAAGTTTATCATTTCCATTTGAAAATAGATACATTTAACTTTAAAAATGAAGAACAGCGTGGCATCTTTAGAGTGACCATCATCTGGAGATCATCTTACACTTTATGAATGCCGATTATGAAGGAAAAGCTTTAAAATGGTAAAAATCAATGATACCTAAGAATGGTTTAACATTTCTCTTTAAATGCAGATATTCCACTTTCAACTTCTTTTCATAAACAGTACGGCATCTTTAGAGTGACCTTCAACTGGCGACTACAAAGGAAGGGCTTCAAAATGGTATCAATAAATGAACCCTAGTAAGTTTAACATTTCCATTTGAAGAGAGACATTCCACTTTCAAATTTGTTGAGGAACACCATGGCATCTTTAGAGTGACCATCATCTGGAGATCATCTTACACTTTATGAATGCCGATTATGAAGGAAAAGCTTTAAAATGGTAAAAATCAATGATACCTAAGAATGGTTTAACATTTCTCTTTAAATGCAGATATTCCACTTTCAACTTCTTTTCATAAACAGTACGGCATCTTTAGAGTGACCTTCAACTGGCGACTACAAAGGAAGGGCTTCAAAATGGTATCAATAAATGATACCCTAGTAAAGTTTAACATTTCCATTTGAAAAGAGAGACATTCCACTTTCAAATTTGTTGAGGAACACCATGGCATCTTTAGAGTGACCATCATCTGGAGATCATCTTACACTTTATGAATGCCGATTATGAAGGAAAAGCTTTAAAATGGTAAAAATCAATGATACCTAAGAATGGTTTAACATTTCTCTTTAAATGCAGATATTCCACTTTCAACTTCTTTCCATAAACAGTACGGCATCTTTAGAGTGACCTTCAACTGGCGACTACAAAGGAAGGGCTTCAAAATGGTATCAATAAATGATACCCTAGTAAAGTTTAACATTTCCATTTGAAAAGAGAGACATTCCACTTTCAAATTTATTGAAAAACAGCGTGGCATCTTTAGAGTGACCATCATCTGGAGATCATCTTACACTTTATGAATGCCGATTATGACGGAAGAGCTTTAAAATGGTAACAATTAATGATACCTAAGAACGATTTAACATTTCCCTTTAAATGCAGACATTCCACTTTCAAGTTCCTTCCATAAACAGTATGGCATCTTGAGAGTGACCATCATCTGGCGCCTAAAAAGGAAGAGCTTTAAAAAGGGTACCAATAAATGATGCCTTAGTAAGGTTTAACATTTCCATTTGAAAATAGAGACATTCCACTTGCAAATTCATTGAAGAACAGCGTGGCATCTTTAGAGTGACCATCATCTGGACAACATCTTACAGTTTATGAATGGCGACTAAGAAGTAAGAGCCGTAAAATGGTATCAATCAATCTTTAAATACAGAAATTCCACTTTTAAGTTCATTGAAATACAGCATAGCATCGATGCATCTATAATTTGCGACTAAAAACAAACTCTTTCTATTCCTTGAGTTTTAAATAAAGATGCTCTATCCAAAATCTTAGTTAGGTTATAAACTGAAACCTACTTAAGATTTCCGAGTAACTTTGCCTTAGAACTTTGAGTATTTCATCCATCAACACCTGCGCTGAAACGCTCGCCTTGATAGAGGTGGCAACTCTGGCAGAATCGAGTCAACAAGCCGTTACTAAGATGAGAGCAGCTACAGAAAGAGTATGCAAGTGTGAGTTAGAGAGAGAGAGAGAGTGAGAAAGAGAGTGGTAGGGGGAGGTGAAAAGAAGCGGTAGTAGGGAATGAAGAGCGAGCCGCACTTAATTCGAACGCAGCTGCCCAAGTACCGCAAGTTGTCGTCCTCTTTATCGTCGTCCTTCTGGCAACACTCTCAATTAAAATGTCCTCGCTTGGTAAGCGTAAACGTTCAAGAGGCCATGAAAACTCCTTATTACACAGTGTCAGCGTTGGCGCTGCTCTGGTCCCTTGGTCCTTGGTCCTTGCTCCCTGGTCCTTGGTCCTTGGTCCTTGGTCCAAGCACCACCAAGAACCACCCGAAAGAAACCACAAGCCTGAACCAAATGCAAGTTCTCTTCATACAACCCTCGGTTACAACTGCACCTACGTGTTAATAACGCGAAATGCGCTGAACATTTTTTGTATTTTGAAGCATGCACTTGAGCGCGCGACGCCTCACTGCCCCGCCCTCCTTCCACCGCCTCCCCTCCCCCGCCATCCTTCTCCACCACCGTTCCACACTCTATACAACTTGAAACACAAAACGCACGGCACACAAAATCATTGAGCGAGTTGGCAACACTCGGTTTCGGACTCTGCACGGAAAAAAAATCAAGGATTCTGGGATAAAAAAAAATATTTAACGCGCTGTCAAAACTCCGTTAATCCTGAATTTTCTTAAAACCAAAATTAAGTACTTGATTCAATTATAGTTTTTGAATTCCTTCTCCGCAATTATTTTGACTATAATTTTTTTAATGAAATCAAATGAGAGTTACACAAAATAAAACTACAAAAAGATAAATTGAAAAATATATAAATAAAATACAGTCGAACTTCCCTAACTCGAATCACCATTATCCTAAGAAAAGGTTCGAGTTATAGAGATATTCGACTTATAGGGTGCTTTTTCTAAGGTTTTTTAAATTTACTGCCACTCATTTAGTTCGAGTTAGAGAGAAGTTCGAGCTATAGAAGTTCGAGTTATGGAAGTTCAACAGTATATAAAATGAATTAAAAATAGTATAAAAATAAAAAAAAAATATATAATAGTAATTGTAATCATTCATGCATCACAATAAATTATAGAAAATTAAAATTGTAAACTAAAATGAAAATTAATCTTACAACTGAAAACTCAAGATAAATTCCATAATAATTGTGAATTATTTAATCTTAATATTATTATTATATTATATAATCGCAGTGCAGGTTTCCCTATTACAATAATAATATTATTTTAAAATCAATAATCGAAATAAAGAAATGAAATTAAATGTTTTCGATTTTTTCACTATTTTAATGCTGATTACCATTTTAGCCACATATTGTATTGAGTTAACAATAATATTAATAATACTTCAAGAATTACATGCCAACATTTCAACATAAATTTTAGAATGTTTTTTTTTCTGTGTGCTTCTGGCTTAAAAACGCACTGTGACTGTTTTACAGCACTTTAAAAATGATTTTTCTTCTTCTCATTATTTTTTTTTGGTTTTTAGGAAATTTGAAACACTTCAAATATTTGTGCCGAAGAAAGCAACGCAAAGTGTTTGGACAAGTTGACGCCAAATCATGAGAAATTTTAAACCCAAATGTCAGCTGTACCACTTAAAACACATTTCCCTTGCCCTGCACTCCCATCCCCTTGTGTTTGCTTTTGCAATATTGACTTGAAAAAAAAAAGCCAAAAATAAAATGAAATGAAATAACACACTGTGAAGTATTTACACAAAATACAAATCGCGAGTGCCCGACCCAACTTCGACCTTCCTCCCAATTTGGCTGGGGCCAAAACATGTGTCTAGCTAACCATTTTTCATGTACACAATTTCCACATACATATGTACATACTTATGTCTGTATGCTCGTATGTACGATTTTCTTGCCGCTGCTTTTTCCGCAAAAGATTTTGGCCTCCAAAAAGTTATTCGGCCCGGTTGCTTCGGGGCAATAAACGTCAGATGCGTGTCAGGGCGCATCTTTTGTATATTGACACCTCGATGACGTTGAGAAGTTGTGAAGTTGGATAACCCACCAGGTGAGGTGTCCATGGGGTCTCCATCAGGTCTGTTGCGACATCTGACAGGATGTATTTGAGTTTTATTGCGATTGAAAGTTTACATCTCGTCGTCGGTCGGACAAATCGCTAAAGTTCTCACAACAGATGATAAGGGCAACTGCAGTAAATTATTCTTTGGTTGAGGAAATCAATTTGTGAAACCACTCAAAAAATATTGTTGGCAATGTTATCGAACTCAAATTTGAAAATTACTTTTATTCGCTTTTATTTAATATGTGAAATTGTTGATATCAGAATAAAAATATTTAAGTTCCCTAAAGAATTTGTGTTTTATTTTCAGTTTTCACAAATTTTTTTTTATTCTTAAAAACAAACAAAAACAAAAGAATACTTTATAATAAAAGAAAAAATTGTGTTAAAATTAAGCTAGGTAGGGAAACCTACATCATACATCGTTTTTATGTCAATTTATTATTTCACTATTCTAAATAATTTATCAGTCTGTTAAAAAATTCACTTACATTTAAAAATTTTATTCAGGTGTGGAAAACGATTTCTGTGACATCTGAGAAATTTTCGGAGCGGAATTGCATTTCTCTGATTTCGCTTTCACTTGCTCATTTCTGTGCCACACCTGGTAATCAGGTTTATTGTCACTAAAATAGTCTTAAATATATTAAATTCATTTTACTTTTACTTCATGCTCTTCAATTGAATCTATGTAATCTAAAACTATTGAAATTTTCCAACTGTCACCATAAACATTAAATAATTCTAAATATATTATCAGTCTGATTAATTCACTTTTAAAATTTGAAAATTAATTTATTAATTATTTGTCTGTAACGATACTTAATAATAATACTTAAAAAGAATACAAAAGTCGTCTTGCCGAATTATACAGAAATAATAGTTGTAGATTCACAGTGCTGATGACCACAGATGCCAATGCATGTAAACTAAGCTAGCCTATAATTATAACATTATAAGTCAGCTCTCTATAAATAAATAAATAAATAGTTGTAGATGCTTTTCTCTTTATGTTAGAGGCTGCTCGATAAATATTGAATATTTTCCAAATTCCCTATAAATAATCCATAGTAATAATCTATCAGGTTGTACATATACATAAGTTGCAGAGCAATCTCATTGATTGTCTGTCCACTGTCTAGACTTTACTTATGTGCTCGAGCTGTTGTTCTTATCGGCAGCATCAACATATCAACGACACGAGTGCAAACAGAACTGAGAGAAATACAGAAGTACTGCTCGACTAATAGAATTAAACTGATAGCTAAATCAAACATTTAACACGCAGGCCTGCACACATGTCACAACCAAAATGTCCCCCCTCCATCCCCTTTCAGCCACTGCCATGGCAAAAGAAAAAAAAAGAAGAGACTAACGTACGACGACCCCTTTTCATGTGGTCATGCACACACCCCCCCAGCTAGAAAGTTAGAAAGAAGAGTGGCTACAACTCTGGAAACTGGAAACTTATGTCAATGGCACGCGTCGCCGGCACGTGACCTTAACATGAAAATCACGCGCAAGATCAGCGCCCAGGGGGGGTTTAAAATAAACTGAGGGGCAGTGCACTGTGGGGCAAAATACAATATTTCGAAAATTTATTAATAACTTTTAAAATAAGCTAGATTTTTGAGTGCAGTTTTTTACTATCTTAATTATATATTAATTTTATTTTTTTATTTTTGTATCGGTAAAAAGTAAGCTCATAATTTTTATTTCAACTAACAAGCTTTGCCCTTGTCTATTATTAGCATTAAAGAGAAAGAGTACTTGTTAGACAAAAAGAGATAAGTGAAAGTTGTGAGCATAAAATCAAAAAAAAATTGAGGCGGGGATTTTGACACGCCCCCTTTTCCAAAATATTACTATTGGTATACATAACACTACATCGAAATATCCGAAGTAGTTTTCGAGTTAATAATAAATACCACAAATACAACAATCAGCCTTGAAAAATGGTGAGGTTACGTCCTAAAAAATTAATTTGCTCAGATTGACGCAGATTGTTCACATTGAGACATATTGCCTTTAAGTTACAATGAATGGATCTACGACATACAGTTGGACGTACATTAACCCATTTCAGGCTAATGGGTATTTAAATACCCAAAAAAGTGTTGACACTTAAAAAATTCTAGCACGGGGAATGTGAGAGATATCGGGGAAAAATTTATTTCATAGTAAAGAGAAATAACAAATATATACATAAGTATAAAAATTGAACAGCTTAGTTATCCTCGGTATACCTGTAGTTTTCTACAGGTGAATATCTAGGTTTTTTTTCCATGGAAAATGATGACGAAAAAAGCTGAAAAATGTATGGAAATCGGAAAAATAAAATTTGAAGATACAAATTTTTTTTTTGTTTCTTTCAACTTCTATGGGCTTCTAGGCACACGTTTCAAAATATCGTCAAAATCGTACCAGCCGATCTATAGGCAGCCATTAATGGGTTAAGTCTCGTTAAGTAACTTTGCTCAATTCTACCGCAAAGTTGGTATTTCTTTCCAAGAAATTACCTTTCAAAGGATTATCTAATTTTACAAAATATTAATAGAACACACACAAAAACAGAATACTAGTGCAACCAACACATAGTGCAAACCCGTCTAATTGGAATCTATTTTAAATCTTATAAAAAGAATGATTTGCCTTTGAGAGATACCAATTTGAAAATAAGCTGCAAAAATATTGCAATTTTAAAGCACGTGCTTTTCGACAGCAACAGCTGACTTTAACAGCTGTTAGCTTTAACATTGGTCTGTCATATAACATTTTTGGTACTGAACTTTAGAGATTGAAAAAAATAGTAAAATTACAACTTTGATAAAATGACTTAATATTCGATTTTTGCGGATTTCGCCCCATAGTGCAGTGTGGTGAAGAAGGGGGTCAGGGAGCAGAGACGCACTCAATGAGACGATGGCATTCGCAGATGCTTTTAAATTTAAATCGAATCAAATTGATTTGCAGATGGTTTCCAATTCCAGTTCACGTTCACTGTTTCTTCCCCCTCACAGTTCTAGCCCCTCCCCCAGCCCTTCTCCCTCTTGTTGGAGTTGCTTAATTTCGTGTAGTGTCAATAGGCACGCCCACTTCAAGGCCTTTGGGCTCTTCAAACTGTATCCATTGGCTTGTTTGCACAGCCCTGCCCTGCCCTGCCCTTTTGTTTAGCCATTTGACAAGTGTTTTGACAATATTTATTGAGCCACCCACGCCTGCCCAGCCCTGGTAATTTGATTTGAGTTACGTTGAATGTTGAATGTCGGACACGTTTCCGCCTAATGGAGTTGCTCGAGTGGCGTGAATTTCAATTAAATTAAATCAAAATGTTGCATTTTTTATTAAGGCCATTAACACCGAGCATAGAGACAGAGAGAGAGAGAGAGCGAGAGAGAGAGAGAGCGAGTACATGCTGGAAGGGTTCTCAAACTCGCTCTCTCCTTAGTTAGTCAAATTAAGTTAGCATCCCAGGCATCCGCATCTTAATATGCATGAAGAAGTGCCTGGTTGCCTAACACTTGACATCGACTTGAGCCAGTTTGGAGTGCAGATAGCACTCCTCACTTAACAACTGCCGGGGTTGATGCTGGTGGCACTTACCATATACATACCAATTCCGACATGCAAAAGATACAAATGTATCTCAGGCCTTTCACTTAATGAAAATCTAATCAAATTTTGTGCCACACATTGCCGACATGCATACAAATTTATCGATGTCTCTAAATTATACAAATAATATTATTTTGACTTGTCGTTTTGAATGTCGCGTTATTTTTACATTCAACACAAACAACTTTTCATAAGACTTGAAGACATAGTTTTAAAAGCACTTTTCAATTAATTTAATTTTAAAATGTAGAATCTAATTTCTGTTATACATATTTCAAAATGCCATTTTGTGCCAGAATGTATGCTACATCTTTAAGAGACTTTTAGATAAAATAAAGGTGAAAACATCAATGGACTGCTGAAACAAAGCGTCTATCTCTAAAACTAAAATAAAGGCTTAAGATTAAAAATAACTTGAATTTTGCAAGACATATTCTTAATATAATTAAATACACAATTTAAAAATTTGTGAATTAAATTTAAAAGTGTGTTTGAATGATTAATAGATATATATTAGGGAAGTGCAAAGTTTTTAAGGATAAGCTTCAACATACTCTCCAATGATCAAAAATACATATTTTGAAAAATTACAATACTAAAATAAACGAATCCTATATACCAATGAATCACAAGTTTACTATTTGTATTGCTGTGTTTCAATAGTTCTTACATTATTAATTAATAAACATTTCAATTTTTAAAGAAATTTTTACCAAAGTATATTAAACAGCATTTTAAATCCAATAAACCGAAACCAATGCATTTTAATTGGAAAAAGAGAGTGACTGTTGTACAGTGAACCACAAATGTAATTGCACATGAAACATATGCCCGCTAGACCCAAACGACCCAAGTACAACCACAAACCAACTGGGTCACCCACATTTAAATCTTTTAATAGCCAAAAAAATCAACAAAGCAATCGGCCAAATTAAAATAACATTACAGCCCCAGGTTCAAGGCGATTCACCCTTAAAATAAACAAAGCGCAAATGCTCAAGTAATTCAATTTAGCCAAGTTAATGCTACAAGTTACCACCGGACCACAAGGTTTTCTCACATACTGTACTCGTATAATCAGTATTAGTATTGTTTGTATTATAAATAAAATAATAATACAGTCGAACTTTTCTAACTTGAATCACCATTATGTTAAGAGAATTTTTTTTTTTAAAGAACTACAAATTCATTCATGTTAAATTGTGTTTTTTTTTTTTATTTTATACTTACAAAATAAAAAATCGGAAACTAGTGACTACAAACAAAAAATACATTTAAATTGCGAGCTATTACATTTTCTAGCGTTAAAGTTAAACAAAACAAAAAATCTAAAATAAATACAAAAAATTATACACTCCAAATTACTTTTATCATCATATCATATGTTAATGTACATCATTATAACATACCCATAACAGAAAACAGTAACAGTAGAACAAAAAGGAAACAACCCAAAACACCAAACCAAACGTAATTTATTGGTGTTTTCCCCGAAAAATTCGACTTACAGAAGCACGGGCTTCGAGTTATGGAGAAATTCAACTCATAGAAGTTCGAGTTACGGAAGCAGAATTGTATCAAATTTGCTCAATAAACGCTACTGCCACTCGATTTTGTTCGAGTTAGAGAAAATTCGAGTTAGGGAAGTTCAACTGTAATACTTTTTGAAAATTAAAATTTTTTTTGTTGGTGGTTCAAAAATTTTGCAAAATGTGTCAAAAGTTACCAAGTCATGCGGTTGATTCTTTTCGCTTGTTTCTGAGGTCGAAGAAGATTATATTTATAGTAGTTCTGGTTAAAGATTAAGTATTTATATTATTTCAATAAAACTAAATTAATTACTGTAAGTGGTTAAATTGTGTAAGGCGATAAGTTTAATTGAGTATTTAAAAAAATTCGAATTTTATACAAATTTTACCACAGTACATAACCAATTATTAAAAGATAATAATCTTTTAATAATCGTATTCTGTCTGCAGATTATAATAGCCTGTATATATTAGTTTCGAGTGTTCTTCGCTTGCTATTAAAGCTTCTATATTATCATGTTTAACTAGTCTAACCAACTACATATTAATATCCCTTTGTTCTGATTGAGGTTTTTTCTGGGCTTTCCCCTATCCTAGCAACAAATGATTTGCCAATCGTTTTATTTTTAATTTAAGATTCCCCAGAGTTTTTTAATTTTAATTTAAATGTGTATATTTTTTAATTTTCACGTTTAATTTTAAATTAATTGTTGTGTAGGCTGCTTTAAGCCTGACAATAAATAAATAAAATAAAATAAAGATAATAGGAAGAAATGGAATGCCTACAATAAAGATTCTGGTGATGAAATGTGAATATTATTAAAATAAAGAAATATTTAATAAAAATTATGAAACACATTAGATTGCATACCCTTTGGGTACTGAGATAAAAATATATTTTAAAAAGCTTAAGAAAGCTTTGGCTTTGACCTTGACTGAAGATTGCTTATTAACTGTGATTAAGTGTACCCTTATATGATGAACTGCCGTCGATTTCAAGTCATTTAAAGTTCAACCAGCGAGTGGAAAACAACTTGGAATGGATCAAGACGAAGTCGATGCTCAGAAGGAGCTTTGGAATGCATTTGAAGCTGAAGATTTAGAGAAATTTCATCATGCCCTCGACCTGGGCGCCCAGCTCAATCTGATTTCCAACGATGACGGCAATAACATGAGCGTCTATGAGAAAGTGTTGTCCAAATCGGGATCTGCTAAATTTATAAGGGCTTGCATTGATGCAGGCTGTGACGTCAATTATGTAAGTAAATTAATACGTTGTATTTATATGTGTTCCAAATTTAGTAAAATTAAAATTAAAGGGGAATAAAATTATGTTAAAGCTTAGAAATTTAAAAAATTCAAAAAATAAACTGTTGAAAATTTGTGGGCTGAGATTATTCATTATATTTCAAGTGAAATATATTAATGAATAATTATACAAAAATACAACTAATAAAAACTACGAAAGCACATGAAGTTTTGTGAATTTAAAGGATTTTTAAAATTTGTTAACAGAGTGAAAAAAAAGATAAGATATCCTAAAATTAAAAAAAATGCAAATTGGAGCCATTAATAAGAGCACAGAGAAAGAGAGAGAAAGATCACGGTAGATGCAAATGTGAATTATCATTAAATTTAAAATATTGTATCTGACTACTATTTTTAACCAGGCTCCGTAACTGTTACAAGTTTTAAAATGGCAAATTATTTTCAAATTTATTTTTTAAAGTTAAAAAATAACAATTATTTTAAATTTTTATTTAAAAAAATAATCATTAAAATGTAATTTTGAATTACAAGTTGTGAAATAATCCTTGTTTCTGATTTTTTCAATAAAAAGAAAAAATAATAGTTATTTTTGATATTTATTTAAAAGTTACAAATAAGAGTTAAACCGTATCATTTATTTTAAAAATCAAAAAATAAAAGCTAAAGTGAATATCTTTTGATCCAAGTGGTGTATTACCAAAATTTCTTGATATATGATTCCAGACCTTTCATAGATGCATCACATGTTCTTTAAGGACGAAATTAAAGATCCGACACTTTCTAGTATATTTCATTTTTCTTCTATATTCTGTTGCAATATTATATGTGTGAAGTAATTATTGGCAAACAAAATACCAATTGGTACTAAAAATACGAAAAATATTCTATAAATCATAAAAATAACAAAAAATAGTATCCCTGACTTTTATTTTTAATTTTTAAAATAAAAATTACGGAATAACTCTTATTTGTTACTTTACAAATAAAAATCTAAAAAACCCTATTTTTTACATGTTTATTGAAAAAATCAGATATATATAAGTGTTATTTCACAACTTTTATTTAAAAACTTAATTTCAATGATTATATTGGACTTTTTGAATAAAAATTTGATTTATCTCTAAAAAATTTAAAATATAAGTTTTTGGCTGACGGAAAATTTTACTAAAGCATATTTCTATCACATTGATCTTAAGTTGAAATTAGCATTCATAACTCTTATGTGCAGTCCCTGCTTTTAATTAAGTAATTACTTGACTAATTAATGCTATTTATTTTAGGTGAATCCACAGCTGAACAAGGCTGCCATTAATTATGCGGCTGAATCGAAGAATCCGCAAAATATTTCCGTGCTGTTGGATCAATCGAATTGCAAAGTAAATGTGGATCATCAGTTTGAAGAGCGAGACGGCACTCAATACACTGGCAAAAAGTTTGAGTCCAAAGAAGGTGGGACGAGTCTCCAAATGCATTCGCTTACTGCTCAATTATGGCGCCTCTCCAAATTTGTCCGATCGCGAGGGTAAGACGCCCTTGCAACGTGTGTTGCAAACCGAAAACATTCCCCAGGCATCGCTGTGCAATTTAGTTATTGAATTTCTTAAACTGCCCGAACTGAGTCAGCACAATTATCGCGAGGGTCTGCACTATGTAATGCAACATTATCTCGATGGACGTAGTATTTTGTTATATAAACTTCTAGTACGACAACTGCTAAGTTTGGAGGAGAATGAAATGCTGGATATGTTGCTGGAATATATGGATAGTGTAGTGTCTTGGGACAACAGGATAATGCAGCGTATAATGCTCAATGAGCATATGAGTAAAAAGTCGGAGAAGGCATTAAATGCTGTGATTGCCATGTTGAAACTGAACACGCCGGAGGACAATGAGCGATTGGTGGAGGTGGCCATCGAGGCGGGCAACTGGACAACTGTCTTGTCCCTACTGGAAAGCGACTCTATTAAGCAACAATCCAAAGAGCAAGTTGCTCAAGACAATGATTAAACAGGCACAATTACAGCCCCTACTCAATTACGAATATCAGAATTGTCTGCTGCAACTGATAAAGGATCACGAGAATTGCGTGAATCGATACGATGAGCAACATAATACTCCGCTCCATTATGCTGTGCTCTATCGCAATGAGATTGCCATAAGGCAACTACTACGTCAAGGTGCCAGGCTGGGAATGAGCAATGGAAGGAACAGACTGGCCATCGAGGATATGGATGTCAAGTTGCTCGAGGAACACTTTGACTATTGCATCACGAGTCGCGGTCAGAAACCCAGTCACGAACAGTACGAGATCATTATGAACTGTTTGAATTTGACAAATGGTCACAATGAACTGGACATTGCGCCCATTGCGTATATGGCCAAGTCGAAGGAATTGTGCCCCTTGTTGCAACATCCATTGATCACCTGCTTTCTGCACCTCAAATGGCATCGTCTCTCCACCATTTTCTACACTCACTTTCTGATCTTCATACTCTTTAGTGTCTGTTTGGTCGCTCATGTTATTCTACGTTTTCCGCAGCGTATTTTCCATGATCTTCCCCTTCTGATTGTTACTATTATTCTCATCTCTTGCATTTCCTATATGCTGATTGTCAATTTGTTGACTTATCTGATGGTGCATCAACCTCCCAGTTATATAGATTTGCCGCTAGTGACTCTGCTCATTCTCACCTGCATCGAGTGGGTCGAAACTATGGAAACTCAAAGACTTATCGCCGTGTTTGCCATCATGTTGATGGCCATTAAGTTAACAATTCTTATTGGTGCCTTGCCTTTTCCCTCCATATCGACCCACATGCTCATGTTGCGTCAGGTGACGAGTAATTTTCTAATATGTTTGACTCAATATTCCATATTGATTTTCACCTTTGGCCTGTGTTTCTATATACTCTTTGGAAAGTCAACTCAAACCGATTCCTTTCTCTCCTATTCCAATCCGGATACAACTTTGATGAAAACCCTTGTAATGTTCATTGGCGAATACGATAATGACGATTTTAATGGTTACTACACATCATTAGTGCTGATTATGTTCATGTTTATGACCATGATACTGACCAACCTGTTAAGCGGCCTTGCTGTCAACGATACACAGGTGAGCATTTATTTTATTTATTTATTTATTTATTAACTATTTCCTAGTGCTACAAGTAGGGATACTTTTAAATTAGCGCACTAGTCACACTTGACAATCTCATAAATATTTTCTAAAATTATAATTAATAGGTTAACATTATTTCGCTTATCAATTTAACATTAAGTTGAAACATGTAAATCTAATTCTTATACATGTATTACAATTTTCATCATTATTATTATTATTATTAAAATAGTTATTATTATAAATATGATTATTATTACTATTTATATAATTAATTATTATTATTATTATTACTGTCATTGTTATCATTATTACTGCAAATGAAGTTGAAGGTGTGATTTTAGCCTATAGCTAAAATTTGATGTGCTTCGAATAGTTTTCCTTTTTTATTTTATTAGGAATTACCAAAACAATGACTAGAAAAACAAGGAACAAAAATTTATGAACTTAAAGATGCAAAAATGGGAATCTCAAATTAGAAAATTGAAGAAATATATTTGGAATACAAAAAAATTGGAACATAAATGTGAAGATGTAAAATTAGAAAAAATCAATATAAAAATATTTTATTAAAAATCGATATCATCTAAAAATATTTAAATTTTAAGCTATATCATAAGGGAACAAGATCATAAATTAATTCATATACATGCCGGAAAAAGGCCCGAAAAGAAACAATCGAAATACGAAAGTGTCCTTTTTTCATATATATTAACCCTCTACTGCATGAACATAGATCCAAGAAGGAAAACACATAATTTTATGCAGATATGTGTTTATTAGGCATATTATAATATATATTTGGACAAATTTTTTTTTTTTGGGTATATAGTTTAGGAAAAAATAAATGAAGAATCATAAATTTTGTCGCCGATTTTTGCAAGAATTAGTGCATATAATGCCTACCTTACAGTCAAATTATATTTTTTTTATGAAAGAAAACTTTATTTCCTTTTGAAAAAAATTATTCTTCAACAAAAGAAATGTTTTTTTTTGAAGATATTTTTTTTTAGAATTTTTTGAAAACTGCGAAAAAGGCACTTTTTGCATGAAAATGAGGAAAAATGGGTTAAAATGGTAATTTTTTGGATTTTCAAAAAATTCTAAAAAATACTAGCAAAAATATTTTTGACTATTTTCTTTGCAGTTACTCTTAGAACTGTTCCAAGAATTTTTTGCATCAAAATATTTTTTGTAAAAATTGATGAGAAATGTTTTGAAAAGTGACTTTTACATAAGTTCGAAATTTTCGAAGGGTACTCAATGGGTTAGGAAAGTTTTGTGTCATTCAAACGGAATTTAGACGACCTTTCCAAATAAATTTTTTTACTGTGATAACTTGACTTACATAGCAATTAAAGCAAAAATAAGGGTGCATACTTTAAGCTGTGAGCCACTGTAAATTTAATTCGAAATTCAGCAAAATTGACTTTCAAATTCACGCACAAATTCACGCGAGACGCTTGAACAAAACTCATAGAAACACGAAGTGAAGCAACTCAAAAATTTTTTTCATATTTTATTCCAATAGAAAATAGTGCAAAGATAATGACCAATAACAATCGACTTCGCTTTAGTACCGTTTTAACTAAAAGAAATTTCATTAAAAATTTAAAGCCATATATGGCTCTGTATGCGGTAAAGGGCTAAAATTACATTATTGAATTATAATATAGATATATTTTTTTTGCATTTTCCTAATTTTTGTCTCTAAATTTTTTTACACCAATTTAGTGTTTAATACATTTTTTCTAATATTTCCATGTTAAATTCTTCCTAGTTTTGTTTTTTTTTTTATTTTAACTTTCAAATTTTTGTGTTCTTAGTATTATTTTTCGACATTCGTATAAGGAATTTTTATCCGATAATAACTCACCTCTTTCCCTTTTTTAGACCATTCAAGCGCAGGTGGAGCTCAATGCTGCCATTTGTCGCACAAATCTGTTGAATAGCTACGAGGGCATTTTGAAAGGACATTGGGGCAACTACGAATGGTTGCGAGTCATTTTCCAAAAACTTATGCACATTCATACCGACTGTTCATATGGCTATCTATCCATTTTTCCCAACCAAGAGAATCGAGCTGAGGTCTACAAGCAAGCGCACAGAAATCAGAGCCTGGAATCTCTTCCGAACTCGGACGATGTTTGTCTGGTGTCCTTATCTCCCGATCATAAAGATAGTGGAAGCGATAATGCTTCAAATGTGGATGGTTATGAATTTTTAACAACACACTTTGATGGCGACTTGAATGCTTTTGAAATTGAATCTAAATCATGCAAGTATGAAAGCATTTCTAACGCACTTAAAGGCAATTTGGAGATTGACAATAAGACTGTAAAGCGGGCTCTGCAAATTATGAAAGAAAAATGCGACAAAGAAATCGAGCAGCAGCGCTTGGAATTTACAGAAAACCGACTGGAGGATGTCTGGAATTTGTTAAAGGAGCTTAGAAACGAATTAGAATTAAAGAAGTGAGATAAATAATTTTTTAAATATTTAAAATAAACTTTTGTAAATTATTAAAGTTCAGTTTTACAAATTTCGTAATTCAGATTTATATTATCTTATTTTTTAATTGATTTATGGTTATAAGTTCACAATAAGAATCTTTGTTTATTTTCATGATGTATGATTTCAAATACATACCGATTTTTACTCACTTTCGTAAAATATTATATTAGTGCTGCTAGATCGTTGAAAAGGGAACTTGGAAAAAAATATGTAAAATATAAGAAAAATTCAGGGATTGCAAATAAGAGTTATGATTAGGAAAAAAATCAAGCTTTAAAAAAAGGTCTTGAACATTGAAAAAATTGCACATATGCTATTTTTGGAAGGACTATACCTTCTGTATAAAAAGTTCCGGGAATTGTTAAAAAAAGCACAGAATTTTTTATGTATTCATCAAAATATATTTTGTCGCCTTCAAAGTAGTCCCCATTGTTTGCAATGCACATGTGAAAACGACGTTTGATCTAATCAATCGATGAAAAACGAGTGCCACGGAGTGGCAATTTCAGCTTCGGGAAGAGAAAAAAGTCGCACGGTGCCAAATCAGGTGAATACGGTGGAAATTGGCTATAATCGTGGCTCTGTGCGCCGGCGCATTGTCGTCGTGTAAAATCCACGAATTGTCTCGCCACAATTCGGGCCTTTTTCGCCGGATATTTTCCCGTAAACGCCTCAAGACACTTAAATAATACTCTTTTTTGACTGTTTGGCTTTGGGGAGGAATTCAAAGTGAACGACACCGCGGCAATCGAAGAACACAGTCAGCAAAACTTTCAATTTCGAGCTGCTTTTGGGATTTGACTCGTTTTCCATGCGCCATTCGCTCGATTGCTGGCTTGTTAAGGTGTCGAACTCATAGACCCATGTCTCATCACCAGTTATAATGCGATTCAAGAAGTCTGGGCCACGCGAAATCATGTCTTCGGCCACCTGTTTGCGATACTCTTTTTGGAACAAATTCAGGTAAAATTCGCAGAGCAACACTGAGGTAGACTTGATTGGACAGCTGCCATAAACAAGCTAGCTTACAGATCGAACTTAAACTCCGGTTGGTAATTAAGGAACCTAAAAAAAAAAAAATTACCGAAACCTCTTTTCCGGAAAATTTAAAAGACAATTTCCCGGACCTTTTTATACTGAAGGTACAACAACAGGATAAATTTTTATTTCCAATTTTTATTTTTAAAATAATATTTAACTCTTATTTTCAATTTTTATGATAAAAACTACAAATAAAAATTATTTTTAAATTTAAAATAAAAATAAAAAAAGAACATATTTTTTAACTTTTATCACAAAATCAAAAATAAAAGTTAAATTGAAATATCTTTTGATCGGAAGGGTCCATTTATTGTACTACTGTATAAAGGTATGATAATTGTATGTGCCATGATAGAAAGGTAATAAAATGCAGACAAAATTAATGAAATGGGTCCTGCCGATCAAAACATATTTCAATTCAACTTTTATTTTTGATTTTTATGATAAAGTATGAAAAATAACTCTTATTCTTGATTTTAATTTTAAAATTTGCAAATAAGTCTTATATTTCAACTTTTAAATAACTTTTATTTATATTTATTAAAAAAATTGAAAATAAGAGTGAAAAATAATTTTAAAAATAAAAATAAAAATTCTTCCGCCTTTGCGCCCCTTCTCTTCCCCCCTCGTTCCCCGCCTGCGTTCGAACACTTTTCTCACTAATAAAACAATATATATACTCTCTATTGTATCCCCCAAAAAAAATTATTTTTTTTTTATTATTTTTTTTTTTTTCTCCCCCCCCCCTCACCCCCCCCATTTCCTCCCCTCTCCTCTCCCCTTCAAATTTATTTATAACCCTTTGAATATTTTTTTTCACCCTTTAACATTTTTCCCCCCCCCCCCCCCCCCCCCCCATTTTTTACCCTTAATAATAAATTTTTTAGTTTTCCACTTTCCTGCCCCTCCCCCTCCCCCCCCCCCCGGGGGTGGCATGCAAAAACCCCGCCATATAAAAAAAAAAAAAAAAAAAATTTCCCCCGGTTTTTTTCGCCGATTTTTTTTATAATTTATCGTAAAAATAAATTATTCCCCAATGAATTTTGGGAAAATTTCCATCCCCTAAAGGTTTTTTTTTTAATGGAAATAACACTTATTTCATAACTTTTTTCTTAAAACTAAAAAGAGTTACAATCCCTGGAAAAATGGTATTCCCAAGAAATAAGTATACAATCCACTCAAGCAACGAATCCTTTCCACCATTTTTACATGGCAATTGAGAAACTCATTTGCAACTGAGCAACTGGTGTGGTCAAAAAGAAAAAGCACTGCGGCAAGTAGAGTTAAGTTGAGTTGAGTTATGTATGTTGTGTTGTGTTTGCCATTGTTGCCATCTTCATTAAGAAATGCTGCACATTAACATCAGTGTGAAAATGAGAAGCTCGTGAGTGTGTGAGTATTGTGAGAGTGTGCGTGTGTGCGTGTAGGGGGCTTTTAAGTGGCAATAAAACAATGCAAACAATGTGTGGAGCGTCGTTGAGGCTGCAGGTGGCACCAACTGCTTAATATGTTGATGGTTGCTTCTCATTATTGCTACAATTAAGAGGCGAGCGTTGCATGGAGAGTTGTCCATTAATCTGACAGGTAATTGCAATTAAATGCAAACAATAAGAAGAGCTGCCAATGAAAAGAACGTCTGATATTGAGAAACACACTGTCGTTGTACTTGTAATTAAGATTATTGCAAGTGACAATGAAAATGGGCATTTAATTGTAAGCTTTACAAATAACAAATTAAAAGAAATATACTTTACTTTTCTGTCAAGTGTGGCTGAAGAGCTTAAGTAATGAAAAAAATCTGTGGCGAATAATTATTGTAATTTTTTTTTCCTATTTTTTATTCAAGAAAATAGAAATTTTAAAACCTGCGAAAACTTTGTATTTGAATTTAAGCGCCAAATAACAGAGTCAGCGTTTGTGTATCTTAGGTTGCTCGCTGCTATGGCACTCGACGAACACATCTATTTTTGCTAAGACGAAAGCTCTATCGCATCAACAGCAGTGCCATTTCGAGCATAACATAAATGTTATCATTTATTGGCTACCGAATTTTCATACGTTAAAATGTTAAGATTTTAAATTTGTTGATTCAGAGTTTGATAAATTTGGACTAAGATGCACAATGAAAAAGGCTCCATCTCGTGGCACTGGTAGCTTAAATAAGAAATCGCCATTATCGATGGAATTGTTAATTAGTTCGATAACACTTTTCTTTTTAAACGACATCATGGGCTGCAAATTAAATAAATATAAAGTATGCTTAATTTTATACAGTAAACGCTGCTTACCATTATAGCTGAAAATTTCGACAAGGTACTTAATACGGATGGGTTATTAAACGGCTTCCAATTGAATATTTTGGGATTATAAAATCGCAGTAAATTCGCCAGAATACAATTGCGAGCAAGTGCTTCATTCAGATTTGGGGGATGTCCCTTTAGTTTATTTATCCACTCAGAGGCCAAACTCTTTTCCCGTCTTTCCATTCCGCCCAGTAAACGCTCTAAGCGCAGAATATCACGTTGGAACTGTTTATTTAGACTTTTCCATTTGCGCTTCACTTCAAAATTATCCGATCTGTGAAAATTGCTATGTTGAGAATATCTATGGCGATATTCCTCTGGATTTCCAGAATTATAGCTGTTCCCACTCATGAGTTCATTGTTTTCCTCTTGTTTCCTTTTATATAAATCGTTAAAATTCATGACTGAAGATATTATGTACTAAAATATTTCTAATAAACATTTTTTATTAAAATTTGTTGCTAAGCCTACTAAAAACTTTTTTTCATTTTAACTTCTTTTTAATTTTAACATCGATAATTACGGCTGGCCATTAAAGTTGAATACTTGACAAAAGCTTTTTGCTACAACGCAATCAAAACTAAAAAAAAATAAACCGCCACCTATGGTTTGGTTTTAAAAGCAGATTATTGTACGCCAGTTTCGGCAGGCGCGCAATTTAAAAATATGTATTGGTTTAGTCTTTTTAGTAATAAATTATAAATTATTTTATGACAGTATACAATTTAATGAATAAGAATATGAAATTAATTTATAAAAAATTCTAAATTCGACAAATGTTAACGATGCATGCAACTTCAAAATGACTATCGTCCCTTTTCTGGGAGCCAAGGCTGCCACACATTTTAAAGCTTCATATGAGTTGTTGGTGTTGCCACTTGGCTGCTACTTTTTCGGCTTGTTTTCTATTTTTTTTAAATTCAATAATAACTCAGTAAAAGTACAATTAAAACACAAAAAAATTATAAATTTTAGAAAATAATTAAGTTACTTTGAAAATTTGCTTGGTGCACGTCTGTAATGTAGAGTTGGGATTTTTTGTTCAATTTGCTGAACTAAATCAGTCATTTAGTTCAGAGCTATTCAGTTGGTCATGAGCTATGAAAGATGAAAGCTTTCTATTCAGTTGGTCATGAATGATAAACGATGTGAATAGGCTACTACTGTTTCTCTTTAGTGGAATATGAAATGTGTTTTGAGTATTTTAATTAGAATAGACTACAAATGCTAATTAGATTCAGGATTATCCTATTACTATTTTATGCTTATACTCTGACTTATTGAATATGAGGAAAAACAATAAATTGGTTTTTTATTTTGGTCTTAAGTTACTTTTTATATTGCTCGAAACTTAAAAATATATGAAACTGAAATATATTGAATGCATACAATTCTAATTGTACTTTTCTATGAAATTTAAAATTTGTATAACGATATTACTGACCAACTGCGAAATGAACGATTTAGTTAATGATTTACAGAATAAGTTCATTCGTTCATCTTAATGACCCGTTCATTTGAACTTTTGTAGAGGTGGAGAAACATCGATGTTTTCGATGTTTTAAAAAAATCATCGAAGAAAACATCAATGTTTCGAAATGGGTTTTTCAGCTTTGCTGATGACTTTTCAGCTTCGCAAGAAGTTGCTTAAACACATAAAAATTTTCTTATAAACTGGTTTTTAACACTATGTCATCAGTACTGATCTGTGAAAGAGATTAATATAAAACATATCTCTAAAAATATGTTGAAATTCTTACCTCCCAATATTTTAGATGGTCGTAATTATCAGGATTGTTTAATTTTTATTGCTTTTATTGTTTATTGTTTAATTTTTATTGTAGAAAGAACTATTCGATAGTGGCATACCAAACATCGATGGTTCCGATGTTTTGCAAACATCGATGTGCTTTCGATTACTGGAATCGTGAGTGCAAACCAAAACCTGCGTGCGGCTCGCTCGAAGAACAAAAGCAAAATACAAAAAAAAAACAACACCTCGTAGCAATGTAGTTCAAATTGATTATATGTACAAAAAGAGTGGAAAGTGTCAACGACAGCAGTATAGATAATGCCGAACAAAATGGCTAAAATATTCTTCAGGTAAATTTTAAATTGCATAGCAAACGAGAACTCGTAGAGCAAAGACCAAGAGAAGAACAAGAGCAACACAAACACACAGCAACAACAATGGGAAAGAGATGGCAAGGTAGCGGCTCTACTCATTTGCTCTTCGCGCTGCGTTTTTATTTTTATGAATGACGTAAGCGCGCACCGCTTTTGTGCCATACAACGGGCTACAAAACGACAAAAACAACTTTCCTTTGTGTGGTTGTTGTTGTTGCTGTGGCTGCTCGTTGTTGTCGTTGCTGTTGTTATTATAGGTTGGCTTTGCCAAAAAAAAAGCTAAGAGGCAACCGAAAAGCTACAACCATAGACCGAATGTCGTGTCTGTGTATGTGTGTGCATGTGTGTGCATGTCTGTGGGAGAGCTCCCCACTCGCACACACACACGCACAGAAAGTGGCGTCGCTGGCTTTTTTCTTGGAAAACGTGCTCGCTACGAGAGCGAGAGAGGAGAGCCGCAACGCCAGCGCTTTTGGTGGTCGCTCTCTTTATTTTTTACTACAACATTAATTCTTTTTTTGGTCAATGACCTAAGCAACGCTCTTTGCTCCGTTAGTTTTTTGCTTTCTTGTGTTGGCTTTCAACTTTGCAGCTTTAAGGAAAATATCAACAAATTGTTTATTATTATTGATGCCCACATGGCAAGCTTATTCCGCTCGTGGTCCGTTAGTCAGTTTAGGTCAACGAATAGTGGAACGTGGACCTTGATTGCTCGACATATGAAATTAAGTGTGTGGTTTCGTTTTTGACCGCGTGCTGTGTCTTCTCAGCAATGGGTTAAACTTTAAAGTTTAAACAGGCGCTGTCTACATTCAAGGCAACAAAAAAAAATGTGTTAAATGTTTAGTCAAAATGAGCTATTGAACTTGTGACTTGCCTAGAAAATCGCTAAGCAATTAACGCAAATGAGTTTTTTCTGTTAAATTAGAGCACTGTATCCTTGACATTAATTAAGACTTCTTCTTACATGTATTTTGGTAATCATCTTTCTCACTAAATAGCTAATTTTTGAATATTTATTTAATCCCTATTTCATCTTAAAATAATGAATAGAAAAAGTATTCTTATTTAAAACATAAATATGCAGTGGCCCACTAATGTCTTCATACACCCTAACTTTGTTAAATTTTTCTATAATAAAACAGATTTTCTGCAGATTTCGTAATTTAATCCGTTTGAATGATACAAAACTACTTTAATACTTAAACCCATTGTCAACTTTTTTTCTCGGTTTCAAACATTAAATATTTTGATGCAAAAAGTCTCGCTAAACCAGCCGTGGGCACGCAATGGCTCCGGGAGCCAGCTAACGAATTCAGATTTCGTGCCCACCGCTGCTCTAAACAATTCTAGTAGTGACTGGGAAAAACATTTTTTTTAAATCTCTTCGTATTTTTTTATGATTTTTTGATTTAAGAAAATGTTGTATGAATAGCCGGAAAAAGTGGTTAAAATAGTAAATTTGATCAATATTCAAAATAATCATAAATACTACCGCTGAGATTTTAAAAAACCAATTTTTTCGCCACTAGAATTGTCTAGACTCTAGACTCTAGAGTCTAGAGAAACCTTTTGCATCAAAATATTTTTTGTTTAAGATCGAGGAAAAAAGTCAAATCAGTAGACTTTTACAAACATTCAAAATTTTCAAAGGGTGCTTAATGGGTTAAGGAAAGTTTTGTATCATTCAAACGGAATTTAAATGACCTTTCCATTGATGCCAAAATGAGCATGAAGTAAGTTCAAATTGTGAGTAGATTTAAGTTTAGTTTTGTCAAAATATTTATGCCGATGACTGTATCTCAATTCGATGATTCTATATCAGTCTAATAATTTAGATTAGGGGCAATTTTTTCAATGTACATATGTAGAAGTCTTAATTAATAAATAATTTCAAATTTGACATAAATTTCCCCGAAAGTTTGAATTATAATTGGGAATTTTCATTGCCTAGGAGTTTGGCTGGAATTCCATTTATTTATTTTTTTTTAATACGAGTGCGGGTTTTTATACAATAATAACATTTTATTATTTATATTCTATAACAACTTGTAGATACATATTGAAATGTTTTTGAAATTGTCAACAATGGGATCCCAAATGTTTCTGGTATGACATCAGTCCATGAAAATGATCGTTGCAATATATCACATTTAAGCCATAAATGCATCTATCTGGACGACAATCGTAATGCCCGACACGAACCAGAACCAGAAACTGCACTTTGCCCCCCACAATTCATCATTCCCATTTTGACTCATCCACATCCAAATAAGATCGTGTTGTTTTTGTTATACTTATTGTTGACTGTCACATTTTTAAAATTAATCCAATTTGGCACTTAATTTTATAAATACGGAAACATTTAAAAACAATGGCTAGCTGTAACGATGATAAATTTAGGTGAGAACAAATTCATTAATAAAAATATCAACAAAGTTGGCAATAATAACATAAACAACAAAAACAAAGGTGAAAAGCAACAACACAAGTTTGTAAATAAAGTGTGTTGCTTATAAAAATAAAATAAATATTTTGTAGTCAGCTACGAAATGCAAACAAATATTATTAAAAAAAATGATTACGAAGAAAAAACAACTGCAGTCAGTATCTTCTCGAAAGTCTTCCCTAACCAGAAAGAATTATGTGTACAAATATGTGCATATCTACGGAATCTTACGTCTGATAAACAAACAGACAACAGATATAAACGATTTGTGAGGATTATCGCATTGAAGTTATCACGCATTTAAAAAACATCACATTTTTTACAAGCCAAAATTTGGAGTCGGAACATATTGCTTAACTTGAAGGCACAACCAACGCAAACAGATCTTGTCAGAATAAAAACATTGCATTATTTTCTAAATTAAATCTTTCGTATCTTCAGTTTATTCTTCGACCTATTCAAACTTTATGAAGAGTATATTAAACTCATTACTCTAAATGTTTATCGCCGTCTCATGTCTTTGTTTACGGTTGTGTTCTTGTGCTCAAGCCTGAAAACTAAGAGAGTAAGACTGCTGAGAGCAAAGTTGCAGTGTGGAGAGAGCTTTCGCTCTCTTTTCAAAGGGGGCGACGTCGACGTCGTGTGGACGCTTTCTTGATGTAAACAAGCAGAAGGAAACGTCGCTAAAATCAACCGCATTAATAACAATAACAATTGAGTGAAATTCATGTCGCGTGGAAGACAAGGAAAAGAGGCTGCAAGGAAGCACAAAGTCAAAATAATTGGCGAAAAGGCAATTAACGCAAAACGGAAATAAATATGGTCACAGCCAGAAATCGGCAACGGCCGTAAAAGCCTGAAGGTCGTTTTTGTTTGCGAGCGATAAATTTGTATTTAATGTGTTGTCGTTTTTATACCCTGGGGGTATATTAAGTTTGTTCAAAATAATGTAACAGGCAGAAGGAAGCATCTCCGACCCCATAAAATATATATATTCTTGATCAGCATCAACAGTCGAGGCGACATAGCCATGTCCGTCTGTCTGTCGGTCCGTGTAAACGAAAGGATCTCAGAGATGGTAAGAACTAGGACCACCAAATTTAGAATGAAGACTCCCTATAATGTCAGGCAGAACAAGTTTATGTTAAAATTGTGCCACGCCTACTGTGCGGGGGCGTAATTAATCAAAAAGTGACATTACCTTTAATTTAGGGGTTTGAGCTAAATTTTGAATTTCTTTTTTATTTCAACGGGTGTAGGATCATGCCCATAGGCTAATCACCAAATTTCAACACGATTGGGCCATAAATTGTAAAGATATTTAGCTATAAAGATTAGCAGAATATATACTTGTATGTATTAATGGTAATTAACCCTCTAGTGCCCAAGACCGCCCTTAGGCGGGGTAAAAAAAAATCTTAGTTAAAACTTTAAAAATTAATATAATTATATTAGATTTATAATTAAAAGTATATTGCTACAAAACTTTATGAATAACAAAATATTCCATCAGCCAGTTTTCCTTTTACCGCTCTAAGATGAGATTTACTACAAATTTTCTATGTCTGAAAATAAGTGAATGCTCAAATTTCTTTTTTTGCCTGGGCACTAGAGGGAATTTATTTTATACATTGGTTTTACATTTGATCAGCGAGCCAGAATGATCAGCGAGCATGTATATCAAATTTGCCAGCATAAGTCCAAGACGCTGAGTGGCGCATGTGCTAGGTGCTCTGCAAGCGAAACGGGAGATCACGGTTCGAATCCCCGGTCTGTCGATGCAAATGAATTTTAAATATTATTTTACCGGGGACTAGGCCCAGGGTATATTACTGTCGAGTGCCCTCGACTGATCCGCTTGTTTCTTTTAGTTTTAAATAAATATCACACATACGCAGCGTATGCAAATAACATTTATGACATACAGTTTCTGGCGGGTTCCCGCAGTTTTTTTTCAGCTGTGTGCTACAGTTGTTTTATCTGCGCCTTGTGTTATCCAACCTTTTAGAAACTTATCGCTGTATACATACATACAAAAATGAAATACATTTGTATATCTGTACATATGAGGGCCACTTGATTGAATTGTCGTGAAATATGCGCATAAAAAAGTAATCGGCCAACGCTTATCAGAGCTAGAATAAAAATCTAAAAACAAAACAACTATAACAAAAACAACAACAATAGATGTGATATATAAAAGTAAATGGGTAACAGAATGTGAGCAATGCCACATTAAGGCGACAAACCTTCCCATATCCACACACAATCGCACAATTTGTCAATCAACTGGCAATCAGCTGCCAATCAACCCATCAAAAACCCCTAACCCACATACCCCACACTCAGGTGGAGCACCCAGAAAGCGAAAGAGACAGACAGAATGGTAGAGAGAGAGGGGGCGAGAGGAACGTCAATGTGTCCGTCGTTTAGTTTAGCGTGACCAATTTTCAAATGAGTTCAACTATTATGCTTAAAAGTGTTCAAAGTTTACCCCTCGATTGATTTATCATCGGGTATATTTTCCAATCTTACCCTTAACTTGATTTTCTTAAGACATTCTCAACACAAGAACAATTCATTCTTTAATTTAAATTAATTTTTATAAGAATAAATATGCAACCTACTGATACAATTTTAGAAATTAGATATATTTTAGATTAAATGAATGAAACAATTTTTATTTATAGAGATTTGTCATTTTAAAAAATAGCATATCTACTTGTCGATCAATTTTCAACTTGGCTCTCTTACTCACATAATTAATAGCTATTGGACAAAACAGATGACGACTGTCGCTAATCGAATGCCTAATTTGTTGCAAATTAGCTGACACGGATAAATAATAAACTTTGATCGAGTTACCTTTGTACAGTCAGCTTTTATTGAGCACAGAGAGAAAACCAGAATTATGCCAAAGATTTGACTTCATGGCCAAAATTAGCAAAATAGTACGATTGAAACATTAGTTGCACTTTTTAGTTGGTCGTAAAGTTAAGAATCTTTATTAAAGCAGTCTTTGACAATTGTAGCAAAAATTAGTTTTTTGTATGACTATTTTTATTGTCCTTTTATATACAAATGAATTACTGACAGACTTGAATCTATTCTACTTTTAAATTGTATTTCTACAAAAATACACATGTTTTAATATTATTATTGTTATTATTTTTTTTTAATAGTTATTATTATTTCTTTATTTGGATTCCTAGCACTACAAGTATAAACTTTAATCACCTTTAATCCTAAAAATATAATAGAAAATTTATTTATTATCCGGTTTTATTTAAATTAATTGAGCACATACCTGACAACTTATTATCCGGAATTACAAATTGTAAGCCTTTGTTAAATGTTTTCACCTTCTTCACAAGCAGCGATTCATTTTGGGTTCCAATAATTTCAATAGATAAATAATAAACAAATCAAAAAAAATAAATTGAAGAGGGGGAAAAAATAAGCAGCCCACAACAAAATGGCATCATCGCAAAATGCTCATTTAAGGCGCGTACATGACAGCATCAACAACATCTCTAACAGTTTTTTTGGCCAAAAAAAGATATGTATGTATAAATACATATAATATAAGTTTATACGGGTCTACAAATTTTTGTGCGCAAATCTTTTTGAACTTTCGCATGGCACAAGTGCCAAGAGCAAACCCTGACATACATAAAAAAAAATATTTAAAGCAACGCCCTCTTTTCTGTGCCAGTTTTAAATATATTTTTTTTAAATAAGTCTGTATGTTTATATATTGCTTGTATTCATTCACCTACACGCGCTTATAATATCATTTCAAACGGCGTCAATAAATTGTGGTGTGTATTTAAATTTGGCATATAGACTGTCATATTGGTACAGACTACATATGTACATATATAGTTGGCCTGTCTTTCACACACGCCCACAAACAGCTGCTGACAATCACACGAAATCATATTTGTCTAGTTGTTTTGTTTTGCTTTTTTTTTTTTTGGCGGAAATGCCTTGGAAATAATTCACAGCATATTTACCTGTTGGTCCTATTTAAGGAGCAGCTGTTACCAATTTCACCACTCTAAAAACCACTTTTAGACCTTATCGTGGAAACTTATCTGACTGATTGTTAGTCACATTTCGACCCAATCTAAAATGCCAATGACTAATCAAAATCATTTGTAATTAGGAGTAGTTCCATGAGGTTAGTCATAGTACAGTCCAAACATTATTATTTCAATAACTTTCATTGTCTGC
The DNA here is from genome assembly GCA_035047525.1 of Drosophila quinaria. Classification (NCBI taxonomy): domain Eukaryota; kingdom Metazoa; phylum Arthropoda; class Insecta; order Diptera; family Drosophilidae; genus Drosophila; species Drosophila quinaria. The sequence goes on along the minus strand of JAWNPO010000482.1, from coordinate 1,504,697 downwards.
ATTTGCATTTCAGATGAAAGGCAAAGGCCATACAATTTGTTTGAACACACATAAAAGAGAAAGCCACGCACAATGGGAAAATATTTAGGATTTCTGCGAAAAAAAAAAAAATAATAAGAAAATAGATGGTTACTATGAGGAAAAATCAAAATATTTAGCAGGGATTTAAACCGAAAGAAATATCGGTTTCATTTACAAATGATAAGCATGGAAATATCTCTAAGAAAATAGATGGTTAATTTGAGGAAAAATCAAATATTTAGCAGGGATTTAAACCGAATATCGGTTTCAGTTAGAAATGATAAGCATGGAAATATCTTCAAGAAAATAGATGGTTAATTTAGGGAAGTGCTCGTGTGAAGCCAGCTTTAATGTTTCATTCACATATTCTTCAGTTTAATGTAGATTACATTTTAAAAATTATTATATTTTATTTAAAAAATTTTTCTTATTTTCGCTTATTCAGTGCTATGAAAATTCGATCATGAAAATCACAAATAAAAATTCAAAATGAAACATAAGAAAATTAAAATCAAAATTAAAAATGAAAATAATTAATTTTTTTTTTTTGGATGTTTGAAAAACCGAAATTGAGTTTCGGTTTAAAATTTCAATCGGTTTTTACCGGTTAAAGGTTACGGTTTTGGTTAAGGTTTTAATCCCTGCTATTTAGTTACTTTTTTATACGATGAAAGTAATGGCTTACTAAATTTCCTGAAAATTATCCAGGTTGATAATGACTCCATACTATCATCATAATCTAGTTTAGAAGCATATTGGAAAACAAATTTTAGTGAGTCCATTCAAAGACGAGTTTGTGAGAAATTCATAACTGGTTCGCTGCCGTTTAAATAATTATTTTGCACAATATACATATATAGCTAGATGAATTCACTTTAAGAAGAACACAACCACAATATTATGAGTATGCACCTTTTATGGTTAATTTAAATAACCATTGTATGTGATTTTAAACTTCTTATATGATTACCGATTCATAATATTATCGATATGCTGCCATTCTGTGTTGCTTCCAAATTGTATAAGTTACGAGTAGTATTCTGATTGTTGCTATAAAATCGATTCAATCCCTCGATGGATCGATCGATCGATAAGCCACAAATATTATTTCGACAATCGAAAGCTGCCCACGCACACTTGTCCCTGCTGAGAGGAGGCGGTGAAGCTGCAGAAGAGAGATGAACAGCGTTTGATTGAATGTTTGTTTTGCAAGAAATAAAGCGAAATCAAATTCAACATGTTGCTGCTCAGAGAGCGTGCACAACCAGAGAGAGAGAGAGTGTGTGAGCGCGTGGGAGAGCGAAAGCGAGAGAGGCACACGTGCGCGTTCTCTTTGTATTTAGCGCACTCAGCAGCGACGAGCCGACTACTTCTGCGCGCTTTGTTTTGCTTGGCGAATCATTCGCCATCGTTGGCTCGACGCGTTCACAACGTTGCGTTTTCGCCGTGTGTGACGGGTGCTTTTTGTATTGTTCGCTCATTTCCGTTCGTATCGTGTATTACACACACACACACACACACACATAAAAAAATCATTTCTAATTTTATAAAAATATACGCGCATACCTATAAATTGCGCTGGCGTGTGCCCTTCTGCCCCTCCCCTCGCCCAGTGGTAAATTTAAAAAAAACAGCTCGAAATAAATAAAATTCGTATAATGCGTGCGCAAAATATATAAAACACATGAGATAAAACAAAAAAACAACAGCAAAAAGTGACAAATATTAAGAAATTTGAGAGAATTTAAGCATTAATATATTTTTTGCATTGTATTTTTCTTTGTACAACGCTTTTTTATACAAACATAAATATAAAAACTGTTTATTTTCTTTTGGGCGATTAAATTCTTTAGTGGAAAGTGAAAGCTGCGTCTCTCAAATGTTGTCGCCGGCCAAAAAAACATAAATAAAACAATAGCGAAAAACGCTAAAAAACAAAAGAGGAGAAAAGAAAAAAAGCGAGACAAGTTATGCTAATTTATTGGTATTGAGAAATGCTAGCGAAATTCGCACATTACGAAGCTATAAAGCAATTTTGATAAAAAAAACTTTGTTCAATGAGCGGCAACAGCAACCGAAACAAATTGGCCAAAATGCGTTTGCAACAGCGATACAACAATAATAACAACGGCAGCAGCGGCAGCTCGATAACAACACAAACGATTGGCAATAGCAATAACAACAACAATAACAATAACAGCAACAACATGAATATCAACAGCAACAACAAAGTACACAATCAACGCGCCAAGATATTAAACCTCATCAATCGCAACAACAGCAACAATCACAACAACAGCAATAATAATAACAACAACAGTTTCTTCAAACTGCGCAGCACAACAAAAGCAACAACTCCAGCAACAACAACGACAACTACAACTAAAAATAACAATTGCAACAGTGCCATGCAATTGGATGCTGCTGCTGATGATGATGATGAAGAGATTGTTGAAACTGTGGAGGAAACCACAACAGCTGTGGAACTTCGTTCAACGGCAGCCGTTGCCATTGGAACTGGAACTGGAACTGGCACTAGTTCCGGTTCGGGAACTGGCTCAAGTTGCGGTTCAAGTTATCGTGCCTACACCACACTGAGGAGCAACTCCACATCGGCCATTTTGGCTGAGGCTGTTGTCAGTCTGCCCGGACTATTGGGCAACAGTCCCAGCATATTGTATGCCCGCCCCCGCACCCTCAATGTCCATAATATCTGCCAGACGCCAGCACAAATAACGCAAATGTTTTTTGGGTATGTTTATGATTTGATTTTTATTTGTTTAAACCTTTTTTGATTGGTGGCAGCTGTAAGACATTTCTAACTTTAATTATTGAAACTGTTACTAACATTAGTTATTGTAAATATATCGTATGTTTAAATAAATTAAACAAAAGCATTTTTTTACTAATCTTTATTACGATTTTTATAACATAAAAATATTTTTCCATCTTTTTTATATACGTAAAATATTTTTATTTTTAAAAAGTGAGGAATTTTTGGGAATTTGACATTTAATTCTATATCTTTCAAAATTTTCAAAATTCATCTGTGAAAATCTTAGTTTAATCTTTTGTGCAATATCTTTAACTTGGAGTTTTGTAGACTTAAAATATATATTCCTCGTCTGACACACCCACAACAATTGCACTTTGATCCAGTTCCCTTTTATCTATTATAACCATGGGAATATTTAGTATCTTATAAATATTTATCAGCTAACCGCAACACAAATTGTTTTAAACAGCTTTCATTGATTTTCCATAAGTCAAACACTCTTCAATTGGCCAAGGTCGCAAATAGCATTCAGAATAAAAGCAATCGCAAATAAATATTTATAAACTGTTACCTTAATTTATGTGCTTTCAAATTTAATTCGAATTGCGTCACAATCCATAAACTGAACTATATGAGAATCTTGCGAATAATCACGGATAATCTTTCCTTTGTGATGGAAAATTGCCACAATAAATGTAAATAGAAAACGCTGTCCAAAGTTATGAGTTTCATTTTCGGAGGCCAAACATTTGAATTAATAAATAAAAATGTAAAAGCTAAGATAATATGAAAGAAAGCAGTAAAATTCAGGAAAATTGTTGAGTATGTGGTATTTCTTGCCTAAAAAGAGCAAATATTTTATACAATTCCATAACATTTTCCAAAAAAAATTTCATTACTTAAAACCTATAAACTTATTTTCAAACAATTTTAAAAAAATATTTTAAATATTAGATCTAACTGATTACGTTCTATTTTTTGAATAAATTTGTCGATAGTAAAGTTTAAGACATCATTCTCATAATTCATTCGATTATTGCTCTAATATATTTAATCTTAAAGATGCCTTCTAAGACTATTTCACATTTATCAATATCCCAGACAAGAAAACGTATTAATTCAATAAATATTTACACCGGATTATTCAGTATAAAATTGACATAGCTCGGTGTGATTTTGGGGAATTTGTTGTTTAATATGCTTGACATACAGCTGATTAATCACACATTGAGGGCGGCAACGCTTGAAGTGTGGCCACGCCTCTAATCTAATTGCCTGCCTTCCTGGGCGAATGCCCCCTGATTCCCAATCCCATTCGTCGGGCGCAATGAATTCTTGATTATGTGTCTCGCTTCGGTGTTGTTTGTGCTTTCTTTCTTTTGGCGTTGCACAAAAATACAACGACAGATTTTGTCATCGTTATTTTAAAATTTATATATATTGTATTTTGTATATACTCGCAGAGCAGCACACTAAATATATTCAATTAAACGACAAGGCGAATACTGCTTTTATTTTTCACACAGTGCAAAGACATTTTGTCTCCGTCTCGGCCAATGTGAAAATTCAATGAACTTGATCTCGCTGACTTTTTGCTCTTTTTGTGCGGGCAGCGCGTGCGTTGCATATATACTTATACATATATATTTATACAAATACATACATATATATTAATTGTTTATTTTAATTTTTTTTTGGCCGAAAATAAATTGAATTTAAATTAACAACCATAACAATGTATTAAAATGTCAAGCGCTGTAAAACACGCCTGATGTATGTATGCATGTGTATTTATTATTTGTCTCAATTTGCATATAATAAAGTCATAAGTCAGCCGGCAAATTGTCATTTTCATAACATATTTATTGTGTCCGCTGTGCTGGCAATTGATCTAACCCAAGTAATGTTCTTTTCAAAGACAATACACGACTTTTAGATACCCACACAATTCTTTTGTTACTGTTGTAGACTACGGATTTAATTGTCAACTAAATTCGAACCAAATTAAAGAAAAAATTAATTATATAGAAAGTTGTTGATTGGAAATACATAGGTCTTAAGGCTACTTTCTAAATTTATTATTAAAAGATGATTCATTTGACCTTTATTTATATACAATAGTTAAGCATTATTATAGGTTACTTTGATTTCTTCAATCAAATCTACTAATTCAATTATTCTCCAACATGAAAGGGTATTAAATCGCCAACATTTGAAAGATATCATTAATTGAAATGATTTTTAACGATCTTGCTGCTATTGTTTTATTGGTCTTTTGTCTTGGCCAATTGAATTTGTGTCTTTGGCTTGGCTCGTGATTTGTTTGACCTTCTTGCAGTTGTTCAAACACGTGTTATTCATTTATTTGTATTTATCTAACGTATACGCGATATTTGTGAATGCAGCTTAGTCAAAATGCACTGCCCAACCAAGTTTAATGTGCCAAATGTTTGGAAATGGTAATTGTTTGAAATTAACAATAAACTGCCAGAAAAATGTTTGACGTCGTCGCAGTTAATTAAGACTCATAAATCACAGAGCTTACGGCTATTAAAAGTTATGGTCCACAATGTTAAATTAAAAGAGTTGCGTTATTGTGTTTATTTTTTTTAATTTTGTTGCTATTTTTTTTTATGTCGTCTTAATTCAATTTGTGCAGTCACAACGGTCATCAGTCTTCGGTCATTGTCTCTGGCGGTACTTCAGTTTATTTCAGGCCATTTCAGTTCATTTCATTCATGCATCAATAAATCACGCATTGACCGCTCGCAAAGGCCGGCTCTCAGTTGTCTTAGGATACATATATATATATATATATATATATATATATTTTTATGTGTTTATCAGAGGCACTTCAATTTAGCAAAATGCCGCATTCTTTTGCCAATTGTTTTATCAACTAGTTTATTATTATTATTTTTATTATTCCGCATCATATAAAGTGCATTTATGGCTTCATATAATTATATTTTGCGTCGTGATATTATGCTTTATTTTTAACTTGATTATGACATAGTATATGATAGTTCTCATATGAGCCCGAAGTAACGACGATAATAATTAATTTAATAAAAATAACAATGTTTTATAAGTATCCACTTGAGCCATTATGCTAATTGCTTAGCATTTATCTTTGTTTGAGCAAAAGTAATAATAAAATATTTTTTTGTAAGGCGTGACTGCATTTAGTCTTTGGATTAAATCAGATAATTAATCCCATATGATGTTTAAGCTTCAACAAATTGATTAACACACCTATTCACACCAATAACTTGCTCGATTAATGACAAACAATTATTAAATCTTAGTTTTGCTTAGATGGGGTTTGGATTAATGACAAACAATTATTAAATCTTAGTTTTGCTTAGATGGGGTCGAAATACAACTAGAAAAGCATGGATAATTAATCTAAATAATCGACAGATTGATTAAGACAAGATATAAAAGTCGGATAATTTATTCCCATCTAAACAAATTTATTAGCTCAAATAACTTACATGTCATAAGAAAATATATACATTAAATCAAAATATATTCAACATATGAAAATGTTGTTTAAGTAACGTTTGAATAACAACAGATTTATCCACATGCAACACGAAAATTTCCAAACGATAAACACATATATTAAATCATTGCTTCATTCAATCTGTTTTCGAAATACATCAACAAAATAATTAGCATATGATTAGTATATAAATTAAGTATTGATAAAAACGGTTATATATAATCAAAACAGATTAAATGACACACAAGATACTTGTTGGAATAATACTTAATATCAAAAATTAAAGATTTATAAATGATATTTAACACTCTACAAATTTAAAATGAATAATCTATGAAATGAGAATAATATTGCAAAATAAATGTTATGAGTATGTTATTGTTAAATGCTGGTAATGGTTATTAATAAAATCGATTAAGCAAATTACTTGCCACTTCATTTTTCACACAAAAGCAGCCACACAATTCGTTTTCGTTTTCATTGCGGAACTGCGAGCACGTTGGCTAATCAACAATAATTGATGTAGTGGGGAAAAATGCATTAATAAACAAAGTGTGCACTCACTTATTTATTTATTCAGTTTGATTGAGAAACGTGTGGCGAACAATTGAAATGCAAAGAATTGCAGACATCAGCGCAGGCAACATAAATAAATATCAAATAACTATTTACTCCGCCATTGTTCTTTTTGTTACCCTCAATTCTCAATGGGCGGCCAGAATTGAGCTAAGCGTTTATAAATAACGAACTGCACAAAATTGTTAGCAGCTGCAATTTGTTAAAAATAGACGAAGCTCGTCATAACTAATTATAGAGGCCAAACTGTCCGTTTCTCTTCCTCCACAACAAATTACGTATACGTAAGCTAAAAGCCAAGTTTCCGGCAAATCGAATGGGGAAAATGTAATGGCGCCTTAAACCAAAGTGCTCGACAAATAAATTTGATAGCACACACAATGCCATTCGTATTATATAGTTAGTTATTAGATGAGCCCCCTATCGATGTTATTAGTTCTTCCTGAATGCTGTCACGTTAACACAAATAGAAATTAACAAATCGAGCTATGGTAAAAGTTTATAACTGAACAAGTTGATATTGGCGATTGGCAATCATATAAAAACAAATATACTTACTTTCGGAATGTGTGTATGTATTAATTGATCGGATCGTATCACTATATCATTAAGGCGTCTTATTCAACCATTATTATCTCTATTTTTGGCACAAATTCAACAAATTCCATAACGCCCATGGCCGAAGATCGTCTTTGTTTATTCTCTAGCATGCACTTGATTTTTCATGGTCTGACCGAAGAGTTTCTCAGTGCCAACACTTTGTATACATAAACATACACATAACAAAACCAAAAACATATTGTTTAACAAATTTTTTGCATTATTATTATGAGCATTTCGCTTTATTTACGCGCTTTGAGTTCTATTTTTAGGCACGCAAAGTCAAAAGAAAGTGTGAAAATTGAGGGACGAGGCTAATACTGAGGCTACTTCATAATATGCAAAGCAAATAAATGCCACAAATTAGCAAACACAATCGTAAAAAACGTTGTTGCTCTTCTCTTCTTTTTTTTTCAACAAATATATTAATGCATATTAAACAAAAAAATGCGCGTATACAAGAGATTTCATTAAATCATGTGAGCGCCAAAAAGAAAATACGTATACGTTATATTTTGTGTATTTAAATCTTGTTTCTTTTTTTTTTGTATGGAGGCGTATTTATATGCTGTCATTTTTCTTTAAGCTATTGCTATTGTTCAACACTTTATGATTGGCATATATAGCTTTTATATTTCTTATAGGATACTTTGCTTCGACTGCGTTTTAAAAGTTTTGAAAGGTATCAAATATCAGCAGCTAAATATGCTTATATTGAACGGAAGTTGATAGTGATGGAATTTGTATAGGTTTCGAAAGTTTATAATATATTTTCAAAATTTATTCATATCATTGTCTGGAAATTTCCCAAAAATTTCGCTGAAATTGTTGTCTCTTGACCTTTCTGTCGATTATTCATCAGCAACATTCATCATGTTGTGAGTAATAATTAAGATCTTCCATGTGTTTGATCGATATGATCGTCAGCTGTGATCATGGTTCTGTTTAATCCATGTTAAAATCAAAGACTTGCCGCCACTTTTGTCATGCTCGTAGAATGTGTAAGCTTTTGACTTTGCCCTTATTAGTCAGTGAAGCTTTGAAAGCTTTCCAAACTAGACTCTCGATGTGGTCACACCCACTCACTCACTCGCACCTGCCTCGTTAGCTTCCACTCACTCTCTCTCTCTCTCTCTCTCTCTCTGACAAATGCTCGTTTAATTGAAACGCTGTGATTGCAAATGACCTCAGAGTACAAATGATCGATCCACATGCAACATATGGTATGGCAACTGACTCACATCGTGTGCATTTCACCGATTTGCATTGCCAATCGACATTTCTAAAACAGACTGGAAAAGCAAGTCAATCAGTTGAATCAACAATTTAAATGGTTGCCTAGAAGATACTCTATAATTAAATAGTTCTTATTGTAAATTTGAAAATAATATAAAATAATAAATAAAATATTTTTAAATATTAAGGTCCTGATTTTTCACTGTCTAAATAGGGTGTTTGAAAACTATTCAATTGAAAATTTGACGTAAAATGTATAGAAATTAAAGTCAAATTTAAAATTATATGTTAAATAAAACTTTATATGTACATTGAAAAAACGGCCCTAATACTTATTATATTGACTGTATTTTCAACTTTCCATATGTGAGTTTAAGAGTCTGTTATTTCAATGTATACATATAAGTTTTATTTAACATATAATTTTAAAATTTGACATTAATTTCGATACATTTTACGTCAAATTGAATAGTTATTAAACACCCTATTAAGACATTGAAAAAACTGCCCTAAAAATATTATACTTGTTAGAAATCATTAAGATGATAATAATGAAACATAAATTTAAAAAGTATACACAACATTTTAAAATACATTTTCTTTTTCATGATTTTTCAACTTTACATTTTCAAAAATTAATTTTAATTTTTATATTTATTTATTTATTTAGTGTCAACTAAGTACAGTTCACTAAAATTAATGTAAAAATTTAGGTAAAAGTCAAGTTGAAATTCAAAATAATTAATATTACATTAATTAAAATTAAGTTTAACTGAAATGTATTATAACAAATTATTTTCATGGTTTGCTAAAAATCAACAATCAATAATATTTATTTAAGACTTTTTAGTAAATTGATAACGATTAAAATTAAGATATGTTAGCCACGCAATCGACCTCAACTAATTACAGGGTATACACACTTGTCAATTGCACAAAAATGACTTACTAACCTTGCACAAATTACTTTTTGTTTTTTTTTTTTTTTTGGCTTGGGATTAGAGCCAACTTTCAACGCATATGGCCAACATCGATAATCACGCACACACACACATACCGCTAAGCGGAACATATTCATTTAGGGGTCTGTGGCATATGTAACCTATTTATTTTTGAAATGTTGACCTCATAACTAGACGCAGACAAAGTCTGGTCGAGCCTATGGCGTGCTTTAAAATCGAAATTGACAGTTTCCAGTTTTCCCCTCTTTACATTAGTGATGGGGAGTAATAAGTAACGACAGCGTCCAAATGCGTCGATGACAACTTCATTTCTGAGCGTGTGACAGACACACACATTATTATTATTATGGTGGATTTGACGTTGTGCTTTGTTCTGAACCGCCAGTCAGTCATTCAGTCAGTCGCTATCGATACTTTCAATCAGAAAACGATAATTCATGACATCATCAATGGCAAACAGTCCGTAACATTGCTGGCAGCGAGAAGAGAGCAGCAAATGGAGAGAACGAGAGAGACAGAGAGAGCTCTGAGAATTCTCTGTGCGCTTGAGTGGGTCGCTTAATTAGTAATTTAACACAATATTAAATAAACTGCCTTTCTTTCTCCCTCCCTGCCTTGTAATGCCTATAAATACATACATACATCAGTCTAATTCACCATACATTTTTTGCCATGACATCAAAATTCGTGCGCCATAAAAATTCACTTCAACTTACTTTAATCGGCATTTCATTGAGCAAATTTTGCATGTTGTTGTTATTATTATTATTATTGTTGTTGTTGTTGTTGTTGTTGTTGTTGTTGTTGCTGTTGCTGTTGTTATTGGGGTTGAGACTTCCCGATACTCTTGAATCACATTCAATAGTTGTTCAGTTGCCCGTGTGCGCCTCTAAAGTAAGGTACTTGTCTTTCTCTCTCCCTAACTCGGTTTTTACGGTACCCGTGTATCCTGTCCCCAACTCAAATCTCAAGCGGAAATTGATAAAAAAAAATATTTATTTTATGGAAACTTGTCGCGAAATCAAGAACGTATACATTTTGTGCATTTATTTCCCAATTTACCCAACCAATCGGCTAAAAACAGAACAATCTACAGTTTTTGGTGAGCATTATTTTTTTAATTTTTATTAACATTAAATTGTTATTATTAAATTTTTTTGTTAGCAACTACAAAAGAAAAGTCCATTAAAAACGATCAATCATCATTGAATTTAATGCTAATTTTTCGCACGTGCCAGTTATTTGACAACTTGGCTTTTGACTTTGATATATTTGAATTTTATTCAATTACAAAATTCAGTTTAAGGTCTTTTTTTTATAAATTAATCAAAATTCATGAATAGTGTCAAATGGTTGTATTAAATTATATTTTATTATCTCTTATTATCTGATTGTTTTATTATTTTATTATAGAAAGGTTTAGAATATTAAAAATCTCAAAAAAGTAGCAATTTCTGCTTAATTTTTTGCGTTTCCTCAATTCATAGAAAACCATTACATTTGTCTAGCATAAATATCAAAAAGTTATTTAAATTTATATTTTATTATCTCCTTTATTATTTGATTGTAAATTTCTTTATTATAATTTTAATTAATATTATAAAAAAGTTTAGAATATTAAAAATCGCAAAAAAGCAGCAATTTCTACTTAATTTTTTTGTTTTCTGAATTCATAGAAAACTATTACATTTGTCTACAAATTCAAATAATTTACATAGAAATCCGTTCTTGTTTGCATAGCATAAATATATTTGGACCAAATGGTTTGGGATAAAACCATTTGTTTTGTGGTTCAGCGACTTTCCATGAATCGTTGGCGCCTCTTTTCTTGCATATCCAGTCCAATACAAACAATAGATTCCTAGAACATTATTGAACTGCTTGGCCAGCTGTTTTCGGTAATCAACTTGATGGTTGATTATTAGAAATAAAAATAAAAACAAATAACAAAACAAAATGATATGAACAACATGAAGGTCGATCACAGATTTTATATAATGGCGATATATGTACGAGTGACCAGCTGACATAGAGAATTCAACACTTTGCCCATTGTTTAGATTAGATTGAGTAGTTGAATTGTAGTTTCTTGGTTATTGGCAAAGGGCGAAGAAGCAGAGAAATCATTAATGCGTACTCTTACCTTGATGAAACTTTAAACAATATATACAAAAAATACTTCATCCATATTTGTTTGCCTTAAAAACAAAACAAAATTACTTCCAAGTGATATCATAGGAACGCTTCAATTTCGGCACACAAATAAATACAGAAATGGGCAACGAATAAGAAAAGAAATAACAACAAAGACAAAAAGAGTGAAAGAGTATTATGCATGTAACTTAAAAATAAATGTTGATGTCACTTTTAAACTTTTGCAACGCCACAAAGGTTATAGGACAACGACATTCTAACTACTACGTTGGTCTAAAAGACATTCCCATCGTATTTAATGATGATCATCATTATGGTGATGATGACGATGATGAGCACGATGACGCGATGTTAAAACCACAATTCTACTATCTATCGTATTTCAGTATCATGTCTTGTGAAAGCTCCAACGAACCAAATTCTCCCCAAAAGTTGGGAACTATCTATAAATAGTATCTAATGTCGACAGACGAGGGGTTCGCATTAAAACGAAGCTATAAATAGACAACCAATTAAACAGATATGGGAATGGCTTGGGGTAGGGTTTCTTCCAACTCGCTTAAGAGTAAGTATCAGGAGTATTTGTTAACTTTGAAAGCTACAAGAATATTTGATTAAGCGATTGTGGCTAATCATTTATACGGCTAGATATTTATGAAGTGAGGGCATTCCCAGGTTTCTTTAGCCACCAGATTAGATATTAATTATGGCAGAACTTATAGAATACACAGTTTTGGTTGATTTCGATGCTCATTTTATAATTAGAGTCGAACTTCTCTACTTACTGAGCAAATTTCATACAATTCTGATTCCGTAACTAGAACTTCCATAAGTCGAATTTCTTCTTAACTCGAATAAAAAAAATCGTCCCGTACTTTTGTAAGTCGAATTTTTCTGGAAAATCCCCAAGAAAGTTTGATTTTTTTTCGTTTCTATTTTATGTCTTTTTACCGGCTCGTTTGGATGTGTAATATTGATGTACATTAACATATGGTAATGCAATATGATAGAATATTGCATCAACGATTACTTCGGCTTCTGAATTTTCTATAGAAAAGATGTTCGTAATTTACTTTTTTGTCAGCGCATTAGTGCAAGATTATTTGCCATGACACCATCACGTGTATTAAAATATTAATCACTATAAAAAATATTTAAACTTATTTGTTAAAAAATTCGAAACAACCAAAATATTGAAGTGGCTGAAAAAGATGGTATCTCATCGAAAATAGTTTTCATCATAATATAATGATTATATTAAAAAATGGAAAATCAATTGTGATGTCATTTGAATCGGGAACTTCTTTTGGATACAGCAAAAGAACCATCCAACCAAAAACCAATTTTTGAGAATATCGACAGATCTTGAACAAACTGGAATCTTTTTGTTGAAAGTAACAAGAAGAGTTTGCCATTCGTAATGTATTTATGATTAAATAAATTTGTAGTGTCTTTTAAAATATTCAAAAATAAATATTTCATAACTCGAAAATTTTTCTTTGATAATAGTGATTCGACTTAGGGAAGTTCGACATTCGAAATTGTTTAACGATAATATAGCAATGAAAAGATACAAAGATACAAATACAAATCTTGAGGTTACACAATGGAATGCTACTACTAAATCATATTTCCCTAGGAGAATATAAACTATAGTTCTTTTTACACCAAATGGAGTATAATTGATGTTTCTATTTAAATTCTTTGTTTACCTTTATTCCAAAGACATGAGAACTAACTGTCATAGTTAACTTTAAATGTTATTGCCAACACACTTAACAAATCGTTTAGATAAAATTCCATAAACAGACCGAAGTAACTCATTCAACCCACTTGATTAGTCGCATAGCTTTAATATGTTTTTAACAAACTGTTGTATCTGTTAAGTAGGCCGCGAGAGAGTGAGAGAGAGAATAAGATTTTTAAAGAAAGATAAAAACTTTAAAGTTCAAAGAGCATCGAAAATGACGTCAATTTCATTCAAGTATTGATAGCAGCACAATTTGATAGCGATAAAGTTGCGACAATTATTAAATAAATATAAATAAATAAGGCAGTCTTAGGTAAAGGTGCTAAAATCTTTGTATTGCCTGAAAACGAGCCCGCCAAAAACAGCTGTTTATCGCAGAGAGCAGAAGAGAGCGAGCGCAATTAACACACAGAGAGCGAGAGATGCAAGAACCAAAGCTAAAGAGCAAGAGATTAAAGTTCTTTGTGTTATTTCCTGCTCAATGCTGCTCTTTGCTATTATAGCTTTTACCATGTGCTTTGCTCGCGTCCGCTCTCTGAGCGCTGAGCGGCGTCATTTTTATTATTAGTTATGACCTCATCATCGATTATTGCTTTGAGTGTATTTGTGTGTGCGTGTGTTGATACTTTATTGAAACGAGTCGGCGTCGCTGTCGCTGTCGTCGAGCAGCTGCAACCTGGCTGGGAACTGTGAACTGGAGAGGCTGACTACCTGTAGCTCTGTAGCCGTAGTCAGGGCGCCACGAGTGTTGTACAAACAAATCTAACACACCTCTTGTTAATTTTTTTGTTTATACGCGGCGGCGGCTGTTCTTTATACCCTCTATACAAGCAAATTTACTAAAAGGGTATGCCCTGCTTCTTCACAAATAACAAATAAATGTAATTTGTAACTAACAAAAAGAGCATTAACTAGTCGCTCAGTCACGAATAGAAGCTGCTTGGCATAGCTGCCTGCTGATTAATCTTCATTCACATAGACAGACCAAAGCTCAGCGCTATTTGACATGTGTAGAGGCATGTTGTTTTGCAGATTTGTATGCAAATATTTTTGCTCACTATTCGCGTGTGTGTGTGTGTGTGCATGTGTGTGTGTTGTGTGATTTAATTTACAAGCTGTTAAATGCAAATGTATGCTCAGTGATTTGTTTAGGCGCCTATTGTTTACTGTATTTGCCTCTCTATCTGTCTCCCTGGTTTGACATGCAACATCAGCCACATCATTTCTCCCTCATCGGCGTCATTTAAAGTTCAATGTACATTTGTCTCTTGCTTAATTGCATTCGGAAATTGTTTATTAGTCATTTATAAGGCACTCGCGCGTGGGTCAATGAAATCATTTATGCAGTTGCATTGTTTTTATCTTTTCTTTTTTTATATTTATTTAATAGGGTATGCACGTTTGTCAGCGATTAAAACGTCATTTGAATTGGCCCCAGCCCAATAAATAATTGCTTTTCAGTAACGTTTTTATGTAAATCATGTAAATTGATCATTTGCGGATGCAACCATGTGAACCAAGAGAATGGATAATATTTAGTTGTTGAGTGGATAAAGGTGGATAAACGTCACATTATGAACTATGTGTTAATAACAGACTTGGATAATGCTAACAAAATATTTTATCCAGTTTTATGGATTAGTTTAGTTTATCCGTCTGTGTTTGTCGTTTCGATAAGCAAATGCAGCTTTTATTTATTCATTCTCTCTTTCATTAATTGCGGTTGCTTAATCGTTCCGGATAAGAGAATGGACTTTATATATACTAAGATGAATGGAAAATTTCTGAATTAGCATTTATGATGCTAGTTATCCATTTGAATTCAAAGCCTATTTAGAGATAAATAACAACATATGATTCTCAATTTCAAAAAAGTTTGAGAAATGACAACTTAATTAAATGATTAATAATTTACTTTAAAATCAAAAAATACCAAAACAGAATTGCGTGCAACGAGAAACAATTGATCGTTAAAATAACATATTCGCATAAAATGTCAAATTCCCTATTATCAAATAATGTCTGCTATTTGACTGAAGAGAAACAGTTTAATAATTGATTGAAAGTGGAAAAATCCGTATTGTAAATAGTATTTTGATTATCTGTAGAATTTGATTAGAATCACGAATTGATTTTTAATGGTTGAATGACACAAGTTAGCTTAAGTGAGTAAAAATGCAATTAATCTTCTGTAATGATGTTATTTCTGGAAAACAAACTATTGTCACTAATCTAAAAAAAGCAATGTTAAATGCTAAAGATCATCAGCATACATTAGAAATTATTAAATATACAAATTTATCAGCTGGTTAATTGTTTAATGTGACGTCTTTGGTTTTTACAAAAGATGTTCATACGATTTGAGATTGCATTTTCTTTAGATTTCTTATCGCGGCGATATGAGGCCTACGACGGCTTTATAGATTGCCTGCCTTGATTCATATAATATATATACTATATATGGTCGCCAAGGGCGCAATTTTAACAACGCTATCTGGAGCACGTAGAATGTGAAAACTTATTTACCAATACATGTATCTATAAGTACATATGAATATCTGAAAAGTGTGGTAGATTAATTTGGCTTATCTGCGGACAATTCTCTTTTTTTCCGCTCCCGATTTCGGCTTATTTTCGGTAGTCTGTCACCAATTTTGTTTACAAACATATTACAGATACTTATCTCACTTTCTCTCTGCTTCCCTGTCGCTCGGTTGTTTTTTTTTTGGTTAATTTTATACCTGTCCCTCTTTTGTATTGCTTCTGAATGCGTGGCTTTAGCCAAAACCACAAAAATAAAGAAAAAAAAAACAATAAAACAGAAACTAAAGAACGCAAAATGAAAAAACTTGTTTACCACAAAGGGGCCGGACAAATTGGCTCATCATGTCAAGTTCTTAGAACTCGCTACGAAATTTCATCACAAAGCCATGAATCACAGTAGTAAATGACCGACATACTATCTGATCAGATAGTATCCTCAGATCTCGCAGAAAAACAAAATACAATTACACAATTACAATCCAGCCAGTTTGTCTTTGAGAACCCGGTTTTTTAAATACCCTGTAAACTAAATTGTAGACTATAGAAAATTAATTTTGAATATTTAGGGCATTCGGTTGAAGAATATATGCATTATATATCTAAGATATATATTTTGCTAAAAATCACTCTCACTTTTAAGATAAAAGTTTTATCGATTTAAACTGAAGATCATATCTTTCTGGTAAAACTCTTAATTTTTAATTACATAATTAATGCTATTAATTTAAAAACAAAATTTTTTTTTTAAAATGAAGAACAACGGCCTTATCAACCCGAAAAAACAACTACAAATATCATCAACAAACTGGCCCAAATTAAACTTCACTAAAAACAAAATTACAAAATTAATTCAGTTTAAAAGTTAATAAAATTTGGATCTGCGTATATTCAAAACTTTAAAGATTAGTCCCAATTTATTGCAAAAATTACGGAAAATCTAGAAAATTTTAACCCTGAAAATGTCGCGTATTCTTATTTCTTACAAACATATGACTTTTCATTAATTTTTGTTTAATTTTTATTATACTTGCTCATAGTTCTAAGACAAGTTAAGTCAATGATTATGATCTAAAAGGTTTTAATATTTGTAATAATATTAGAACTTAAATTTTTTTAACTATATACACCTGACGTTGACGCTGTCATTTACGGGGTATTAAGAAGAATCTGCCTTTTAATTGGAACTGGTCACTGTATTTGGAAGTGCACTTCCTCGTTGATCGTTGAGTTTAGCGAACATGTCCCGGAAATATTTCAACATTGCGAGTATTTTTGGTTAATTGAAAGTGTATTTTTTTTTATTTATTTTCTTTTTTTTTGTTGTAAACAAAGCATAAATTTTTGTGCGTTGTTTTATGTCTGTTTACCATAAAAATACCAAATACGTTGATGGCGCAATCAACCTGCACTCACCCACACACACACACAGATACACACACACACACACAGATATACACACACACACAGATACACACACACACGCACACACAGACTAACGGCTAACGAAAACGAGATCGGAATGGAGACGGACAAGAAACGCTCCAAAAATAGAGCCCATCTCATTACATATGCCAAATTTAGTGTTGCCAACACTTGAGCGGAGCCCCTTAACCCCCCCCCCCCCTCTTTTTTAGCCATGAATTGAGTGGGCGTGCCATCTTCTTAGCCAACATATTGAGGTGAATGTCTGAGTTGTTGCTGTGATGCAGTCATGTAATTGGCATCCAGTGTTGCCAATTTAGCTATTTTCGCGCTAGATCTAGTGGGTTGCACTTGGCAAATGCGGCTAGCTGGAACTATAGCTATTTTCCAAACAAATTGGCGTAATTTAAGCTTTTCAAAAACATCTGGAAACTTAATATATTTTTATGCTTTACCATTAATACTTGTAAAATACTTTAATACTTTGTAAAATACTTTATAAAAAACATCGATAAGCCAAAAGAGCATTAATTTTATCGTTTTTAATTACCTTATTAATTGAATCGAGTTTTATATTATCACTAACAAGGTATATCACAAGTTATGAATCGATCGCGATAAGGTGAAAGTGCCTAAAATATATACAGTGGTCAACTAATGTCTTCATACTCCCTAACTTTGTCCAATTTTTGTATAACAAAAAAGATTTCATGACGATTTCCTAATTTAATTTTCTATTCATTTAAATTCCGTTTGAATGATACAAAAAAGTACCCCTGGAAAATTTTTAATTTTTGTAAATCGTTAAAAATATCGTTTTACTACTCTAGCGTTTTTTTTAAGCTATCAACAAAAGTTTCTGGCTATTTCTAGCTTTCTTCAAAGGATAGTTTAGCTTTTTCAGAAGAGTTGGCAACACTGTTGGCATCTATCTGTCTATCTCTCTTTCGCTCTCTCTCTCTTTCTGTCTCTTTGTAACTAGCAGACTAGTTTGACCAGACAACGGATCCGCCTGCACTTGTCTTTTCTGCGTTGGCTGCCTCCGATTCTTTTTGGTTGTCTTTTAGCTACGATTCTTGGCAATGACATAATCCTCATGTTGTGCCTCATTTGCATTTGCAATTCTCTTCAACTGTTGCCCAACATGTGTCATTTCAGTATCTTTACCTTGTTTTTTTGTCGCAACATTTTAGCATAGTTTATGCTATAATTTTTTTTTGTTTGTTTCTCCGTGTGGGCTGAGAAAACGGACCAGACAAGTTTGTTGAGCCATAAAAATATTGTCACCCCGAGCTGACGGTTGACTACTGCTGCCTCAGTGGTTACTAACAATAATATTATAAACCACACAAAAAAATAAATAACAGATAAAGTAACCGCAATTAATTTGTCGTTATATTTAAAAAAAATTAGAGATTAGTCAAGTGAATATATCAGTCATGGAGTAATTAAATAAATACCAATTCATAAAATACATAAAAATCGTAAAATAAACTATTGTATAAGGTTGTCAAAAAAGTATTTTTATATATAATAATTCAACCAGAATCTTTTTAAAAGAGTGTTAAATAAAAAAAAGCAACAGTTGTGCCATCTATTGCTCGTAGTATTTTCGCTTGATTTATTTTAAAAATTTCCCGGCAAAAAAACTCAATCAGCCTAATCATAAATTGTATTATTTTTATAATGCGTTTTAAATCAACAATTGTCGACTGGAGTGGCAATAAATAAACAAAGAATAATGTGACTAAATATAAGCAACGAAATCAATTTTTAATTTTATAATAAAGATGATTTCACTTCAACTGGGTGCGGGTATAGACTAGTCGGGTTGACAAGTTGTTTACAATTTTATTTGGCGCGTTTCTAGTCTTTTTTTCCGTGTTTTGTTTTCATAAACTGCGAATTGGCTATTAAATTGCCGCTAACTTTATGACAATATTTAGTAAAGATTTTATATTTGATTTGTGAGTCAACTTGAAAGTGTTGACAAACCGCAAAATTACAATTTACTACACTCAGAAAAAAAACAAGCCCATCTGTGCACGATTTTTCTTACTTCATAAACTCTTGGTCATGACATTTCATGAACACATGGGAGTTCTTTTTTGAACGAATGGGAACAATTTAACCGCTTTTTGTGCTCATTCTATGAACATTTTAGTTCGTTTCAGAAGCATATAGGGGTCGTTTTGGCAACATGTTCACAACATTAACGTAGATGAACAGTAGGTGTTCAGTTCTGGAATATTTGTTTACTACTTTAGGACCGTATTGGTTACACATTTAGAAAAGACCGTTCTTAATTTATACCCATTGATTCTACTTTAGGACCCGATTGATTTTTCATATAGAATATATTGTTTGTAATTTAACCGTTTTAAAAAAATACACAGTAAATTAATTTTTTAGGATTGAATTGAATTGACCCCAAATTGAATTTTTCTTAATTTAACCTCTTCTGTTCAGCTCATTTAGATCGTATTGTTCTGAGATTAATGATAACAAAGAAAATTGAATAAATTATGAGTTTTATTTTGAGTAAAGTTATATTTTTTATAAGTTTTATTTTTTTGCTCAAAAATAATGATTATTGGTTGAGAAATAAAGTATAACTTAAAATTAATCATTATTTTGTGAACAAACCTATAAAACTGGAAAAATTTTTAATAGTGGTGGAAATGGATAAATGAGCCATAGAGAAGAATATTGGTATTTCTCTCGGTGTCTTAAAGTTATTAAAAGTGAATGATTTATTGATTACAAAAAAAAAACAAATAATCATTATTTGCAGTCCCTGTTTTTTTCGGAGTGTACATTTACATAGTCTTGCTCTCTCAAGATTTAGCGCCTGGCGCCCATTTATTTTCTATATTTGTATGTAGTGCTTAATTAGCTATAAATTTGCCATTCATGACATTGAAAAAAACAAAACTTGACGTCAACTTGTCAATGGCGACTGATAAGCCTGATTATGCTACAGATAGAACTAACCGAAAATATTATACTCGTGAACTTAATTTCAGTCTCAATTCGTAGCTCAAACCGAATTAAATTTTGTCCGAAAGAAAAACAAACAAATTATTTTGTTTACCAATTTAAATAAACTGTGTATGATTTCATATTTGCGTTTTTCAATTCATTAAAAAAACTTCTATATCCTCCGTCTTTGTATCTGTGTTTGTGTGTGGTAAAAATATTTCAAAATGAAATGGAAAACAACTAACTGCGTCGCGAATTATTATACATATTTGCCCAGCTCGTGTCGAGTCAGCTGCACATTTATCACAATTGTTTGCGATATTCTTTGCGCTGGCACACGCTACGTATGCGCAATATGGTATTTTCAATTGGCTTTTGTGTATTTTATTCCCATAGATATTGCTTGCTGCACAAATGATGAAATTGCCGTTTATTTCGTTGTTATTGTTGCTATTGGTGGCAGGAAACGCGGAAGCAGTCAAAGAACCTGCTGCAATGGATGTGGCTGCCACAGCAGCTGCAGCAAAAATAACGTAAACTTCACATCCACTTTTCATTTTCTGTCTCGCTAATTGTTGATGATTTTTCAGCAATCACTGTTGTCCGTCTCCGTTTTGTTTTGTCTGTTTGTATTTCTGTTTATGGCAAAGTTCTCGTTTTGCCACTTGAATGCATCGTGAATACGTCGAATATGAAGCGTTTTGTGACTCGTTTTGGTGTTCTCGAAACATGGAACGTGCCTCGCATCCGATTCCAATTGAAAACCGCTTAAACATTTGTTGCACACCATTTTCGTAGCATTTTTTTAACACATTGTTTACAAAGTCGAGAGACTATTTTTAATATACATTTCCATGCCGTCCTTCGGCCAGTTCGTTTATATTCTCTCTCATCTACATATAAGGAAAATGCTGTAAAATAATTGTTAAGACAGGTAGTTTATTTAAATTGCGTTCCTGCATTGACTTTTAAAAGTTTAAACGATTTATTTATTTGGCTATGAATTAAATTGTGGCATATTATGTGGAATAATTCTAAGTAAACATAAACTTACCTATCAGAAATCGAAATGATTCAATTGCTTCAAATATATATTACTAAAACTATAATACTATACAATTAATCATCTAATTAAGTTGTACTGCATTTATAAAAAACAAAGTATGCACTTATTAGATATTTAAATGATTTATTGTATTAAAATAAATAGGGCTAAATAAATCAAAAAGTGTAAACAAAACTAAAACATATAATTAAAGAAAATATTTTGGTTGGATTTGTTTATTTTATAATTGAATAAATTAAATAATACTAAGTAAAATATTTTTAAATAAAAAAAACATTTTAAATGGTATAAAATTTGTTTATTTTGCATTTTTTAAACATTTTAATAAATATATGAACATATTTAAGGAAAATAAAAAAAAAAAACAATTAAATCAAATAAACCTATTTTGAGGACAACGACATAAAAACGAGTTGTAAAATACATTTATTATTTACAAAATAAATGTTCTATTCTAGCATTAATTGTAATAAACTAACCAGACTTGTATCATTCCCAAAATCATTTGCTTGCGTGACAAAATCTAATTCCATAGTAATTTTGATGACAATTGAGTTATAATTGTATGTTGCAGTTTGTGACTGTGAATTAATCTGTAATTCTTCAATTTTTTAAATTTACAGAGAGGTTCTCAATGCCTGGAGAGCCAAGGCACGTTGCAATGTGGTGCCTGACGAGCGGACACAGGAGCTCTTTCACGAGCTAAGTTTTCATCCCAGTCAAAAACAAAGTGAGTTTATTAGCCCCCAAATATATGAAAAAATATTTGAATTAATTATTGTTTTATTTTACAGTTTGCGAAATGCTGCAGACGGCCAAGAAAGTGGCCCGCAAAGGTCGGGGACAGACAAATGGCTTGACATTTGGACAGTTTTGTGTGCTTGCTGCTGATTTGAAGCGTTTTCGGTAAGTTGAGATTTATTCATAAAAATAAATAAATTTTAATTGTATTGTATTTGATATTACAGCGCCTCAACCATATCGAATGCATCAAACTATTGTGATGTCAAGTATCAACTCGCAAGCTCTCTGCTGCCGCAACAGGATGATGAAACTAGCCCCAATAAAACGCAAATACAAAATCATTTGCAAGCCGGCAACGCCACAACAACGTCAACGTCCAATACAACACCTGCCCCAATGCATTATAATAATAAGAAATCGGAGAATTATGGCACAGAGCTACGCAGTACAAAGTCCTTCAGCAGTGTCGATGACACCAAGAAGAAAAAGAATGCCACTAATGAACCCGTTGAGGTATTCCTCGGCGGCTCCTGCAATCCAACCACATGGCGTGCGGATGTTGCAATACCCGCACTCAAGGAGCTCGGCATTTCATTCTATAATCCTGTGAGTAATGTTAAAACTATTTTTCAATTATAGTCAACTGAAAGCAGTCGACAAAATAGTAGTACATACGAGTTGCGAATATTTTTTTAGAAATAAGAAAAACAAGGAATAAAGCTTTATAAACCAAAAAAAAAATATAAAAAAGTGTAAATCTTAAATTAGGAAATTCAACTAAGAACATAGTCGAAGAAAAAACATTAGGAAAACAAATTTGGTAGGCAAAAATTGGGAAAGGCCAAAATCAACAATATTTTTATTTAAAATTCCAAACATCCAATAATATTGAAATTTGTAAACTACTATTATGAAAGACCAAGATGATCAAAATCATAAGTTAATTCAAATACATGCCGGAAAAAAGCCCGAAAAGAATCGACAACAGTCTTACATAGCTAATCAAATTGTAGCAAGAAAAGGATAAAGATTGTATTAGCTAGATCAGCATCACTTAGCTATTTTGTCACTGTTGCGACTTAGAATTCTCAACTGGTTCTGGCGTCTCAAAGATGACATTAGCACAACGGTACTGAGGATAGAGACTGACATCTCTTAAGACAGCTAAAAGTTATACTTTTATTTGATTCCATTTCTTTGATTGTTCTTGTCAAATTAAATTTATTTTTTTGATATTTTGATCATGAAAAGCACAATAATTAATAATTTTAACTTGCAGTACTAGAATGATGAGTAAAATGAAATACTAATAATTAACTTTATTGTTCACTTGCAGCAAGTATCCGATTGGACGCCCGATCTCATTGAACTGGAGCATCGCGCCAAGGAAAAGGCCCGTGTATTATTCTTTGTTATGGATTCGGAAACACGCGCATCTGCTGGTGCCATCGAGGCGGCACACATAGCGGGTCAAAACTGCAAGCAGCTAGTGTTGGTTTTGCATCCGTATAAACCAAATCAGAAGATCCTCAACGAGCCTATTTCGCATCAGTATGTTAACTTAATCACAAGATTTAATATTTATTAAAAATTCATATTCCCTTATAGAGAATACCTCGATTTAAATCGCAATCAGCTGATACTTAAGGAGCTGGTCTCCCGTCGCGGTCTGCCAGTGTTGGATAACATACCATCAGGGTTGCAGCGCACCAAGGAAATTCTATCCGGCATTAGGGATCCACCGTCCAAAATATCTTCTATATTAGAGTGAGTATAAAAAAGGAAAAGATTAGCTGGAAATAGATCAAAAAGAAAAGAAAGGAAAAAAGAAATGTAATACTTGTAGCACTAGGAAATAGTTAATAGTAAATAATCATCATAATATATTATAAAACACAATATTTTTGAAAGTAGTTAATATAATTAGAATCTTTTATAATTCATGTAATCAAAACAAAATGTAGCCAGTTCTTTAGAACGAACGATGGGAATTTTATTTATTCTAAAAGAAAATAAAAGAAAGAAATTAGAATAAATACGCCATTATTTGTTGTAGTAAATCCAACTAAAATCGCAATATGTTATGGTAATGGGCACGAAATACATGATATTTTAATTCTGAAAGATGCTGAGAGCAGTAATTAAAATAACACTAGATCATAACACTCAAGTAACTACAGACTAGAGAAATTTTTTTGACGCTGAAAGAAGTTTAGAGAAGTATTAATGGGAGCAAGTGTCTTCTTTTGTTTATAATCATATCTCTAGAATAAATCGCACGAATATCAAAAAATATTCATTATATCTGAAAGAAGCTTAGATAAGTAATTGGAACATCTTTGGATCGTTTTTGTTTATAATCAAAAAGAAGAAGATCAAATTACATTTAACTTCTTTACAAAACTGAAGAATGTTTGATTGCTATAACAGAAAAAGTCTATTATTTAAATAAGAATACTGTAGTATTTTTTTGAAGAATATATAACATTTAATAATATTATTAATAATGCAAACAATATGAATGTTAGTTATAATTATTTTTACTTTTGTTTTTCAGTACCGTACGCGGCGCATTTGATCGCGTCAATCCCCAAAGCGAACTACTCACTGTGGAACAGTGCAAACGTGCTCTCTTATTTTTAGGCTATGCTCAGAGTTTAGTTAATTTAGATAATCTAAATAAGATAATAATCAATCAACGCGAATCATTGAAACTGCTACAAACGCAAAGTACAAAGGCTGGCGTCCAGAATGAACAGAAGGAGAAGGAAGAACAGGAAGAGGATGAGCAGGATGAATGCTTATCCAATGCCACGCCAACCAAGCCAAACCATGAGCTCATCGATTTCGATCTATTCTGCGTCATCTCAGCGTATCTATCGGTGTTGCAACAGGAGATACACGAGAGTGGCTGCATATCGCCCATTAAGGGCACAAATGTGCCACCGCCGCAGGTTTACTTTACAAATGGTGTGTGCGATATCTTATGGCATAAACTGTAAAGCATTTAGAAACTCATGTATAATTTGTTACAGCTCCCGATGTGGACATTTATTACTCGGCCAGTAAAAACATCTCACGGACTTCGAGCAACGCCAGCGTTCCATCGAATAGCAGCAGCGGCATTGGACACGATTTGGAGCGACAGAATTTGTTTGAGCAGCTGAGCCGAAGTCGGGATAGTGGCACCTCATCGCCCCAGCCGACAACAACATTAGGTAAAAAAGCACAGCCACAGATCTTGCTAAACGTCGAATCGATTGAAACAACCGAAATAATCACCACCAAAACGATAGAAACCAAACCGTTTGCGAGCAATGCGACCAGTAATTTGACCAACCATCACGCACCACCCACCGAGGAGGAGGAAAGCGATTCCAATGACTCTGTCTTCTCCAGCAGCAGTTCCATAGCCAGCGCTGGCGATGCTCTCTGCTGCTCCTCTGGCCTGGACTTGCGCGATGTTTATCTCGGCGGAAGCTGTGTATTGCGCACCAAATGGCGTCAAAGGTTGGCAATGCCATATTTGGTGGCCAAGGGCGTTACGTTTCACACACCCGCACTTCACGAGAGCATATCACAGGCATCGATACAGGAGCAACAACAGGTGGCCGCTGGAGCAGGAGCTGCATCCTCGCAGCCCCAGGAGCAGCAGCAACAACGTTCGTTTGTGCGCACACGTCGAAAGTGTCGCGGAAATCAATTGCAGCTGGAGGAACAGGAGGAGCTAACCGTTGCCGAGGAATCGCTCAGCTGGTCTCTGCCTCCAATGGCCCTGCGTCCGAATCTCTACAATCCGGGGCTGCTGGACTCCAGCCGGGTGCTGCTCTTTGTCATCACGAACGAGACGCGTTCACTGGCGCCCATGACTTTGGCGGCACATTGCATTGGACTCATGTACAATGTGGTGCTGGCCGTTCAAATGCTGCCCGAGGATTGTGTGCTGGGCGGTGAGAAGGTGAGTTCAATGACAGGATTCCATAAACGAATGTCGAAAAATGTTACTCAGAAAACGAAAATTCGGAAAAAAAAATTTGGAATCCAAAATTAAGAATCGAATAATTAAAAATTATGAAGACAAAAATTCGGAAAACCAAACTTGGGAAAACAAATATTAGGAAAACAAAACTTGGGAAAACAAAAATTAGTAAAAGCCGAAATCAAAAATATTTTATTAAATATCGCGCAATTTTTGCTAATAGGAAAAAAACACTATTTGTCGAACCATTTATTTCAAAATCAGGACTTTGATTGCCAGCGCATGTGATATTTATTCGAACCATTTTGTTTCAAAATCTACATGTTTATTTTGTGTGCCACCTTATATAAAAAATCAACATATTTTTTAGCTTTTAATATTTATTTATTGAGTATTTTGATTTTTTTTCGCGCCTTGCTCCAGCGTTACTTAACCTTACTCTTTTATTAGATATTTTAAAAATTTGAATTTTACTGGATGATTGCACCCTGCGAATCACCCTGCGAACTAATAATGAATAATGTATATACGTAAAAGTGTGCACATAAAAGTATTGGCAGAGCAAGAATCATTAACGTTATCATTAACATATTGGCATCAATGGAAAAGCCATTTTAATTCCGTTCGAATGATACAAAACTTTCCTTAACCCATTAAGCACCCATTGTAAATTTTGAATTGTTCTAAAGGTCTATTTTAAAAATTTTTCCTCGATTTTTTAAAAATAATATTTTGATGCAACAAAATTCTTCAAACAATTCTAAAAGTGACTGCAAACATTTTTTCAAAAATCTCTTTGCTTGCATTTTTTATAATTTTTCCGAAAACTGCAATAAAGTCACTTTTTGTATGAAAAGGAGGAAAAATGGGTTAAAATAGTCACTTTTAGAAATTACCAAAAATTCATCAAAAATACTGGCGAAGAGATTTTTGAAAATATTTTTTTTGCAGCCTCTCTTTGCAGGCGCAAATAAGCCTTAAATGTCAAAATTCTTGCTGTGCTAATACTTTTGTGTGTCACTGCAACTATTCAACAGAATTTAACCAATGACAGGAAAACGAAAGATACTTTTCCCAATTTTTTTCCTAATTTTTGTACTCTGAATATTTTTCTTAGTTGAGATTTCTAATTTATGAATCCTAATAATGGATTCCTTAATTTTATTCTTCTTTTTTAAAATTCCTTAAAAAAGTTTCGGAATTCGAATGAGGTACCAAATGAGAGATTGAAAATATGTTTTACTTATTTAAATTTATATAAATCTTGCAGCTGACGGTGGCCGCCATCAAGGACTACAATCGTGGGCGCTCGTATCTCATTGACCTGGCCAAGCGACAGGGCGTGCCCGTGTTCAATGACATCCAGGCGGCGCTGGAGTGCACCGTGGCCAAGGTGCAGGCGTATAATAATCGCGAGCGTTGCTAAATTCTTTTGTACCTGTTTCAATTTCCTGCACGTGACATTTAAAATTTAACAAAGTAGTGCAATTTATGTTGTCGTCTATTTTTTTAAGTTCTTATGAAAATTACTTAACAAATGTGTCTTAACTGTATTTAAGTGTAATCAAATGCTAAATCTGAACTAAACTTTGCTATATCTATATGTAATGCCTTTTTGACCCTCCCACTATATTATATACGTATACGTAATTTACCATTAACTATATGATTAAAGAAAAGTGTAAAACAAATATGTCGTCGCCCAGAAAGCGCATTTCATAAACAAAACAAAGCATTACGCTTTATGCTTATTTATTATTTATTTAACATACCATATTTTACATGTTCATTTATCGAAATGAACAATTTGTAAATATATTAAATTTAAGTGCATAATACAAATATTTCATATTTAGTGAGCATTATACCATAAACATACTTAAATTACATAGAAATTTAGTGGCCCACTGTACCCAGTTAGCAGGCAAAAATATCTCAATAAACAAGTTTTTCTAACATAAAGTTGAATTGATCATGATATTCGAAATTAAAATTTGAAAACTGAAACTGAATATTTCGGGACCCAGCAAGGATGTACGGAATCAATTCTACCATATTCAACAACTTAAGAGATAGCTAAATATGGTTTCTGCTTATTTTTGAAGATAAATTTTTGAAACTTTGGTAAGAATTTTTCTTGTATTTTGTTTTTTTTGAATATCTACATTAATTTTTTCCTTTCTTCACCACGCGAAGGGTGACGTGCCCCGAACTAATTTTAAAGTCAATATAATTGTTTTAGAAAATTTTTAATTTTTTTGGTTTTATAAATGGTACTTTTATTAAATAATTGAAATTTATTTAAAAATTAAAAAAAATTCCCAAAAAAATTGCAACTGTGGGGCAACGCCAATTACTTTAGTGCTGCCCACAGACACTTAACAACACTGTTGAGCGCTGCCAGATCACCGACTAAATGGCAGCCCGTATTTCCGAACCAGCTGGCAGCTCTTCGGTTCGATCAGCCGCCCACCCCATTTTGTGGGCGCAATATATGCGACGTGACAAGTGACACACACACACACACACACACGCGCATTAGAGAGAATGGAGAACGGCGCCACATTCTCTCACTCTCTACACAAATATTATGTAGTAGTGTGTGATTTGTTGCTATTTTTGCGTAGCTTCTTTAAAACGCGCACGGAAAAACTTGACATTTTTATAACAGTTTTAATGCTGTTTTAAATTCCCTTTAAATCTGGTTTCGCGTGTCAGTTTGTTGCGTTCTTAGCATTCCCTCATTCTCTGACCGACTCGCGTTGGCGTTCAATTTTGCCACTTTGATTTCAGTCGCCCATTGCTCGCAATCGCTTGTGGTACGTACTGTTGTTTCGCCCCGTCTAGCCAAGCTAGTGTGTGTGTGTGTGTGCGTATTGGCCAGTGGGTTCAATCAACCCACTCTGCCAGCGACAGGCCCCCGCTCAAAATAATAATGCAAAGCATGTAAAATTCAGCAAAACAAAAATAAAAAAGAAGCACGCGCGTTTTATGCAATTCTGACGTGTTTTAGCAAAAAGTTATTAAAAATTGTTGTTTGATTTGTGCAAAAACAAATACGTAACAGCGACAGCGGCGTTGCTGCTGCCGTATGTGTGTTTATGTGAGCATAGCAGCTGAAAGTGTGGACGAGAGAGTGTGCCAAAGAAAGAGAGTCACAGACACAAACATAAGCACAGAGCGTACGAGTGATAAGTAAGTGCATTACCGCTCTCTTTGAGGAACTTGTTGCTGTTGTCGCCACTCGCGACCGTTACAGACAGAAGCCGTAGTTGAGTTCAAGTGACAACGTCTCACTGAGAACGGCAAAAACAAAAGCAAAAGCAAAACAAAAGTAATATTCCACTTTGATTGAAATAAATGAATATGCAACGGCAAATGATAAAATCATTTTAATGTGCAAGTGCTCGCCGTTTCGACTTTAATTGGCGCGCAACAACAAACACATACACACGCACACACACAAACAATGAGTATCAAAACAACAGTAATCATAACTATTGTGTGATTGAATGCCGCTTAAGCAAGTGCAATAGTAATAAGAAATTAAAAAATATAAATAAGAAGCTAAAGCCAAAGCAAAACAAAGAAGAGGAAGAGGCCCAGAAGTGTGTAAAATAAAATTAAAGTGCCAAACATCAGCTTTCAATTATATAGAGACGTACCATGAAAAAAAGCACAAATCTAAGGAAATCAACAAGTGTGTGACGTTCGTTCGTCGCTCGTTCGTCATTTCGTCTGGTCTGCTTCGCTTTCATTCATGCGGTCAACTAGAGTCAACAGCCATAACAACAGCAAATGTGGAGACTGATAAAAAGCAAAAGCAGCCGCAAAAACAAAAACAAAAGTAACTGCAGCAGCAACAACAACAATAAGAACGTCCAACTGACCAGAGAGCTTTTATAGTAAGTTTCCACATTAAAACTGCACATGACTTCACACTTATGTACATGCACACTAGGGTGTCCCTTATTTTGTCAAAGTCAAGTTCTGCTCGTTTGGTACTAAAGCATTATTACCTCAAGTGATATTGTATTCGTTGCAATGTATATATATATAAAACAAAAAACCACAACCCAACCGAACAGTCACAACACATAAAAATACAAAAAAAATAATAATAAAAAAAACGCCCGCGCCAACCCTAAAACCCCCCCAACCCACCCAAAAAACCCCAATTCCCGCGCGCCGAACGCAAAAAAATTATTATAATAAAATAAATAACATTAATAATATTATTCGTCACAAAAAAATACACAACACAACGCACACTTTTACCCACCTCAACGTCGTGATAATAGATTTATAAAATAATGAAAAAAATGAAAAAATATTAAAATTAAATAATAGCAATTTTATTATTTTTTTTAGTACTAGAAAAAACAAACAACACCCCCGCCCCCCCCCACCCCCAACCCCACCCCCAACCCACAGCCCCCCCCCCGCCCCCCCCCCCCTGGGGGGGCTGCCGCACGCACAGGCAAGGGAAAGGAAGAAGATAGGAAAAGGAACTCCCAACCCCCCCGATCATATTCTGTGTATAAAACAACAAACCGAAATACAACACACCCCACACCCCACCCACACAAAAAGCAAAAAAAAAGCGGGGGCGTTCGCCCCCCCCCCCCAAAGGCGAAAATAATACTTTTTTCCCCTCCCACTAAAAAAAAAAGGGGGGCGACCCCCCACCACACCCCCCCCCCCCGACACACGACACCTGCGCTCATGCGGGTGGCGGCGGGAGGGGGAGGTGAGCCGCCCGCCGCTCTCTAACGGGGGAACACCGGTATGATTGTGCGGAGGCCCCCCCCACCCCCTCAACAAAAAACAAATCCACCCAACCAAACAAACAAACAAACAAACAAACAAACAAACAAACAAACAAACCAACGACACTTCCCCCGCGTTTTGAGCGGGGGGCAAACAAAAAAAATAAATTTCACCGCGCGGGTTTAAGAGAAGGGGGCCGCGGCGTTTGTAGAAAAAAAAAAAAAAAAAAAAAAAAAAAAAAGCCCCCCCCCCCGCCCCCCAAATAAAATTTTCCCCCCCCCCCCCCCCCTTTCCCCCCCCCCCGGGGGGTGCTAAGAGCCTGAAGTAATAAACCCCGCGGGAAAAACCCCCCGCCGGGCCGCCAGCAAATTCCTCCTCCCTTGTGTATATCCCCCCCCCCCCCCGCGCTTTCGTCACTAGCGCGGACTGCCGTCCGCAGTGATACAATGCAATGTATATACATATATGTAACAGGGAGAAGGAATCATCTCCGACCCTATAAAGTATATATATTCTTGATCAGCATCAACAGCTGAGTCGATATAGCCATGTTCGTCTGTGTGAGCGCCTAGATCTCAGAGACTTTAAGAGCTAGAGCACTCCCCACTCAGGTCAAGTTTGTTTCAAAGCACGCACAGCTTTAAAGATATTAGGAGTGAACATTGATTTCCGAGTGCCTTAGGACCAAATGAACAAAACTAGCCCGTATGCGTTTAAAAATAATAACTTTGACAAATCAAGAGACACCCCAATTCACACACACATGTGAGAAAGTGTAAGTACAAGTGTTAGTAGACATACTTACTACCTAGCCTGTTTGCCTATTTGCTTAACATTTTAGTTAGACGAGCTTTTAGTTTTAGTCATACTTAGTATATTTATTGCCATTCAACCGTGGACACGTGCGTTGCGTGTAAACAGAGCCGTTTGCATATGATGCTTTTGGGGGAATTTGTCTCCAATTGGCAAGACGATTGACACGGCGAGGGTAGGCAAATAAGTGCCTGGGACATAAGATCTTAGTTAACAGATCTCTCCAAAAATAGCTTTTATTAACGATATTTCTATTAATTGCATCACAATAATTTATTAGTGTGGGATCATAAGAACGATCAGTCGAATATCAAGTGTTAGTATGAAAAACTTCTTTTTGCTTGAAATATCTTAATCAAACTGACAGAATATACATCTGGAATGGTCCTGGGCATCCGGACCAAATTTGGTTGAAATCGAAACACTATATCTAATAGCTGATCGGAAATTAAGATTTAGTATGAAATTGAATGTTTGTTTTGGAGTTTCCTCAACCAAACTCACAAATTGGGAATTTTTTGTTGTCTTCTACTCGATGATAATGAGTTTGGTTTAAATCGGTACACTAGATCATATAAACAATTTCGATAATAAGTCGTGCCCAACGACTTTATCCGCCCTCTTCTTTTTTTTTACTGTAATGGCCAAAAAACAGAAGGAGATTTCTTTTTTTATAACTAGGCTGTAATATTAAATGTAAGTAAATCAGGAATATGCGTTAAATGATTTAGGGCCGTTTTTTCAAAAATAATCCAATGGTGTCAAATCACACGATCTTTGTGGCCAATTGATCAATTACTCACATCTTGTGAAATTTTCTTCCAAAAATGTTTTCAAGTTATTTATTTAAGCAATATACGCTAGATGAAATTCAATAGGATGAACATATAGATACTACATTGGAATTAATTGGAATTGGAAAATTGATTTCCAAAATGGGCCGTTTGTATTTTAACGATTACACTAAGTAAGATAGTAAGATTGTAACATAAACCATTTTAGTACATAGAAATTTATTGAAAGTTTAATAAAACCCACCAAAATTATTTTATTAAAACTCCCCATTTAAATATAAAAATAATAATATTAATAATTTATTTATTTTTTTTTTAATCCCCACCCCCCCCCCCCCCCCCCCCCCCCCCCCCCCCCAATCCCCCCACAAACCACCCCCCACCCCACCCACCCCCCACCCACCAATTCTTCCAAACATTATTAACAAACACCCCCTTACCCCCCCCCCCACTCACCACCCCCTCCAAAAAAAAAATAAAAAACCCACAACCACCCAAAAAAAAAAAAAAAAAACAATACAACAAACAAAAAAAAAAAAACACCCCCCCCCACCCCCCCCCCCCCCCCCCAACCCACCCCCTCCCCCAAAATAATAAAATAAAAAAAAAAAAAAACAAAAAAAAAAACCCCCCCACAACCCCCCCCCACCATTTTACCCCCCAACAAAAAAAAAATATATTACACCCCCAACCAACAAAAAAATAAAAAAAAAAAAAAAAAACAAACAAAACCAACACAAACAAAAAAAAAAAAAAAAAAAAACCCAAACCCCAACCAATCTTCCCCTTCCACAAAAAAAACCCCCCCCCCACCCACCCCAACACCCCTTTCCCAACTTCCCCAAAATCAACCAACAACACAAAAACACAAAAACACAAAAACACAAAAACACAAAAACAAACAAACAAAAAAACAACAACACCCCCCCCCAAAAAATCTAAAAAAAAAAAAAAAAAAAAAAAAAAAAAACCCCCCCCCCCCCCCAAATAATCCCCCCCCCCCCCCCCCAAACCCACCCCCCCCCCCTCCCATATTAAACCCAGTTTTTCGAGCTGTTTCGATATAAAATTTAAAAAAAGAGAGATACAAACAATAGAAAAAAACAACTTAATATTTTTAAATCAATTATCTTGAAAACGAACTATTTCCCAAAATCAACCTTAGCACCAATTATAATGCTAATCAAGACCTATAAGCTTTCCCTTTTGTAGCGACAAAATAATGTTTTGGCATATGTTTTATTTCATTTTGAAAGCCTACGAATGTCGCATTCGACATCAGAGAATTACCCATATAGTAAAAAATTTGACATTAATTTCTATACATTTTACGACAAATTTACTTTTCCATAGTTATCAAATACCTTATTTAGACATTGAAAAAACGCACCCTATTCAAAATCTTTATTGTAAACTTAATTTTAATATTATAGATTAAATAAAATAAATGGTGGGATAGCTTTGGGATTAACTTCAACATTTATTATTTTCAAGCTTGTTTGCGTTAAACTTCAGACTCCTTACCACAATCCAAAAATCTTTGAAACGTTCAGTTTTTGTTGAAAATCTATTTAGATATTATTGAAAATTCCTAGAGTCGACAGTATTATAAAGATTCGTTCCCATTATTATAATTGTGTAATTCATTCGCTTAAAAGATACGAAATTCAAAATGTGCTCACGTGATCCGGCTTCCAATCAGTTGATTGATTACAAGAACAAAGATGCCGAGGTACAGAAACTTTGCACTACTTCGGCAGGTGGTCCCATTGGGGTCAAGGATGCCATACAAACGGTGGGACCTCGTGGACCTGCCTTACTCCAAGACTTTGTCTTCCTGGACGAGATCGCGCACTTCGATTCGGAGCGTATTCCCGAGCGTGTGAGCTATGCAAAGGGAGCTGGAGCCTTTGGCTATTTTGAATGCACCCACGATATAACAAACTTTTGTGCCGCCTCTCTTTTTGACCGTGTGAAGAAACGCACGGCGATCGCCATGAGATTCTCGGTGGCCTGTGGAGAGAACGGATCAGCGGATACGGTGCGGGAACAGCGAGGCTTCTCAGTCAAATTCTACACGGAGGAGGGCATTTGGGATATGGTAGGCTGCAATATGCCAGTGTTTTATGTACGGGATCCATCATTATTTCCCAGTTTGGTGCACGCTCAAAAGCGTAATCCACAAACGCATCTGCGGGATCCGGACATGTTCTGGGACTTTATGACACTGCGTCCAGAGACGCTGCACGCTCTGCTCATGTACTTCAGTGATCGCGGTACTCCGGATGGTTATCGCCACATGCACGGATATGGAGCACACGCCTATCGATTTGTGAATCCCAGCGGAGAGGCATTCTATGTAAAGTTCCATTTTAAAACCGATCAGGGCATCAAGAATTTGGATGCACGACGTTGCACCGAACTAATGTCGCATGATCCCGATTACGCCATACGGGATCTGTACAATGCCATCAAGAAGGGCAACTATCCCAGCTGGAGCATGTTCATCCAGGTGATGCTCAACGAGGAGGCCAAGAAGTGCAAGTTCAATCCGTTCGATGTGACCAAGATTTGGCCCCAAAAGGAGTATCCCCTGATACCCGTTGGCAAACTGGTGCTCGATCGCAATCCCACCAATTATTTCACAGAGGTCGAGCAGTTGGCCTTCAGTCCGGCACACTTTGTGCCCGGCATTGAGCCATCACCCGATAAGGTGCTCCAGGGGCGTCTCTTTGCCTACGGCGACTCTCAGCGCTATCGACTGGGCACCAACTACATGCAGATACCCGTCAACTGTCCGTATCGCGTGCAGGTCAAGAACTTCCAGCGTGATGGCAGCATGACCGTCAATGACAATCAGGATGGAGCTCCCAACTACTTCCCCAACTCATTCTGTGGCCCCAAGGAGAGTCCACGTGCCCTGGCCCTGCAAACCTGCTGCCCCATTGCGGGCGATGTCTATCGCTATATGTGCGGCGATACGGAGGATAATTACAGCCAGGCCACCGATTTCTGGACCTACACCCTGGACAATTGTGGACGTAAGCGTCTTATTCGCAACATATCGGAGCATCTGTCCGAGGCCAGTCAATTTCTACAGGAACGCGCCGTGAAGCTCTTCACCATGGTCCATGCGGACTTTGGACGTCTGATGACTGAAGCCCTGAATACGGCCAGAATATCAAAGTTCTAGTTCATAAAACACCATTTGAATTGTCCTTTGAGAAATGATCGTTTAATTAACAATTATAAAAAATTTCAAGTATTTTTTTATAAGATTTTTGCGGTTGAAACTACTAAATATTAGTAAAGTTTTAGAATACAATTGCGATTACAATCAGTGTTGCCAATATCATGAAAATTTTTATTGAAGATCGACTGCATTGAAAACTAAGCTTATTAAAACCACGGACTGTAATCATTATAAGTGATATTAAAAAAATTTTGAAATAATCATTATATTCAAGTTTTATAGATTTGCTTACAAAATAGTGATTAATTTTAAGTTTGACTTTATTTCTCAACCAATAATCATTATTTTAGAGCAAAAAATAAAACTTATGGGATAATCATTATTTGTTTGAACAAAAAATAAAACTCAAGTTGTAGTTACGGCTTTTTCTTCGGGAATAAAGGAAAGAATGACACTTATTTCTAGTCAATAAGCCAAGACAAACCATTATAAAAATCCATTTAAAAAATACAATATTACAAGTTGAGTTTTATTTTGAGCAAAAAAATGTATAAATGAGCCATAGAGAAGAATATTGGTATTTTTCTCGGTGTCTTAAAGTTATTGTAAGTGAATGATTTTTTGATTAAAAAAAAAAAACAAATAATCATTATTGGCAGTCCCTGATTAAAACTTATTAATATTAAAGTCTTGAAAACAAAAACAAAATAAATAAAAATAGGTGATAATAAGGATGAAAGGAAAAGCTTAAATGTACCAAAGAAACCGCTCTTAAAAGCTTTTTCGTTAAAAAAAATATTTTAAAACAAAATATATACGGATACTATCCAGGATCGAGAACGCGACATTTGTACGTTATTATATGAAAAAAAAACATTGGTAAAGACATTTTCAAAAATGTTTTCTCACGTGTTTAATGCATTTTATCAACACTATTTTGATTATTAAATACAAGATTTGAAGACTTGTCGTCTTCGAATTATTTATAGAAAACAATGCATAGCGAACGCGACGAAAAATGGAAGTCGTGTTTGACTTCATCTTGACAAATGCGTATGTCTGCGAAATATGGCGAGTGATTTGGAAGAAAATACTCTTAAACCATAATCAAATAATAAAGTTTTCCGTTTTAAAAATTATTTTGACAGCTTACTATCATTTTATTTGGTTTACAAGTTTTATTATTAATTTGTAACGCGACATCGCGAACGTGTCAAGATTTCCATTTAGTTTAATCCAAGAAATTGTTCAGAAAATTGTATTCGATGTATCGAAAACAGCTTGTAAAAATTGTTTTTAATTAAACATTCAATATATTTCTATGTGTTAAAATTGTTCATGTTAAAATCTTACTATCTTACTTAATGTAATCGATAGAATATTGATTTCCAAAATGGACCGTTTTCATTTTGGAAATCAATTTTTAAGAAAATGTGCAAAAATATAGGAAAAGAGAATTTATTTTAATGTAGAATCTATATGTTCATCTTATTAAATTTCTTCTAACGTATTTTGCTTAAATAAATAACTTGAATACATTTTTGGAAGAAAATTTCACAAGATGTGAGTTTTTGATCACATTTTACGTTTTTGGGCGAGGTGGAATTTTTTCTGGAAAAGCTCATATCCTGTATACTGTAATCTATCTATAGAATTGTATAAAATTAAGTGCAAGCTCCTACACTCCTACTTAATTACTCCAACATTCGCTAAGTTACACGATCATGAATGTTTTTCTAGACAAACTAACTTAATTGTAAACTTAATAAATTAACATACAGGAATTTTTATTGACGCACGAGAACGACTCACGTTTCGCTTGTGCTAAGAAAGCATAAAAAGGTGATGTAGATAAATAGGACCACGTACCTCTAAAGGCCTTATCAAACTGTTATGGCCAAGAAATAATAAACGTTTGATAACAATCACGAATTTTGTTTTCCGCCTTATCAGAATGGCGCGAATTTTTTGTAGTTCATTTTATAAATATTTTTTTGTCGAATAACTGCAGATAGAAACATAAAGAAAGCTTTATAGTGGGGCCTCATAGTCACATATTGGTCGTTTATCTGGACGGGACAGTCAATAAACCTTCTAAAGATTAATATTTCAATATTTTATTCAGCATAGAGTGTGTCATAGAGTTGTTTTGGTTTATGATTGGTTCATAAATACATATATTGGTTGCAATATATCAACAGGATCATAAACAACACGCCCCCTCTCCTTAAAGAGCCCACTTGCAATGTAACAGAAACTAAAGTTAAAAGCCGACTTGTTACGTATATTTTTACTGCACTTTATGTTAACTTTATGGATGATATACTATGAAGCTTATCATGTGCACACTCTATCGAAAACCCATTATAAATGTAATGATTCTACATTGATAGATTAGTACAAGCTGTATTACAGCTTTCCTGTTTGAATTACTCCCCCAAACTGAATTGACCACTTATCGTTATCGTTCATTTACAGTTGCCAAGCATGACTCCAATGTGATTGTAAACTGAGTATGATAAGAACGTGCACTCGTTTATTATGAAGCACCCACAAGATCTGACAATAACCGATGAACAGCAGCTAATGGAGATTAATAAAGTTGAGCAAATGGAACAGGAGTTAAATGAACAAGGTGAGTAACCATTAACCCATTTTAGACTAATGGGTATTTAAATACCCAAAAAAGTGTTGACACTTAAAAAATTCTAGCACGAGGGATGTGAGAGATATCGGGGCAAACTTTATTTGATATTAAAGAGAAATAACAAAAATATAAGTATAAAAATTGAACAGTTTAGTTATCCTCGGTATACCTGTCGTTTTGTACAGGTGAATATATAGGTTTTTATACCCGTTACTTATAAAAATAAGTAAAAGGGGATATTGATTCGTTGCAATGTATGTAACAGGGAGAAGGAAGCATCTCCGACCCTATAAAGTATATATATTCTTGATCAGCATCAACAGCCGAGTCGATATAGCCATGTCCGTCTGTCCGTCCGTGTGAGCGGATCTTAGATCTCAGAGACTATAAGAGCTAGAGCAACCAAATTTGGCACACAGACTTCTATAGACCCCACGCAGGTCAAGTTTGTTTCAAATTTTTGCCACGCCTTTTTCCGCCTCTGTAAATCGCAAAAAACCACCACACGCACAGTTTTCAAGATATTATAATTTTTTTACTAATTATCGTTAACTACTATTATTACCTATCATCCTACTAAATCGTAACAAGAGCGGACAAACAGAAAGGTGGTAACGGCTAATTAAAGTTTTTAAAAAATATAAGTGCCTAAAAGCATGCAATAAAAAATATTAAAAAATTCATTAAAATAAGTAACGGGTATCCTAGAGTCGGGCGC
This sequence comes from Drosophila quinaria, assembly GCA_035047525.1. NCBI lineage: Eukaryota > Metazoa > Arthropoda > Insecta > Diptera > Drosophilidae > Drosophila > Drosophila quinaria. Next base: position 1,465,442 of record JAWNPO010000482.1, on the reverse strand, counting down.
TCGACTATAGCCTTTCCCATTGTTTTTTCATAGAAAATTACGAAAAAAAGCTAAAAAAAATGTATGGAAATCGGAAAAATAGAAAATTGAAGATAAAAATGTTTTTTTTTGTTTCTTTCAACTTCTATAGTCTTCTAGGCACACGTTTTAAAATTCTGTCAAAATCGTACCAACCGATCTATAGGCAGTCTTTAATGGGTTAAATATAAAACACTTGATTAGGATTAAACTTATAGACCGATAATAGGTCGCAAGATATAGTTGTTATTACACATTTTGTCTGTATTTGTAAATCATTTGAGTACCAAAAAAAAAACGTTTGTAACAAGGTCTTTTGAACAAATATTTAGAAATAGTTATTCACAGATATTCAAAGTCATTGTGAGCTGTTAGTCATAGGAAAGGTATTAAAAATATTAATATTGTTTTTTATGACTTGTTAACAAACAAATTAAAATTATTTGTGTAGTTAAACTTTAAATATCAAAAATGTATTAAAAGAAAATTATCTATTTTTGTTTGTGTTGGGAAAATTTTTAAAAAGTCCGAAATGATTACGAATTATATTTTGTTCTAATTTATTGCCAAATTGTTTACTTAATCAATTCTCGATGTGCTGATGCTAATAATAAACTTTAATATATTGTACTATTGCCCAAAAATTAGTTAATCAGTTGTTGGCCCTGGTAAACAGATTCAGCTTACTCAAAGTGAGTTTGAATCACTTTCAAATTGTTCTACCATAAATTTAATGGCTGACAAAGTTCAGGGCAACAATTTTGCCAAATCGCCGCCTTGCACGTGCCACGTGCCTGGCCAAAATTAAAAAAAGGTGTTTAAATTGCGTTTTTAGGTGCAGCACAATATTTGACGATTATGAATATGAGTATGAGTATGAGTGCGAATATGTAGGGGGGGCAATAACGAGTATAAATAGAAGTGAGTAGCCTTGATAAACGGGCCTCTGAGTGAGAAGAAGGCAAAGGGGGACGAGGTGCTTGATAAGCCGACGACTAGTAATCATTGTAAATGTTTATAATTTGTTTACTGATTAGTGCAAACTTTTTGCTGTTGTTGTTGTCGCTGGCAAGCAGATTAAAAAAAATTGATTAGTCGTAGATATAAGCAACTATTTGGTGATCAAATAATTGAAAAAAAAAAAAAAAACAAAAAGTGCTCCACTGAAACTCTTACAAGACTGCTCAAAAAATAAGAAAATTACACAAAAACAAACTGAAATGAAATAAAACGCAAGCGTAATGTTTAACTTAACCCCAACGGGTTAAATATGCGCAATAGCAAAAACAAGCGACTTGACAAAATAAAGCAAAAAAAAAGTACAAAAAAATATAAAAAAAAAAAAAAAACTTAGCAAATCCCCAGACGTGTCGCAGTCGTAGACGCAAAAGCTAAAGCTAAAGCTAAAGCTATAGCGACATCAGCTTGAGCCCCAAGCTATCTATGCCTCAAGCCAAGTCAGCATTTAATTGTTGAATATTTATAGGTGGACAGATGTTGACGGTAGAGACACAATACTACATACAGTATATAGAAAATACATAGGGCCCAAGCCTTTGCCTTTGCCTGCTATTTGGTTCTACTGTACTGTAGTGTCACCTTAGCGCTGACATGACGAAAGCAGTTTTCAGCTGAAACGCACTCGCACTTAATTTGATTTTCAAGCTCGACACCAAAATTAAAATGAATCGAGCAGGTATTATGCAAAATAAAGCCAAGTAGTTAAGGTATCTGAACGACACGACCTACAGTTTAATATATTTACTAAGTAAATAAATTGTATATATGGATCACTCTATGTACATATGTATATATATACATTAATGCCAGACTATTCTCTGATTTTATATGATATAGAGGTTATCGCCCAGACGCGAACTCAATTCATTTGAGTATTGACTTCGTTCTTATTTTTTCCTCTTTTTGAACTGATTTAAAAATAAGTTTAATCTTGTCTGGCGTTAGGTATTCTTTTTACCCTTGCATTATTTAAAATTATAATTAAAAGTTTAGATAGTATTTCCGTTCAACCTTCTAAGACGTATCTTATATTTTTCTGATATCCGCTTTGGTCAATCCATTATGATAATTAAAACGCATTGCGTTGAAACTTTATAAAAGTTGGGAAATATGCGTTTCAACATTTCTACGCAATATGTAGAGTAGAATAGATAAAAGTCGCATTCATTCATGTTGATATCTGAAGGCAAACTTACACACTGCGAAGAGTTGATAACATTGCAATAAGATATCAATAGTTAAGTAGGTGAATAAAGAGGGATAAATAAATAAATGTGATAATCATAATTCTTGGAAACATATTAGGAGACTGAATAAATTATTGATTCCGAACTATTTTTTAAATAAATAAATAAAATAAATATATAATTTAAATAAATTTTTCGAAAGATAAATATGGTATTTAGGGAACTGATTTAAATTTTTAATTCTGAAATATAAAAATAAAATAAGTTTATAAAAAATTTAAATTTAAAATGGTTTATAAAAAACTTTAATTTACTAAGACAACAAATTCTTTACTCAGATATTGTAATTAATTTTTAAGCATATTTAAAACACTAGTCTCAGAGCTTTAAGCACCGTTCCTAATCAATTATCTTGACTCCGTTAAGTTGTTTCCGCACCGCATTATGTACACAGAAAAAAAATCCGGGCTATTTAGCCCGAATTCAATCCGAAACGATGTCAAAAGTGGGGTAATCTCGGATCTTCTTAAATCAAGTATGAAATACTTGATTTTTTCAATCCCGAATTCAATCCTGAAGTTCTTAAATTCAGGCTAAAAAAAAATAATGTTTTTTGTTACATTTAAACATTTTTTTTTAAACCTTGTTTTTTTTTAATTTTTTTTAACGTTTTTTTAAATTTTCTTTTTTATTTTTATCTTTTTTTTTAATTTTTTTTTTTAATTTTTTTTTTAATTTTTTATTTTAATAGTTTTTTTTTAAATTATTTTTTACTAAAATTTTTTTATTTTTACTCTTTTATTTTTTTTTAATTGACGGTGGGAATCGAACCCAGGTCTTTTTCAAGCAGGTCGGCGACTCTAACCACTGAGCCAATGAACCAGTTGAAATGAGAGAGTCCGAAAGAGAATAAAATAATTTGGGCTTATTTTCCCATTTTAATCCCGAAATAGGCTTGATTGTTCAGCTTAATCCTGGAAACATACTTAAAAAATGCAGGCTTAAATCAAGTATTTTAGGCTTGATTTTAGAACGGCTTTTTTTTTCTGTGTATAGTTAAGCTTTTTGAGTCAAGTGTTAAGTGGCAAGTAGTTGATAGTTTCCACTGATTAGTCAAACGCTTTTCCACTTCTCAACGATCCTTATACTTAAGCTTATTTTCCAATTAGTCCATTTGCGGCCACCTTTTTCAATTCAAAACGACTGAAGATTCTTTCAGCTGAATGTACGATTATGTGTATCTGTAAGATACAGATGCTGCATAAGCTCATATATATGTACACATGCACACACAAACCACTCAACAATGTGGACACATTTCACTTAAAGTTGTCGCCGCTTAATGAAGTGTAAATAGTAAATTGCAGTCAAACATTTTGAATATCATAATCATCATTATTCATTGTCATCATCGTCATAATCATTATTGTCAAAACACTCAACAGTCATGCACAATAACAATAACAGCAACAACAACAACAGCAACAACAACAGTTGCAATAAGCAATGATAATGTTGTTCATGACGCTGATGACGAACAACACATGCAAATCACATGTGTATCCTATGGATACCACTCGTATTCCAACTCACATTCATACTCGTATTCACATGTGCAAAAATAAATACAGCTCCATTAATTTGTATGGTTAATATAAATATGTATGCAAATAAAATAATAATTTTCGCTCAAAATTCACTTAACGAAGTACTAACTAGTCGAAGGTACTAAAGTCGAGCATACTCGATTGTCGGAGACCCTGTACTTACTAACACTGCTTAAAATAAAATAATGAAAATCGATGCAAATATTAATATAGTGATTTACTAAATGTACTTTTGGGGCTCCATTTGGCTGCAGCGGAGTGTGCTCGACTGTAAAATATTCTGTGCCCTGGCACACTGATAGCTTAAGACATAGAATATTCCCAATCTGTGAGTTCGGTTAAGATACTACATCTCCAAAAAATTGCATAAAAAATCTATAATTTTGATCAATCGTTCCAATGGCAGCTATATGATATAGTGGTTCGATCCAAAATCTAAAACAAACTCGACCTGCTTGCAATATAGATGAACCTACATACCAAGTTTGGAATCTCTAGCTCTTATAGTCTCTGAGATCTAGGCGCTCTTACAGACGGACAGACGGACATGGCTATATCGACTCGGCTGTTGTTGCTGATCAAGAATATATATACTTTATGGGGTCTGCCACGCCTCTTTCTGTCTGTTGCGCACAGTTTTTGTGTGACAAAGTTAATAGACCCCTGTACTTTTTTTTGTACAGGGTCTAAAAATGTTAAGGGAAGTGTGGAGAGAGACTTTTGTTTGTTTTTGTTGTTGTTGTTGTATCTTTGGATCGGCTAATTTTCATAATTCACTGGAAATTGACAGACAGTCAGTCAGTCGGATTCGCACATGTGGAGGCCGGAAAAATGCGACAGGCAACTCACAACTCACACATGACATGCATTTTATTCTTTACTTTTTCCCCATTTTCGATTTAATTCTTTATTGCTTTTTTTTTAGTTTTCGTTTTAATTTTTTTTGTTCTCATTGCATTATTTTCATCATGCACACACAATCATACCACACCCATGCAGGAAACGCCGGGAGTATCTCACGGATACCATTGCGACAACTGTACAGTAACTACACTACACTCTTCTCTCCATTCTCCACTCTCCACTCGCCTCTCTCCACGCTTCATTCTGCACTCCAGCGTATGATTCATTTGTCGCGTTGTTTCGGTTTCAAACCAAAACATATGCGTCATTTTCTGTGTGGCATTCACTTGGCTGCAATCCTACAGATACAGATATGAAATTATATATTTTCATAATACTCGCTTGTATTCATATATTTTGTAATTGCAATTAATGCAATCTCTGTCCCATATGACAGTTGCATGTGCCATAGCTCGATTGCATTCCCCGGAATGTGGAGGTCTCATCAATCTGACTATTTGTCAGTCAAGAATTTGTGAAAATCATTTCTACCACAAATGAGAATTGGCCCTCTCCAGAGTTGGTTATTAACTCTTACTACCAATGAATATTCCTTGATCAATTTAAAATAATTTTAATTTTATTGAAGTTATTCGTAAAATATCCTCTAATATAGAATATAATTTTCAGCATGCATTTTTTCATTGTCCCAAACTAGATTTAGGATTATTAAAACAAAGAACAAAAAAGAAACAATTTTTTTAAAGTTCCAAGATTTTAGATTAGTATAATGAGATGAAATTTTATGTAAAGATATAGCTACTGTCCAAAATCGGTAATAACGTTTTGAAATCAAATTAAAATTTTAGATTTGAAATATGTTTTAACATTTCCTAAAACATTTATATTTTTCAAATATATGTATAAACTTAATTGATTGAAATTAATGCAATACGCATTTCTCAATTCGTATTTAAAACTGCCTAACAAATAATCAAATTTTGTACAGCAAATTGATAAGGATTCAATTAATAATTTACAGGAAATAAAAAGTATGCCAGAAATTAAGATAAATGACTATTCTAACAAAAAAAAAACAAAGTTATACCATGACTTGCAATATATAATAAAAGGAAACATTCGTTAGTGTGTGTATAATTTTTTTGAAAATTGAGTAAAATAAATCTTATTATTTTATTAATGAAATAAGATAAACTTAACAAAATATGTTGTACATATTGAAATTAAAAAATACAAAAAGTATCGATAATATGAATGAATAATTTTTGGTAACTGGTTGAAATAATTTACTGACTCTTGGACTCTTGTCTGATAAGCAGAAAGCTTAATTGTCAATTTGTTTGGGCAATGCGACGTCACATGTTTACCCCCTATCCCGTGTCCCGTACTCCATCCATTCCCGCCCAGAACTTGATGACGTAGCTGAGTCAACGAACATGCCCGGCATTCAAAATAAAATCAAAGTACAATGCCAACGGTTTGCCGGTTGCTTCGGCTGGTTTCGTCACAGAAATTCCGCCGTATTCCGCCAGCCAGCCGCACCGGTTAAAGTACGACAATCCGATTGACGCGACGTCTCTGCGGCTCAGCCGATGATGATTGTGCATGAGTAAATGTGGCATTTGTGGCATGGGTGTTGAATGACAATCGCCCAGTTGTATTCAATTGAATTAGAAGTGTACTCGGATACTAAGTCATCCAACACTCAGCTCAGCTCAGTCAATATCGTGCACTTGGCAAAACTGCAGTCTTCAGTTCAAGCTGGTATCATTCATCAATCTATATAGCATACATATTGTATGTATATAGTAGTGTGTCCGTGCCCATCCCATGTGTCCAAGTATGTACACAGAAAAAAAAGCCAAGTTTAAAATACTTAATTTAAGTATGGATGTTTTAAGTATTTACTCAGGATTAAGCAGTATAATTAAGCCTGTTTCATTATTAAAATGGGAAAATAAGCCCAAATTACTTGATTCAAGCTAAGAAATTTTTAAAATGTCTTGTTGATCACCATATTTGCTGGGCGCGAGAGAAAATTCTCACTCGGCCTCTCTCATTTCAACTGGTCCGGTGGCTCAGTGATTAGAGTCGCCGACCTGTTACTTCCAGTTTGAAAAAACATGGGTTCGAGTCCCCCCAGTCAATTGTAGTCAAACATTCCCGTCATTAAAAGAAAAAATGTAAAAAAAAAATTTTTTAAAAATTTTTAAAATACAGTCGAACTTTCCTAACTCGAATCACCATTATCCAAAGAAAAGGTTCGAGTTATGGAGATATTCGAGTTATGGAGTTCTTTTTTTTAAGTTTATTAATTTTACTGCCACTCATTTTGTTTGAGTTACAGAGAAATTCGAGTTATAGAAGTTCGAGTAATGGAAGTTCAACTGTAGTTAAAAAAAAAAATTGGTAAAAAAAAAAATAATATTTTAATTAATAAAAATTCTTTAGCCTGAATAACACAATTTCAGGATTGAATTCGGGATTGAATAAATCAAGTATTTCATACTTGGTTTAACAAAATTCGAGATTACCCCACTTTTGACATCGTTTTGGATTAAGTTCAGGCTAAATATCCCGGATTTTTTTTTCTGTGTAGTTCTCATCCAGACTTTTTATTTTATATTTATGGCCCATGACTGATAAGTGAGCGCCTTTGACAGCTCAGCTTGGCTCGCTTCGTCGACTGTTTTTAGTACGACTATCAGCAGAGCAGAGCGACCTATAATATAATACGATTACACACAGATACATACATTGATAGACACATGTGTACTTGTGTACTTGTAGCGACAGTTGCTACTGAGCTCCGGGATTGAGATACACACTGATAAGAGGCACTCGACAGTGTCGCTGTTTTCGCCGCGGTGCGATAGGATTGTTTGCCAAGCTGCAAGTAAGCTGATCAACAAATATGAGGCCTACGACTGCTTCTACATTAAAAGTAACTTTAAAGTAGAACGCTGATCGGAGATTATATGCTCTATTTTATTGAATATTAATTTTCAAAATATTCAATACAACATATTTGATAACCTTTTACAAATTGTGTCTTTTTTAGCCTCGTTTTTCTAAACTTTGTCTTTTCCTTGGCTTTTAACAATAAATCGTAAATTCGTAATTAAGCTGAGAATATAGGAGCCGAATATCTTGACTGCAGTAAAAACTTAAATCCGAATATACAATTATTTTAATAAAATTTAAGAAAAAGTTAGTCCCGTTTTACTCAAAGACTTGACAAATTCGTTTTACCCCTTGTTAGGGCATAAAATTTCTGTGAGATTATTTAAATTTTTGTCTCACTCTCGCTCTTACTCGACACTTCTCTCTTTATTGTCTCTAAATATTTGTTGTTGGCTTAATGCTCCATTTGAGGTCTTATATATGACTTTATGATTTACACAGAGCGAAAACAATGAAAATTGTGTGAGAAAATTAAAGTCATTGCAGATTAACGGTTATCAAAGTGATTTAACGTGTGTATTGTTTTCATGTTGTTTGCATGGAAAGTCTTTTTAAAATTATTACATTGTCATTATTTTTTAAATCAATATTTTCTTATTAAAAATGCTACAATTATCTTTAAAAGGAGGCTCGACTAGTTGTAAAATCTAATTTGCATTTGAAAAACGGTTTTTTACTATATATACAGGTGTGCTACAGAAATCACAAGTGAAAGCGAATTCAGAGAAAAGCAATTCCGCTCGAAAAATATCTCAGTGCTACAGAACTTCGAGTGATTTATATTTTTTCCCATGTTCACCATCCTTTTCGAACTGTACCGTTAGGGTTGGCCCCTTCTCAAATTAAATTTCCCAAGGGTTTGATTAGCAACTTTTTTAAGTTTATCGTTGCAGAATAATAGGTTTTTATTTTATTTCTTTTTTATTTAAAATGATTTAATTTACTTATATAATAATGGATATTGCATAGCTTTAAAAAATTTAAAAGTCATTGGCGCGACAAACAATAAAAGTTACTTGACAACTCTAAATTCTAAAATTCGGTCAAAAAATGTGACTTTATTTTCATGTCACGGAGAAATGAAAATGATGTAAAATTGAAGTGGAAGAGATTTCTGTAGCACACCTGATAAATTTAAATTAAATAAATATTGTTCCGAATTGTCGGCAAAAAACGTAAATAAAATTTAAAATAAATACAAAAAATAATTGTATTACTTGCCTTTGCAAATATTAGTTTACATAAAAAATTTCCCGAAATTTTTTAAGTCTTACAAAACAATTTTATAGCATAATAAATGTTTAAAATTTAAGAACTTTTTTTTGTTAATTCGAATTAAAATTATTATGAAACATTTAAGTAAAATGCAATTAATTTAGTTGTTTATCTAAGAATACATATAAAAGTCAAAGAGATTTGTTTAATTCAGATAAGTACAAACTGTGCAGTATCATACAGATTTTTCTTTCAATTCATTTTCGGCAGTAAATAGATGATATATGAGCGATTAGTTTCGATTGTCCGCTTTAAGAACGACACTCACTCTTAAGTAGATGGGGACAAATCAAGTGCAGTCTTGATAATCTTGATGGTGATAATGTGAAAAGAAAAAGTGTTAAAAAAAGAACTAGTATGCTGCTTATGTTGTTTATGCGTGACACTTTATAGATGTCTGTGTGTGTTTAACAACCATTAAACAATTGGAATTGTGTGTGTATAATATTGTAGACGTATGTTGATAACGGCCAGGAACTTCTGCGCATGCACCGCTGAGAGCGAAGAAGGAGGCACGAGCGGCCCATAATCAAAAGAGAAGGAGAGAGAAAGAGAGAGAGAGAAAGACGCAGACCGATGAGATCCGAGCCGTAATCGTCGTAAATTGTTAACAATTTTGCTAAAGGCAAGTGCGCAACAAGTAACAACAACAACAACAACAAGTCAAGTAATAATATTTAACAAACTTTGTGTTTGCTGTGGGGCTCGCACTGCCGACGAGCGACGATCGGCACCGGCAATAACAACAACAACAACAATAGCAATAACAACAACAACAACAACAACAACACTGACGTTGACAGAGACGTTGACTGCGTCGACGTCGTTCTCGTTGTTGTCGAGTCGAATCGCCGCCCGACGTTGACTTCTATATCTACAACAAATAATATTAAGACAGTTAGTACGTGCTGAGAACATTATTTGAGGTTTAGTCAGTGTTTTGCACTGGACGGTTATAATACACACAGCACCGAGAGACTCCTCCGTCTATACCTAAGAAATAGAACAAAATAGAAAATACAATAAATAATTAAACAACAAGAAACAAAATAGAACAACGTGTTGTGCCGGTTGTCGAGAGAATGTGAAAACTTTTTGACATATCATTAATAAAATTGCCAATTATTAATTACAAATTAGGCAATCAATTAAAACGTCAACACCAAAAAGGACTGTGATAAACGGATATAAAAGAGAAGAAAGAAAAGCAAAGAAAAGCTTAAACACAATTTGCATTATTTATTTATGTGGTGCAACTCATTAACCTCCCCTCCCTGGAATGCCCTTAAATACTGGTATATAGTATCGTTTAAAAAACATTAACATTAACATTTGACGAGTGTCGTCTTCGCTATTTTTTTTTCGATTTTAATTTGTGCAAATATTGAACTTTACTTAACTGTGAAGGTATGTGTGTGTGCATATATGTGTATAAAGCAACAGAAATTTAAAAAAAAAAAAAGAAAATTATGCACAACCAGCAAATTGTGAGAAAATAAACTTGCACCAGCAAGTGTGAAGGATTTTCAAATATTTGCCAATATTCGCCGTCTAACGTCTTCAATATTCAACCAAGGAACTTATCCAACTCAAACTCGGTAATTGTTTATAATAGTTTTGAAAGAGGAAGTTCATAATAAACACACACACACACTCACACACTCACAAACTCAATGTACGCCTCAATGCTGCCCAGTTTGTTAAATATGAAAACCGAAAATTTAACAAATTCGGGCTACGATGACGATCTCCTCTTTGAAGAGAATCTTGTTCTACAAATGATGGGTGAGTTGACCACTAAAGTATTTGGATTTATCGGGTATTGGGCAACATTTATAGGTTTACTGATAGAGCTTATCAACTGTATTATATCTTGGAATTTATCTTGGATTTATATCTACTTAAATTGGTCAATAGACGCCATTATAGCCTTGTATTGCTTATCGATACTTGCACTGAGAGAAATATGGTAGTTGACAATACCCAACCTATTATTTCTAAACATATTCTAAATTATAAGTACAGTTAAACTTTCATAACTCGAACTCCTATAGCTCAAACTTCTCTCTAACTCGAACTAAATGTGTGGCAGTAAATTTAATAAAACGTAGAAAAAGCACTCTATAAGTCGAATATCTCTATAACTCGAACCTTTTCTTAGGATAATGGTGATTCGAGTTAGGGAAGTTCGACTGTATTATGTAAAAATCCTAATGCATTGAGATTTTTAAAAATATGGTCGAAATCTGCAGATAAAATAAAATTTGATAAAATCTAGGAATATTTCGAAAAATATATAACATATAGATACTCCTCACTTTTTATTATTCAGGATTTATTGAGAATTTTTAAGATTAATATTAGAAAACAAACTATAAATTTTTTAATAGCATACTTTTGGGATTGGATCGGCAATCGATACTTGCTTAATTCATTCAATGTCAAAGATATATCCAATAATTCTTATAACTTTATTAAATACTTTTAAAAGTGTAGTCAAACTTCGTTGTACACACTCAAAATAATTATGCTTCTATCAATAATTTGTTGTTATTCGTGTAGATTCATTTGGCTCTGATAAGATACATATTGATGGCGCGTGTTTTGGCAAAAAAAATATAAAAATTACTGATGTATACATGCTTTCGCAAAAATGTAAAATCACGCGATCAATAATTATATATTTGTTTTATTTAAAAACTACTGCGAATGCTCTAGATACAAAGTAAACTACTTTTAGAAACACTATAACTTTTTGTAATTAGAGTTCTGAGAAAACTTTAATTTTTATATCCTGAATCTGCTTGCAAATAAAATGTATCCGACAGATTTATCTTTAGCATATTTGTTGCGCAGGATTTTGTGAGAAAATCTGAATAATACATTTCATATCTTGCATTTGATAACGCACTCGTATTGTTTTGTTGTTACATTTTATGGGTTTTGTTCTACTTAGAGCTCCATACAATTTTATCAGATTGTTTTAGTTGAGACCCCAATGATTAAGGCAACTTTATTGCAGTGCTTATCAAAGATTAGCCTTTGCATTTACATACAAGCCCTGCTGTTGTGATTAGATTTCGTCCCGACCAATCACAGGAACTGAAAGAAATTATTTTGCGACTTTGTTGGTCTATTTCAAAGCAACATTTGCGATAATTATATGGCCTCAGGTGTATTATTAGATCATGCCCAACACGATTTGTTTAATCTTGAAAGTGAAAATGTGGCTTAAGCGAACTTATTCTAATCTGAAAGCATTATAAATATTAGTTAAGCCACAAATGACAAGGAAAACATTTGTTATGAAATAAATTAGAATTTAATTATTTTTGAGCTTAATTACAAAAAGGGATTATGCAATATTAATACGAAATCAAAAATCGATTAAGTCAATTGGTTCGACAACTGGCTCATCATTTATCTAGTCTGCTTCCCGATCCATAAAATAATATTACGTCAAGAAAACATCATTAGAAACTGTAACAAACAGTACTTAACATCAATACTTGTAGTACAGATAGATAAACGAGCAATGAATACTGACAATTTTCTCTGATCATTAGAAGGGTTGACAAAAATTGAACAGCTTTATTATCTTACTCTATATAAGTTGATAGCTATTGTAATTCCCATAGAGTATTTTCAAGTTCGATTTATCATTTATGACTTAATTATTTTGTTTTCGTTGGTATTTTACACACGAATGCTTTAATTAATTACTAGTAATTGCACCTATAATCAATACATATATGATGAATATCTCGCTACCTTTCAATACGGATCAAATTATCAAGTTGGATGAGTGGTTAATACTCAATTGCAATCCTATCCTATCCATCCAACAACAACAACCACTTACAAGTATGTGAACTACGCGTACTATTCATACATATCATTTTCATACTTAATTTCTTGTAATTATTCAGATACCTAATAAAATAATCATCAGATGGTTGTTTTGCACTGATCCAACCGGAAATACTAGACTAGACAAACATTCACACATATTATAGAATTATTAAAATGGCGCTTTTTTAGCGTTTGAAAGACGCACTTGAACTTGAGACACATACATGCATACTTGTTTAAAGTAGCGTAATTGCTTCTTGATAACAATTGTCAAAAAATTAGATTCGCACACTTGGGAAGTCCCCTCATTAAAAACTGATAATTCCAACTAATAATACCAACGTTTTCTGATATATAGATAAGCAGCGATAAGTTTGAGCTAACCACTTAATCATACTCCAGAAATGTGATCAAATCGATAAACTGGCGCAATTTATAGCATTCAGGGAGAAAAAAATAGGATTGCATTTTTGAACAATTGCAAAAGTTTTTGAAAATACTTGTTTTGAATATTTTGAGTCACTTCACATAAATATCTAATATTTAATAATCTACAAGAAGGACTGGATACAAAAAATTTAGCTGTTGAAATATCAGAAAAAAGTATGTGTAAATTTGGTTTTTAAATTTCAAAAAGTTTTAATATTCAACATACATAGATGCAATTACTGACGGGTAAATGGATACAAAAAGACTACATTTTATTTTAAAATGTGAAATATGTTTCACCATTTCTCAGTGTAAGGTGGTGAAAATATGAAAACTATTAACCCTTTAATGCGCACACAAAACAAGAAATTTTAGCAATCCCTAATTTTCAGACATAGAAAATCCGTAGTAAATCAAATCGTAGAGCAGTAAAAGAAAAACAGGCTGATAGAATATTTAGTTTTTCATTAAGTTTTGTAGCAATATACTTCAAATTATAAATGTAATATAATAATATTAATTTTAAAAGTTTTAACTGAGATTTTTTTTTACCCCGCCTAAAGGCGGTCTTGGGCACTAGAGGGTTAATACAGAATGCATCTTAAAATCAATTTCACCACGTCAACAATTAAAACACAGCCTATAACTTTATCGATAGCACTCGACCACAATCGATTTGCAGCTCTGAGCTTAATCTTGTTTTGACAACAAATCTATTTTTGGGGTAGGTCCAGTTGGAATATGACTGAAACTTGTTGTTGCCATCGGCTTATCAAGCCGAGAGTTTTTGTGGTCAATCAGCGTGACTGGCCAAAAAATTTGATGAAAGCTATCAGAGATTCGTGTATATGTAAATTCCAAATAATGTTTACAGGGTGTTGACCATAAGCAGGTGATGTAAATGTGTTAAATGGAAAGAGAGAAAAGTGGAGATATTTTATAGAAATATGTTAGAGGCTGGATTTAATGTGTAAGCTTACAAGTTATTATCGTTGCTTAGACAAGTCAAGTTCTAAATGTCGCCGTCATTGGCGTCGCAGTTCAAGGCGAAGACTAATTTAATTGCACTGCGGCTATTTGGAGATACAAATGTATCTGAAACACGTTGGCGCCCAATTAAAAGGCAAGACACTAAGACTTTAACAAACATAGTTAATGGAAATTACACTTGACTTGAGAGTTTTAGCTGGTTTTTTAGTTAGAGGCGCCTTCTCAGTCACAGGTCGTTTGATAGCCAGATACACACATACACACACACACACACAGAGCTTAGATTGATATACATAAATTCAGAGATACAACTACAAATTACTTTGCTGATTATTCAAGTCTGGCATATATGATTGGTCCAGTGCTGTATTGTGTTAGTCGCTTAGACTTTTTGTTAATAACAATTTAATTGAGACGTTTTTAGCATTTTAATTATAGACAATATGCGCGCAATTATTCGTCATAAAAGTAATGATAATGCCAATAAAAAGTTGAACAATATCACATTTGACTGACGGCACTTAATTGGATCAAGTAGATTTAAAACTTAAACAGGTTGCCGCTTCAATATCAGTCAAATATAAAATTTAAAAAACTGCATCAGCTGTTAATATTTAAGATTCACTCGCTAAACGATCCAATGTTTGAATGATCACATGAGGGGAAATTCCTTGCTCCCTCCACAGGCATTACGAAATTGAATATCGGGTTAACCATTTCACACATGATTTGGTTTTTCTATATCTTTGATGGGCCGATATTGACATTCGTCAATTGTCAAGGGCATCTAACAATTTCTAATATCTAGCACAAATAAGCTGAACCACCGGAATTCTTATTACATTGCAACTAAGTTAATATTCAAATAGATGATTTAGCACTAAATCATTGTCTATAGTTGACAAATGTGATGCCAATGATGACATGGCGTGGGTTCCAATAAAAAACACCTAGGAATTCACGCCGAATCGTCTAAGTAAATATACATTTACAGCCCAGAGGTCAGGCAAGTGAGATGATCTCAGCTTTTTCTTTGCTTTCGCAATTGGATTTTACGAAATGGGTTGTTGCCAAAGGCCTAAAGCAGCGGTGGGCACGAAATCTGAATTCGTAAGCAGCCGCTGGCTCCCGGAGCCATTGCGTGCCCACCGCAGGCCTAAAGTATCAAAAATTTTTATTTTTAATGCAGGGGTGCCCATCGCCTATGCACACAATGCACATTTGCTTTTGTAATGCACATTGGATATGGGAAGTATAACAGAATACACATAGGTAAGGAATTTATGCACATTGAATTTTACACAAACAAATTGCAGCAAAACAAGAACAACTTTTTCATTTTTGCTTTCCATCCATTTTCAGTGCAGGCAAAACAAAAACAATTGCATTGCGTCGGTTATCTTTTGCTAATCCGAATGTAATTTGTTGTTGCCTTATCGTTTTGTGTACACTGGAAAAGAAGAACTTGACTTCGCTTTCAAACGCTTTTGAAGAAACATAAATCTATTTTTTTTGTTTCTCTGTACACATTGAATTAAAAAAAAAGTTCGTTACAAGTATGCGTGTGATTTCTTGTATTTGTATTAGTGCGTCCACATCCATAAGGCAGTTTTGGGCACCCCTGTTTTAATACATCATTTTAAAGATAGAAATGAAGTAGTTATACCCAAAGATGAGATAAGCAAAAAATCTTCTCATTTTCAGTTCAAGGTTTCAATGCGTTGTTATTTTAAATATTGATTTAAGCTGTAAGCAATCCATTTTATATTGATTATCAACTATTTAAATAAAATATTTTAAGCAATAATTATAATAACTAGGTATAGCAAACATTTTTTGTTCAATTTCTATTGTCTCTCGTATTTTGATGATTTAAGAATATATCTTCAACTAAATTGGGAAAAAATTGATTCTATGAGTAGAAATATGTAACGAATATTTTAGAGATAAAGAATAATTTTATGTTTATAAATGGTAGCTTGGGGGAATAGTACAAGTATTTCTAGGCAAGTATTTCTGTAAGCCTTTCAAAATTGAATTTTATTTTCAGTAAAATGCAACAAATTCATGAGAAAATCTAAAATATGTAAAGTTTGTTTTAGTGATGCATAAAAATAATGCAATCAGAAGTATTTTAATGAATAGTGAATATTTTAAATGTTTGGATATTTTAAAGGATTGCTTAGCTCGTTATCATTTTAATTGCTAGTGTTATGCGATTTTGGTGTTCTTTAAGAGATTGTTAAATTTTTTTATATTTCTTTTAATTTATTTAAAATTGTGTATAATTAAATGTGACTTTTTATGAATTTTAAAAAGAATTTCATTAGTTTCATTGTAATCCACATCTTCTACTCCATAAGTTGTCAATAGCTGCACGATCTTAGTTATTGTTCGCTAATTAGCTTGCTGACCTATGAAGATACTAAGTACATATGCAATGCCTAGTTAAAAAGTTATTACTAATTCAGCAGTTAATGGGACAATAATAAACATATAACTAAAAACCGACAAACTTACTCTTTAAGTGTTTCGTCTAATGGGAATCGGTAAGCACGTGTATGTTTAAAGACAATAATTAACAATTATTGTGTTTGGGAATGATTCAATATAATATCGTATTTCGCGACAGTATTTCGATAGTTTTCAATCATCATATCATGCATTGTTGTCGTGGGGGCGTGAAAAGACGACGACTTTGAGAATGACGAGCTTAAAATCAAACTGATAATAGGTTGCAATGGGCAATGATTTTCTAGGCATTACCTTGCAATTGGAAACGCTACTTCTACTTCTTCTTCTGTTTGATTTTGCTTTGTTACGCATTCCCAATGAATTTGATCTTTGGCACGCAATTCAAAATGAATTGAACAAAAGCAAAAAGCTGTGCATATATATTTTTTTTGATATCGCGCCGCTCGTTGACTCACTTTATTTTTTGTAATCATCGGCTAGACGATTGCGATTGTCAATTCCCCCGATACACCCAATAAATATAAATACGACCATTAGCGATGTGCAATTTCTGTGCTCCAATATTTTCAGACGATTCGATTTAAAATTAACTATTTTGCGTCGCATTCGCCTCTTTCTCTCTCTCTCTCTCTCTCTCTCGATCTGTGTTATCAGCAATGCCATTAGGAAAGTTATTAAAATGTAGCTTCAGTCGCAGATAAGAGCTTATAATATACATAATTGACTCGGGTTATACAGGGGGTAACAGGGGTTAAAGCCGAGAAGATTGTGTCTATAAAATTAGCTAATGTCAGTTGTATTCTTTTGTTTATTTTTATATTGTTGTTATGCATGAACTAAAAACAAAAACAACATAAAAACTAAGCAATAATTGAAGCCTCTGTTGAAATTGGTTTGTATATTATACACATCAGTAGATATAGGTATATACATCCATATACAATCACATTAGTAATACTATATTCACATTGTTTTGAAATTTTTGTAAATATATAATTAACGACTTGTAGATTACTTTAAGTCTAGAGAAACAACAGTAGACATTTGAAAACCACTTTTTTTTTAATTATTTCCATTTATTTAATTCTTTTCTTAATCTCCAGTTTTATTCCAATACACGGCTATTCAAATTATATAATATGTATAACTCAATATCTGTTTATTATCTCCAAAGAACATAAGAACCCAGACGAATTTAATTGCAGCGTTTTTAATTTATATCATTAAATACTAGTACTTGCTTTATAGATAGATAGATGATAATTACTCAACCTTTATTAATTATTCTGTATCGTTTTTATCATAAATACAGACTGTCTCGGCAGGGCTTTAAAGGATGACGCAAAAGGTGAAAATATTCGAATTAAATTAACTTAAATTCTAAAAACAGAGTCCATTAATAGTTTTTATACTCTTGCAATCCGATTTTATATGACAGGCAAAGATATATTTTGAATAAAAAGATCATATCATAAAAGATCATATATGTTTTTTACTCATTACTTACAAACTATGTTATCCCATCATATCATTTTCAACTGATAAGCCTATAGTATTATATTTTATTGTATAATATTGTACGCCTATGACTAATTATAATTTCTGCCCGTGAATTGTATCTACATACATATGTATCTATGCTATAGCACGTAACGAGTGATACACATGAATAATCATTCATACAATAATTATTAGTCATAATAAATTTAACTAATATTGTAAAAATGTTTGTGGAAAATTTTGTTTGTTTTTTGTTTAAATTTAGATACGTCATTTTAATATATCTCTTTTGACTGTTGGCATTTTGTATGTTGTGTTCAAAACTATATTTAGGAAAAACCAACAACAAATGTTCTAAAAATAAACTCAAATTTTGCGTAGTTCGTCCAAGGTTTGCTTTCGGACATCCAAATTCACATACAAACATTTCGACACAAACAAATCTTTATACAGATATGTTTTCGGACTAATTTTCTTGTATATATGTATGTATTTAACTACATACATATATATTATCTTATTCAGCAATGTTATATGGAAATGCGTATATGGAAATCTTCATACGAAATCTATAACAATTATTAAATGCTTCAAATTTAGTATACTTTATTTTTATATTATGAGTTTTCAATTGTGAGCTTTTTGAAAATGACTTTCGAATATTTTTAACTCTGCATATTATATCAAAAAATGCTAGTTATTATTATCAATTTACATTGAAACATACATCATCACCTTTTTTGCTTCCTATACCTGAGCCTGAGACTCGTAGACAGTATGTACTCATATTATTTGATTTATAAATAAACACACTTCTGAAAGAGTAAATCATGATTAACTGCTGCATTTGGCGTTTTGACTTTGTCGACTCTGAGATACTCTGCTTGACACGTGAGATTCGTCGACTGCTTACTTACGCAAACAGGTGCACTGCTTTATGCACGTGCGCTGCAAGCAGTGCACCCAATGGAGACTTTGACTGCTTTGCTCCTTTGGTTTTTGCTGCCTGTTGAATTCATAAAATTGCCACAAAACTAGATTGGCCTTTTCACAGTTTAATATAGTCGAAAGACCCTAAATGATTTAGCACTATCAAAATAAACGCACACGCGCCTCAAATTTAGTTGTTTGTATGTATCTGGTTATATGTATTTAATTCTCTAGTTAGAGTATTTTGGGGGCTCGACCTGACCACAAATTAAGTAAATAAAGTGAGTGAGCCTTAACTTTGCACAGTAATAGATACATCCGCTACAAGTACATATGTATAAAGATAATAGTTTTTATTGCAACACCACAACAATTCATATCACTTGTTGAATTTATCAGTGAACTCTTTTTTTTTTTTTTTGAGAATTGGCAATGAAATATTCGCTGAAAATGGCAAAGCAAACTCACTAAAAAAAGAAATGGAAAATTCAAGCTACGGATAATGAACGTTTTCAATCTCTGATTACGAATCGACAGCAATAACAACAAAAGCATGCAATAAAAAAACAACCAGTTCACTCTTTGCAAAACTAACGGTGACGCGGCTCATATTAAATAAAAAAAATGAACTCTCACGATGACACTGCAGAAATTTTAGCGACCCACTGATTCTTTTAGCGAGAAGTGAGTGACAACAACAACAACAACATCGAGTTAAACTCATAACTAGGCAACTTCACTCGCACACTGACACAAAGATACTCAACGAGAGAGTTGTGTTTGCCAACTGGCTTTATGGTAAACTAAAGTAAATTATGGCACCATAATAAACAAATACTTTTTTCTATTTCTACGAATAAATAAAAACATAAAAGCCCCTAAATTGTTTTGTTGGTAAACAGCAGCATACACAAGGATGAAAATATTCGTAGTAATCGTACACTTTTGACTATATGTATCTTTTATGCTTGATTTGTTATTTTTTTCAATTGTGGGTGAAAAGTGGGTGGTCCTATTTAAGCGTTATAAGGGTGTTAATTGCAGGTGTTTCTTTAGTAATAATATTATTGCCTGTGAATTTGTAAATTTGTTGAACTAAAGTGTTAAAGTGTCTGCTCGATAATTACCAAATGTATATTAATAAGATTGTGCTAATTAGATAAATGAATTTATAAACTGGGAAAGTCACCAATATAAATAGTTTTTAGCTTAAATTGAGCACATTTTTTAAATCCAAAATTAGTTTCATATTTCAGATTAGCTTTTATGACAGCATTGAGTTATTAAAATTTATTAACTCAACCAGTCCACTTATCACTTGTCCGAACTTGAACTAATCATAAATATTATTTTTTTTATTTTTAATTTCTGTCGTTTTAAATTTTATCCCCTCTTCAAATGAAAATTCTGTAATTCTTTAGATTTTTCTAACATTTTTTCACTGTCCTAAGTTGCATATATGAATATACATATAAATAACACAAGAGATATTTTTATTATTGTTTTTGCTGTGTTTATTATAGCAGCTTTTCTTTGTGTATTTCTGGTTCTGTTGCTCCTCTTTGCCTATCTCTCACCTTCACATACATACGCTCGTGCACACACATAGACACACACCAGAATGCTCAATTTAAAGCCGGCTTTTTTTATATTTATTTATTTGTTTACGTCTTTGCCTTCTCATTTGCTTTTGAAATGAATTTCTGTCTCAGTGTGCATGTGCGTGTGCGTGTGGCTGTCTCTCTGCTTGCATGCATTACTCTGCGCTCCAAGTCTGGTTTTCGGCTCTCTGAGAGAGCCGTACACCAACAAAAATATGTACATTTACACTAGCATACATACATATGTATATGCAAACACAGTGAATTGATTTAAGCGTCGATTAACGCATACAACGACACATATGAACAGAGACGTAAACACAAGGCAGAGACAACATACGATATGGATATGGGACAGTGTCGAGAGAGACAGCAGCAGTAGCATAGGCTTGTCGTGTGCACGGACGGACGGACGGACGATCAGCGCGCTTAGTGAAAAATTCGTTGTTGCCGTCGCTTCGTGTTTTTCATTAATCAGTTGCACTAAAATGGTGCGCAAGTCCGGTAGAGTTAAAATTCCTACTAGTCGCGACGTTCTGTTGCGTGGCAGCAAAGCCAGTGACGGCGGCGCTAACAGTGGCGTTAACAGTGGCGGTGACGGTGGGCGTGTTAACGATGGGGAGGCAACGGTAAGACGACGACAACGACGACGAAGGCGACGGGACAGCAGCGCCAGCAATTCAGCTTCAAGTGATGGTGTGTGTGTGTGTTGATTAATTTTTATTGTTTATTGCGCGACTTTTTCATTTCAACATTATTTACCTTAAAGTGTACACACATTCGCAGACTCGTGAATATGTAAATAATTTCCTTATAGTTGACTGCAGCTTAAAAAGTGTTCTCTCAGTGCTTGCTAAACTGTTCTGATTTTGCATTGACGCTGTAAAGAAATCAACTGTGAAAGCAGTCTGCCCGCTGCCAAAACTGTAAAGTAGTGCTGTTAAACTCCACTCCACTGTAAACAAAGTGTCTGGCGCAGTGCTTTTTTAACTGCAGCTCAAAGAGAATTCTCTCAGTTCTTGATGATTGCTATGATTTTACATAGACACTATAGAGAGTGTTGATTTGCATTGACGCTGTAAAGAAAGCGAGACTTAAATCAATTGTGAAAGCAGTTTGCTAGCTACCAAAACTGTAAAGCAGTGCTGTTAAACTCCTTTTCAGTTCTTCCTAACCTGTTGCTTTTCATACGCGCCGTAAACAAAGTACCTTGAACAGTGCTTTTAAACTGCAACTCAAAGAGAATTTTTTCATTTCGTGATGAGCGCTATGATTTTACAGAGAGTGTCAAGCTGCCAAGTCTGTAAAGCAGTCTGTAAGCTGTTGTTTTGCATTGACGCTGTAAAGAAAGTGAGGCTTAAATCAACTATGTTATTATTCTGTAAGCTGGCAAAAGCGTAAAACTGTGCTGTAAACAGCGCTCTATGTTAGCAGTGGAAGTTACTCTAAAACTGTAAAGCATATACGGGTGAAAAAACACGAATTAAAAGTCGATTAAGAATGAATTAGACAGACTTTAATTTAACATTAATGCATGTATTTAAAGTTACTACTATTTTTTTTGATATTTTTTCTAAATATTTGAATTGGCTTTATTTCTCATGCAGAATCGGCGGAAAGTCATATTATGCACGCGGAGTCTCTGCCCGTTGGACATCCGGCAGGATCGCCCATTGGCCATGCGCTGAGTCCCAATGGTGTTGGCCTTGGCCTGAGCAACAGCAGCAATCAGAGCAGCGAGAATTTCACGCTTTGCAATGGCAATAGCAATCCCAGCAATAGCAACAACAACACTAATAATAACAACAACAATAATATGTACTCACCCAATAATAACAATAACAACAATAGCGGAAGTGGCAGCAATAATCAACAACAACAGCAGCAACAACAACAATTGCAGCAGCAACAACAGCAGCAACAACTAGCAACAATCGCCCACAGTGTGCGCCATCTGTGGAGACCGTGCAACAGGTAAACATTATGGAGCCTCCAGCTGTGATGGCTGCAAGGGATTCTTCAGACGCAGTGTGCGTAAAAATCATCAGTATACCTGCAGGTGAGAATCTCTATACAAAGCAGGGATTCAAACCGAATCAAATATCGATTTCAGTTACGGTTTTGGTTATATTCGCATTTAGGTTTTCGGATCGTAACAGTGAACCGGTTTTTGTATGTTTCGGTTTACCGGAAATACCGGTACGGTTTCGGTTCAAAAATATAATTACAGTGAACCTCTAAAGACTTCATACACTATAAATTTGACAAATTTGCGTATAATAAAGTTGCTTTTTTATATTAATCTTTTATTCACTTAAACTGCGTTCGAATGATACAAAAATTTCTTTAACCCATTAACCCAAATTTCTTTTACTCATGAAAAATTTTAAATTTAAAAAAAAAAGTAGAATTTTCAAACTTTTTTCCTCGATTTTTAAAAAATTAAATTTTGATGCAGAAATATTCTTCAAACGATTTTAAGAGTGACTGCTAAAAAAAATGTTCAAAAATCTCTTCCCTAGTATTTTTATTTTATAATTTTTTGAATCATTCGAACGGAGTTTAAGTGAATAAAAGATAAATATAAAAAATACTGTATCAAAACATCTTTATTATGTATGAAGACCATTAGTGGTTCACTGTGTATTAATATAAACCCTTCGTGCTGCTTTCGTCACTAGCGCGGACTGCCGTCCGCAGTGATAATATTGATTAATAAGGAATTACTTTCTTAATGTTTCATTCACACAATTATTTTACATATGGGCATTTCCATACTCGCGCACGGGACATTCGAACATATTCAAAGTAAAAAAATGGTAAAAAGGAAACGGTTTTTTTTTCTGATGAAGGGCTTAACATATAGCATTTGATTAGCTCTTTCATTGGTGCAAAGATTGATTTTGGGTAATTTTTCATTTTGAAGATAATAGAAAAATTCAAGTGATTCGCACGGGACACAAAACGGAAGTGACTTGTGAGGTCAACCAATTCAAACGCCAATTTCAGCGAATCCAGAGGCAATATTTTAATGCAACTTATTTTTAACTCTTTTGCATTGATGCCTCTTAAAAATGGTTATTATTTTTTTCAAAGATGACTTGCACTTTTTTTTAAATTCAATTTGACGTAAATTCGCACGGGACATCGCGCACGGGACATTTTTTACCATCACTATTTTTATGTTGTTTCTGTTTCTCTGTTTTAAATTATATTTCGAAAACAGCTCGAAATACTTTATTAAATTAAACTTTCAATATATTTCTTTTAATTACAATGGTTTATGTTACAATCTTACTGTCCTACTTAGTGAAATCGTTAATATCCAAGCGGTCCATTTTGAAAGTAAATTTTCAGGAAAATGGGCAAAAATAAAGAAAAATTGAATTTATTCCAATGTAGAATCTCTAAGTTCATCCTATTGAATTTCTTCTAGTGTATATTGCTTAAATAAATGACTTGAATACATTTTTGGAAGCAAATTTCATAAGATGTGAGTTTTTGATAAATTTTACGTTTTTGGCCGCGGTGGACCTTTCTGTGGAAATGCCCATATTCTTTAGTTTGATGTTAAAATGTAACTAAACTACATTTTTACAATTTTAATATTCCATTTAACAAATTTATTTTATTTGCGCTTATTCAGTGCTATCAAAATTCGATCATGATAATTACAAATAAAAATTTTAAATTAAACATAAGAAAATTATAATCAAAAATCAAAATTAAAAACTAAAATGACTTTTTTTTATGTATGAAAAACCGAAATTAACCCTTATAAATGAAACGGTTACTAAACGGTTATTTCGGTTAACAGAGTTTCGGTTTAAAAGTTTCGGTGAAATAAAAAACTTTTTTTTCGGTTACGATTTCAGTTACGGTTTTAAATTTCAATCGGTTTTTACCGGTTAAAGGTTACAATTTCGGTTAGGGTTTTAATCCCTGATGTAAAGTCTCCCCTTTATCCAATTAAATTGCTAATCTGTGTTAATCCTCCACAGATTCTCGCGCAACTGTGTCGTGGACAAGGATAAGCGCAATCAATGTCGTTATTGTCGTCTACGCAAGTGCTTCAAGGCGGGCATGAAGAAGGAGGCGGTGCAAAATGAACGTGATCGCATCAGTTGCCGTCGCACCTCCAACGATGATCCCGATCCGGGCAACGGACTCTCTGTTATATCCCTGGTCAAGGCAGAGAACGAGTCGAGGCAATCAAAGGCCGGCGCCGCCATGGAGCCCAACATAAATGAGGATCTCTCCACGAAACAGTTTGCCAGCATCAATGATGTCTGCGAGTCCATGAAACAGCAGCTGCTCACCCTCGTCGAGTGGGCCAAACAGATCCCAGCCTTCAACGAACTGCAGTTAGACGACCAGGTGGCTCTTCTGCGTGCCCATGCGGGTGAGCATCTGCTCCTGGGTCTCTCCCGGCGATCGATGCATCTCAAGGATGTGCTGCTGCTCAGCAATAACTGTGTCATCACCAGGCATTGTCCAGGTAAATTATAGAAAACAAAACAATCTTTTATATGAAAAAAAACTATAAAACACAATACTGGGGAAATAATGGAATACTCCAAAGAGAATGTTCGAAGAAAATGTTAGAGACTTCGACTGTAACCAATTCTTTTTTTAGTTATAGAAGTTCGAGTAATAGAAGTTCAGTTTGTAATTGGAAAGAAAACATTTAGGAACAATACTCTTTATTTTACAATTTAATCGATTTCTTAAAAAAATATACAGTCGAAAAACAAGGAAAGTTTGGAAGAATTAAATGTATTTATGAATGAATGCAATTGTTGATTCTTTTAACAAAACTTCAAAAATGGAATTCCATAAGTCGAAGTCTCCATAAGTCGAAATTTTTCTTTGGATAATGGTAATTCGAGTTGGGGAAGTTCGACTGTATTAAAATTTCGAATTTTCATTGTTTTCTACTAGTTTAATATTCAAGTTCTATTTCATATGTTCGAAAGTGGTTAATTAAAATGCCTATATAAAATTAGAACAGACTAAAAGCAATAAAAAATCAAAACTTATTTATTTTTAAATTAATTTTTTAATTTCTTACCACTGTTTAATCTTTATTAAACTTAAATGTTACTTAGATAAAATACGTTTACAAAAGAATTCAGCATAAAAACATGGCATATTTTCAAAAGTATAGCATTACTTATCTATTACTTATGTACTATATACAGAGGTGATCAAAAGTATTTACATTAACGTTCATTCTTTAACATTTTGTATGATTATGAAAAAATTCTTAAAATAATATGTTTGAAAAAATACGCATCAAGTATCTAAATAATTCACAATTTCCAACTCTCCCCTGCAGATCCACATGTCTCGCCCAATTTGGATATATCGCGGATTGGGGCACGCATCATTGATGAGCTCGTGGTTGTTATGAAGGATGTTGGCATTGATGACACCGAATTTGCCTGCATTAAGGCGCTAGTTTTCTTTGATCCCAGTAAGTCGATTAAGTTATTTACTCATAAATACTGATTATTAACAAATGTATCCACTTATGCTCTATAGATGCCAAGGGCCTAAATGAGCCGCATCGCATCAAATCGCTGCGCCATCAGATACTCAACAATCTGGAGGATTATATATCGGATCGTCAGTACGAGTCGCGTGGTCGATTTGGTGAAATTCTGTTGATTTTACCGGTGCTGCAGTCGATCACCTGGCAGATGATTGAGCAAATACAATTTGCCAAAATCTTTGGAGTTGCGCACATCGATTCATTGCTGCAGGAGATGCTGCTGGGTGGTAAGTAACTTTTGTAACTTGTGTTCGGAAACAGCTCTTAAAATGGTACCTCATACGAATTCCGAAACTTTTTAAGGAATTTTAAAACACAAGACAAAAAAACAAAGAATAAAATTTTGGCAATCACAAAGTGGGAAGAAAAAATTAGAAATCATAAATTAGGAATTTCAACAAAGAAAAATATTCTGAGTACAAAAGTTAGGAAAAAAAAAATTGTGAAAAGTATTTTTGGTTTTCCGGACATTGGTTAAATTCTTTTGAATAGTTACATACATTATTTATTATTTAAATGGCTCTGTGACAGAATGGTCGGATGTTTAAGTTGAAAAAAAATGGAAAGATATAAGAGCAACAAGCATACCAGGAACACAAAAATGAAAAAATTATTGAATTTTGACAGGGTCTAAAAATGCTACGCTACTCCGTACGCTCTCGTTTTGAACAGAGTAGTAGCAGAGCCATAGCCAAAAAACAAAAAAGGATTTGCTACGGCTACGGAACGGAAGCTAAAGAACTGGGAGCGAGATGAGAGCAGAGCAAATTAAATTTTTTTCAATTACTACAGCTCGCATGTATTTTTGCTTTTGCAACAGTTTTTTAATCGTTTATTATTACTTATTGCAAACTTTGATTTAATTTAAATATTGTGACTGAATAAACTACACATGAATGAAATAAAGATCACAGAATTGTTGCAAAATCAAAAAAATACATGACAGCCGTAGTAAATGAAAAAAATATAATTTGATCTGCTCTCATCTTGCTGCCTGTTCTTTAGCTTCTACTAGGTAGCCGTAGCCAATCCTTCTTTATTTTTTTGCTATGGTTTTTCCGAACCCTGAATTTTGATATATGGTGGCACACAGCATAATCATGTAGATTTTGAAATTCGTGCTGCTTTCTTCATTAGCCCCTGGCCGAATAAATATCACATGCGCTGGCAATCAAAGTCCTGATTTTGAAATAAATGGTTTGACAAATATTGTTTATAAAAAATCGCGCGATTTTTGATTTTGGCTTTTCCTAGTTTTTGTTTTCCCAATTTTGATTTTTCCAATTTTGGTTTTCTCAATTTTGGTTTGCTCAATTTGTGTCATTCCAATTTTTGTCTTCCTAATTTTGGATTCGTAATTTTGGATTCCTAATTTTGGATTCCCAATTTTTTCGACATTCGTATACAGAATCGTTAAAATATATATTTTATTTCAGGTGAACTGGCGGACAACTCGTTGCCATTGTCGCCACCGAATCAGTCCAATGATTACCAGAGTCCCACGCATCCCGGCAACGGACTGGACGCTGCCCAGGTGGGCGCGACGCTCGAAACACTGGCGACGGCCACGACCGGTTCACATGGCCTGGATCTGGACGTGCAGCACATTCAAGCGCTGATTGAGGCCAACAGTGCGGAGGACACGTTCCGCGCCTATGCGGCCAGCAATTCGGCAACGATGACCGCTTCCACGGCCGGAGGAGGAGGTGGTGTTCCACCAACTGCTGCAGTGACGCCGCCTCTGAGCAGCGCTGCCTGCAGTCCCAAGTCGCAGGAGAGCGTCTACATGGATGCGGTGACAGCGGCCAGTCGGCAATACAATGTCCAGCACAAGAGTCAATTAATGCACAGTCCGCCACAGCGGGTGCATCCGTACCAAAGAGTGCTGTCATCGCCGGTCGACGGCAATCTCGGCATGCGCAATCCAGCGGACATCACGCTCAACGAATACAACCGCAGCGAGGGCAGCAGTGCCGACGAGATGCTGCGTCGCACGCCGCTCAAGATACGCGCCCCAGAGCTGCTAGCACCGAGCTATAAGATGGGTGAGTTACCCATAAGATTCACCTAACAATGGCCGTGTCCACCAGAACAAGTCGACAACAGAGTATCGATGAAATTTGTATGATTATTATGATCAGGGATTAATACCCCAATCGAACCCGTAACCTTTAACCGGTAAAAACCGTTTGAAATTGAAAAACCGGTTCATCGTTACGAAACCTTTATTCAAAGATTTTGCACAACCGATAGCCAAAAACCTAAATGCGAACATAACCGAAACCGTAACTGAAGCCGATATTCGTTACGGTTTTAATTCCTGATTCTGATGAACGACAGTGATTCAAATTTTGTGATTATGATGTCTGAAAATGCATCACCAAAATTGTACGCTGAAATTCTGTGATTGTGATGCTGTTTTATCGATACAACAACTACTAATCAACAGAACAGATTTTTAAATTAATAGGACAAAATTAATAAGGAAACCACATAATTAATATTAATTAGGTCTTCTTTAAAAAAATGCAAAGAAGACGTTGGAATCTGGGTATTTTAAAGGAATGTGGTTGGGAAAAGTGCTTTAAACTTTCTTTCTTGTTAAATGCGCATACAATAATGGCTTCATTTTTGAATAGTGCATCATAACATGTATTATTTTAAATCTGTCCTTTTGCTCAGTTTATTTCCATTGCATTAAGCATATTTTTTGATTTCTGATACATGATTACTGATCAATTAGTTCTGGTGAACACGGCCAATAAGATTAACCTATCAATGTATACTTATTTAACTTATGTTCTTCTCTTTTATCTTTACGGAGCCATGTCGCATGACACTCAAACAGGAGCCCGAAACGGGCTATTAACTGGTGCAATAAGCTTAGCTACCACATACAATACTACACTCCCCCCAGCCCACCCACCCCTCATCCCCTCTCCATCTATCCAGATCAGGGATCGGCACGGCCCTAATCTCGTGGGCATAGGAAACTTGCGCTGCTACTGCGCTGCCTCTCACGTACAGTATAAGCTGCGTCGCTTCTACGATTTGTTTCTGTTACGTCGCTGTTATTCCGCTGTTAATCGAACAAAAATTCACACAAACGCAATGCAAACACTTGACTGCGTTGGTGCCGACCACTGATCCAGATATAAAGGCCCCCCTCTTGCTAAGTGCCAAGTGCCTAAATACAAAACTTACTTAATTGTTATTGCCTTGAAATTTTTGATACCTTTTTATTAGACACTAAGTAGGTATTTTGGAAATTGTTGCTTAATTTGTAAAGACACAATTGCAATCTATTTTTGTATTCTATAATATGAAATTAAGAGAAAAATTAAGAAAGATGTGAAGTCAAATGATTTGCTCAAAACATTATACTATAAGTACGTAGCACGTACTTTCAGTTTGTTGGTTATCTATATTTTAATATATTAAAGATACATATATGCATATACATTACATAAATATACATTCAAACATTTTAATGTCAACGGTATATGCAATATTTTGTTTTAGGTTAGGGTGTTGTTTAGTCGTATAAAATCTATTATATGAATATATATTTAATGCTTAGCTGATGAATAATGAAGAACTATTTTTATATGAATATATCTATGTATAAAATACAAATTAATTTAAAATGGCTGAGTGAATAAAAATAAAAAACATCAGAAGTTTAACTGTAACAAATACACGAAACTCGAAATCTTTTTTTTTTAAATAACAGTTTGTATTTTTTCTGAAAACTGTACACAATTTCTAAAGCCAAGCAAATAATTTCATTTTCGACTGTCTACATATGAACTGAAATTCCCGCTATACTTTGATTTCCTTTTTTATTGTGTTTCCAGGTGATTCCCCTATAACACTCTGATCACCAACCTATGCGAGTTTGTGTAACGCTCGTTTCAACCGGTTAGATTATCATAGTAATTAAGAAAGCAAAAACTTAAGTGAATTTACAATATTAACGAGTTATCAACATTATTATTATCAACGTTTTTCTCTTTCTCAATTCCGCGACGCTTCCACAACGCGCGACGAACTTAAGCGAACTGAGCGCAAAATGGAGACACCCCACGGTTGCCACTTATTGATTGAGCCCTAACTGTATTTGCCTCGATGAGCACCTCATCGCCGATGCGTGCTCCTTTCAGGTAATTCACGTTGATTTCCACGGACACACCTGGGATGGATGGCAGGGCTTTGACATCAGCGCATACATAGGTGGTAACCATGTCCACAAGGGTTGCCGTGTGGCCGCCATGCAATGCCTTGTTGTGTGCTCTGGTGCCACTTGTGAACTGTGCTGTGCACTCATCTGCTTAAGTTTAACTCTGTAGAACCATGCCCTGCCTTCCTGCCAAGTTACTTCGAAAATGCCGCATTCGAGTATTGGAGGCAGCATGTTTGCAAATTCTGCGAATAAAAAAAAGTTCTTGTTTGTTTTTCTCGTCCGCTCGGGAAACAAAAACAAACGCACGCACACACACAGGGCCATCGTGAAACACCAAATAGCTAGCTGCACCAGTCACTCCAGTGTGCTGTAAGCGCGCTCTCTCGCTCCCGCTTAGTGTGACGTTATCAGTGATGCAACTGATCGTCAGCACTGCACATTAGTCTGAGATTTTTAACACACAGGTTCCACAGTTGTGGAAACAACGCGCGACGAACTTAAGCGCAAAATGGAGACACGCCAATTGGATGAACTTTCTACTCAGTGCTGCCAAAAGCTGTGTTTAGCACTGTTAAATGCCAACTGTTAAACGTTAAAACTACCGTTCTGTTAATCTACTTTTGCTGTGCTGTTAAAGTTCCTTCGAAAGTTGGGGTAGTGGATCCTGTGTGGATGCGATTGCACTGTGTTGTAAATGTTCCGTTCTTACTTTACAGAGAGTGGACTGCACTGTCGCACGGTATTGTTATAGTACAATGTTGGCAGTGCTGTTACAGTGCGCAACATGGTTAAAATACCTTGGAAACGAACACGTGACGAACTTGAGCGAACTGAGCGCAAAATGCCAATTGGATGAACTTCTACTCAGTGCTGTCAGAGCTGAAATACTGTTAAATGCATATGAACTGAAATTCCCGCTATACTTTGATTTTCTTTTGTGACTATTCACTGCTAGTAACCAGTGTTGCCAAAGATTTTCTGGACAAAAAGACAAAACGACCAAAAAACAAGGGAAAAAAGCTAAAAAACTTAAAAATAAGACAGAAAATCAGGCCAAATTTCTTTATTACTTTTTATTTAATTTAATAGTTTTAAGAACTCTTCAATGATTTTTTCGCCTTCATTTACTTTGTTTTCATTTTACGTCGCCTATAAACTTGAGGTATTTGTCAGGAAAATTGTTCGAATAGCAACACGATTTGTGTCGACGCAATCCGAATCTGCAGAAGATAAAATATATATATGCATAGAAATGAAAAATTGTATATTGTATGTACATATATATTTACCTAGTTGTCAAAATAGCATTTAGGCAACAATAAAAGAGTCAGAGCGAAAGTAACCAGCACTGAAAAAAGGGCTATTGCCGGCCGAGTTTCGATATTTTTTTACTTCGGACCAAAACTGAGAAATGTTTTCAACGTTCTCCCATTTGCTACCTGGAAATTGATCTTAATTGCTTGTGCAAAACATTTCGACTTTTCCATGTTTTGTTTTAATTTATTTTAATTCATTTATTTGTTGACGTCCAACTCATCACGGCTAATCCGGATTTTAAAATTTAGCTGCTGTAGCCAGCAATCGCGAAATTTTTGTTTATTAATTTCTTTGGGCATTTTCTCACAATTAAAAACGAACAACAACTGCGCTTTGCTCAACTTTCGATTCCAAAGAATATCGAAAACAACATACAAAAATTGAAGGCACATTGTTTTCAAAAGATCCAATTAAAAGGTCACGTAAATGAAATTTAAAAAATACTACAATGGTCAATTGAAACTAAAAAAGGCCAGATTTTCGGATAGAAGCTTTTTGAGATTTTCCCGGCTGAAGCAGTTGAAACCCAGACAAATCTATTCGCAAAAAACCCATTTTAGCACCACTGCTACTAACAGACGGTGACTGAATGTTATTGCAACAGTTACAGTACAAAGGGACCCAATATGCCTAATAATAGTGCTGTTATTAACAGATGCACTATGGTAAATAAGTCCGATATTTTGGCATAAACTCAAATTGTATTTTGTTCAGTATCTTAAAAATTTTTTTATTTTCCAAATCTGAAAAGTCCAAAGCAACCAAAAACGATTTTTAAAGATTTTTCGGGACTACCCTTAGTGTTTTATGCGCGCTCAAAGTCAGCTGATTGAGCGTTGCCACATGAACTGAAAAAGCGCGGGAAAAATAATTGCAATTTTGAGAGCCAATTGTGTTTATTTCGGAAGCATATTACAAATTGCTAAATATGGATAAAGTTGATAAAGGTATTTAAAAAACGATAGTAGTAGTGATTTTTAGTATTTGTGTTTTATTGTGCAACTGTCCAATGTGTTGTTTATGTGTATTTTTAGCTAAAAACTAACAAATGTGTTCCTGTTCCGTTAAGCTTTACATTAGTACATCACAAAACAGTACGAGAGTTTTGAGTAAAGGTTATTAACTAAACCACCTAGAATCAGATGTTAATAATCCCCTTTGTTCGATTTTGTTCCTTTTCGTGAAAAATGACATGTTGTAGGTGTGAATTTTGGCTGAAAATTCGGATTTTTCTTAGATTCACATGGGGAGCGAGGTGAAAACGTTGTCAAATTAAAAAACAAACAAAATTGTAAATTCTACTTTAGTCTAATAAGCAAACATTCAAAGTTTAAAATAAATTGCTTTATATTTAAGTTTAAAAAATTTTTTTTTAGTTTTTTTCTAAGTCGGGGAGGAAGGGAGGATGAAGACAAGGTCCAATTGAATAACAACTAAAATTATATATTTTTTAATAATACAAGTAAGCTTCGTGTTAAATTTCAAGCCTCTAGCTATATATTTAGATATGTTATCAATTTGATTTCACTTTTTCGCATAGTCGTATGGGGAGGGGGAGGTGAAGGCGTGGTCCAAGTTAAAAAAAAAAAAATCCAAAATTCTAAATTAGTTTAACTAAAGTACATGCAAAATTTCAAGTGTCTATCTTTATATTTAGAGTTTATGCCAAAATATCGAGTTTTTTTACCATAGTGAGATGGAGAGCTGTTATTAGTGAATGGGCATTTGTCCAAAGGCGCGTAATTTAAATTTTATATTAGCTAAATGGCAGCACTGTGACTCAAATAATCGAACGAAAAGAACAAGTCAACTGAACTATATGAGCTGGATTTAGTTTGAACATTTGTTCGTTCATATGATCGAACTAAATCTGAACGATACAATACAACTCGATTACTCACAGCTGACAAACCCAACACTATTTTTTTTAATGTCATTTCATTTTTCGTTGTGCGCAATAAAAAAAGTGGGCTGCTCGCACTAGTAAAGAAAAATACACCCGCTCGAAACAGTCAAAGGCTTAAAGAATTGTCTAAATCTATACATTTGCATTTAAAATATAATATAAATACGCAGTGCAAAAACCAACAGCGAAAAAATCGGCAATTTCAGGATGTTTGGGCATAAATTCATATTATGCACTACTTTGCTCCTATTGAGCACCTCTGGTGAGTAAAGTTTAACTACCCGACGACTTCCCCCTCCGATGACGAGTGCAAAAACTGTGCACAGCCTTTGTTCAAATTGACTTTTGCTTGTTCATCGCAATTTAATTTTTTGTATAATTTTTTCCCCCTATTGGCGTCTCGCTTGCACATACGTAACCCGTTCAACGGATTGTTGTTGTGCTTTTTATCTACTAAGGCTTTTGAGAAAAACAACAAAACGTAAATCACATATAAAATAATTAATACATACATATTGAACATATTTCGCCATTTATTTTCTGCGGCGCATTGACATTTATCTAGTTTTGTTGTGACACTTTGCGGTTTTGAAGTGTAGGACACAGAGCAAACGTAAAATCTAACAAGATGGTGGTCTAGTACCGCTGGAACAAAGACAAAAGCAAATTGCAGTCACCGCTTCATCTCTGCTTGTACTTGGATAAATGCATTCATATGTTTGTATAGATTATTTGTTGCGCTTATCTAACCAACAACGTCAGTTGCTCTGTTCTACCTGCATACAGAGAGGCATGAGAAACAACAGATAAAGCAATTTGATTTACTTTCTCTCTCGCCCTCTAGAGTCGGCTTCTTCTACCGGCATCAGCATCCCGCCAACGCCCCCGCCCCGATCCCTTGCACAGCATTGCATTTGTACATACAACTGCATGCAGGCATATTCAATTTCTCGTTTGCCTTTCTGCTCTTTGAGTTCATTCTCCTGCTCGCCCTTCTACACCTCGTGTTTTTCTGTTTCTGTTCTGTTCTGTTGTGCGAAGCATTAACTATATACATATGAACATACATTTATTTGCTTAACAACAACGCTTTATTGTCATTTATTTGCATAAAGCGTAAAAGTTTCCCCTCTTCTTGATTTTCCCCTATATTTGTTTTCCAATTCCTGACTATAGTAATTCCCCCAAATATAAATTTTAGTACCTTCGAGAATTGTTTGAAATCATTTTTGCATCGACCTTTGATTTACATTATGCTTACAATTTATCACATACGCGAAATAGTTGTTCTATTTGAGAAGTAAATATGTATTTATAAAGATTGATAATGGAAATTTTACACATGTGAACATGAATGTTTTCTACAATTTAATATTTCACTAAACAAAGACGCAAGATCGTGCATACTTATCATAATCATATTTATACAATGGGAATTCGAATGCATGATTGTATTAGTTTTAGATGAGTGAAACATCGAAATAAGATTGTCTCAAGTAGCGACAGTTTTGCTGATAAGATTTACCACACACACATATGTACATACTTAGAAACATGTGCATATTAGGGCGGGTCAATTTG
Source organism: Drosophila quinaria (assembly GCA_035047525.1). Taxonomy (NCBI): domain Eukaryota; kingdom Metazoa; phylum Arthropoda; class Insecta; order Diptera; family Drosophilidae; genus Drosophila; species Drosophila quinaria. The sequence continues at coordinate 1,430,189 of JAWNPO010000482.1, read as the reverse complement.
TTCGGGTCGAAAAAAAAGGTGATAATCGTCGACTAGAATTGGAATCTACTATGAATTCTACGAAAATTTCACCAAGAAACTAAGTGTCTAAAATCAATGTTAGATTAAGATATATGGTACTAGTCTAGTAAAGTACACTACTCTCATCTCAAAAAAAAAAAAAAAAAAACCATTAAGAGGGTGATTTATGATGAATTTTGGTGAAAAAATGTTTGGGGGTCTCTGCTAGTTTGTTTTTAATTCAATTTTTAAAAAAGTTAATTTTTCAATATAATCTCAAAATTTCAAAATTCAATTTAAAAAAACTAGCAGAGACCTCCCAAACCCCCCACCCCCCCCAAAAAAAAAAAACAAACCAAAATAATAATTTTTTTTCCCTTTTAAAAAAACACCCCCCAAAAAACAAATTTTTTTTCCAAAAAAAACAACCCCCCACCCCAAATTTAAACCCCCCCCCTCCATCTCTACTCCCAAACATGTTTTCACCAAAATTTATTATAAATCGCCTTCTCTTTGGGTTTTTTTTTACTTTAGCCTAACATCTTCATGCTTCTCAGCGGAGGCTAGGAATTGGTTTTAGACACATAGTTTCTTGGTGAAATTTTCTAAGAATTCACGTAGATTCCAATTCTGGTGGACGATTTTCGAGAAAAAAAATTGACCCACCCTAGTGCATATATTTGCGCCTAACTGCATTCATTTACAATAAATCGGTCGATGAACGTATAAATTAAATACTTGGTATTTAAGCTAAACTAACTACAAAGTTGCAAGAATTAACCCGCAGAAATTGGTTCCGGTCAATCATTAATTCAATGCGCCATATATGAATCTCAAACATAATATATAATTTAGTGAGAACAGAATTTGTTCTCAACTCATAATTTCAATTGACCGCCTACAAATCTAGAAGCTGTCGGAGTGAAGGAGACGGCACTTGTACTACTTACTTTAATTAAACGCTCGTTTCACACACTTTACTCGCATGCTTGTGGCAAATAAATCTTATTAGCTTGCCGCATTTTTCCCAGAATTTTCTTGTGACGCCTGGAAATTGTATTACCTGTCTGCATTTCTTACGTTGTCTGGTTATTTGTCTGCTGCCGCTAAACTTGCATTTAAAGGTCATCTTTGGGCCGTGTTGAAGTGGCATTGAACTAGAGCGGGGGGGAAGCGTGACAGCCGCGGGTGGAAGGGGGCGTGTTACAGCTAAACCGCAAACAAATGTCTCTGTATAAGTGTGTGTGCGTGTGAGCGAGAGCATCCGAAGATGGGTGCAGAGTCCAGAAAGGGGAATGAATAATACCAACAATTATACAGTCAGTCATGTATTTGTTTTGACCAAATAAAAAATGGACATTTTTTGTTTTCTATAAAGATGTTTTCTATTTGCTAAATGAAATATGTAAATTCTCTATAGTCATTTTCTTTTTGCTAAATAAAATATAAAATTGTTAATTAACAAACATAATTAAGCCGCTTTGAGTTCTGAACTAAATGGCAAAACTGTTGTTGTTTGTTGTTTTCCACATAAAGATTCAGAAGTTTGTTAGTCAACAATTTGCTATTTAGATAAACAAATTGTTATATAATTGAGACGAGAACGGGAAAACAATAACTACAGTCCGTCTGGGGCGTATTCAGCGCAGTGCTTATCGCACGGATATTGTCTGAGCCAGCATTCAAAGTCAATGGATTTATCTATCAGTTGTTTCTCGCCTCTCGAATCATGTGATTTTTGCAGCGTATTTAATTTTCTTTCACAATTATTCCGAACCCTTTTTCCAGTACAAAGTCCGTTCTGAAGCCTTTTTTCCAGTATCTTAATGGCTGATTTGGCTTGATTTGTGTCACTTGTTGTCCCCCATCCTTGTGATTGGTCAACGTTTTGTGTTTATTCGGTTATCAGCTGTCGACTGTGCAAATGTTTATATTATTCATCATTATGACTCAACCACGAATACAACGGCAACAACTCTCAGTAAAATGCTTTTTAAGCAGTCTGTCGATAGGGGGCGAGAAGGGACAAGGGGCTGGCAGGGCGGTAGATACAATACGAAGCGGAAAATATGTGATTTCATTGGAACATGATAATTATATTAAAGCTTGTACATAGGGGCTAGAAAGCGCTGTAAGCTTTGCTTTTAACATTTATATATACAGTCTGTCAATAAAGTTTGTATGCAATTTATTTAACCCATTTAAAATTTTTGAATTTTGAATTTGTTCAACTTTTTTCCTCGGTCTCAAACAAAAAATGTTTTGACTCAAAAAAATTCTTCAATCAATTTCAAGAGTGATTGAAAATAAATTGCTAAAAATGCCGATTTTAACCCATTTTTCCTAATTTTCATAAAAAAAAGTACTTTTTTTTTAGCAATTTTCTAAAAATCATAAAAAAAATACTAGCAAAAAGATTTTTGAAAACTTTTGCAGTCACTCTTCAGGTTGACAAGCTTGAAATTAACCATATTGTCAATTAGTGTAAATGTACCCTTAGAATTGATTGAAGAATCGAGGAAAAAAGTTTCAAATGTAGACATTTACATGAATTCGAAATTTTCAAAGGGTACTTAATGGGTTAGGGAAAAGTTTTGTATAATTCCATTGATGCCAATATGTTAACGATAACGGCGCAAATGACCCTTAAGGTGCATTTACACTAGTTGACAAGCTGGTCAATTTCATCTCAGTAGGCTGAAAATTTTGATGGCAACTTAGTCAACTCTAGTGTAAACGGTGGTCAACTCTTAGCAAAAGTGCGTTGACCTGGTAAAAAGCAAAGCCTACTTAGATGAAATTGAAAAGTTTGTCAACTAGTGTAAATGCACCTTGAAATGTAAAAATTCTTGCTGTGCCAATACTTTTGTGTGCGGCTGTATGTAGATATATTTTTGTATGTATTTTGTCAGCAGGTTTAATCAGATTTGTAATATTTTTAGCCAGTTACATGTTTGCATTTTGCAATTATTTTATTAATTATATTTAAAGTACAATTTAATAGCCTTCAGTGGAGACATAACAGTGTGATGACCAGATAAATAATTTCACTGCAATTCTTTAAACTCGTTTCGCTTTGTGTGTTCGCAAAGCAATGAACAAACCATATATTGACACTATGATAAAAAGACATGTTCCTTATTGACATTTATTTATACTTGTATGTTTTCTTTGCTTTCTTGCAGTATTTTCGCAATCGCTGACTCTTAGCCTGGAAAATGCTAAATTTCCCGTCAAGGAGGAAGCAGAGAAGCCGCTGACAACACCCGCAGCACCAAATACAACAGACACAACAAACACAACACCAACAACCAACACTACACCAACAACAAACACTACACCAACAACCAACACTACACCGACAACCAACACTACACCAACTACACCAACTACACCTACTACACCTACAACACCAACTACACCAACAACATCAACAACTCCAGCTCCCGTGCCGACCACCACGCATAAACCACAGCCTTTTCCAGCACCCTCGATGGGCACATGGAACTGCTCATGCATTATGCTTAACATGGCAGCTCAGTTGAACTTTACCTACGAGACAAAGAGTGAGTATATGGCAACAATAATCCGTTTCAAAGCTGTTACCAACTTAACTCAATTCTCTCTTTCTCTTTAGATGGCAACAAGACCCAAGGATTCTACAACATCCCCAAGAATGCTACCGTTGATCATTGCTTTTGCGAAAGTCAGACAACTCAATCCATGCAACTGAACTGGGGATCCCCGATTACACCACAAACGATGGTATTGCAGATGGATAACAAGAATCAGTCTATTTCCCTTACCATGATCAAAATTGATATTATGGTGCCCACTGAAGATTTCCCCGATGCAAAGGGTGAGTAGCTTAAATATAGAGTGATTCATTAAGTGACATTTTAAGTAATTTTTTTAGGCCCCGTACTTACAAAAAAAGTGCAGGGGTCTATTAACTTTGTCACAGATAAAAAATGTGCATAACAGAAAGAAGGAGGCGTGGCAGACCCCATAAAGTATATCAGCATTCAACAGCCGAGTCGATATATGTCCTTGTCAGTCTGTCCGTCTGTAAGAGCGCCTAGATCTCAGAGACTAAAAGAGCTAGAGACTCCAAACTTGATATGTAGGTTCGTCTATATTGCAAGCAGATCGAGTTTATTTTAGATTTTGGATCGGACCACTATATCATATAGCTGCCATAGGAACGATCAGTCCAAAATCAAGTCTGAACCAATAGCGATTTATATAATTTTATTTTAAGCAGTGTTTGCTTTTCCATAGTAAGTACGGAGTCTCCGACAGTCAAGTAAGCTCGACTGTAGCTTCGTCCACTAGCTATAATTGGTCTTGCTATTATTAAACTGTATTCTTGTTAAACTAAAAGAAAAGATATTTATTTGCACACATTGTATACTAATTTATAAACATTTTAATATTGCAGAGAACCAAACTATCCAGTTGTTGCACAAGAGCCAGAACACTGACTTTAAGACACCCGAGAAGATGTCCTATCACTGCACCCGCGACCAGAAGTTCAACATGACGGAGACCTTTGATGGCAATGACACCATTGGCTATATCAGTGTCAGCCATGTGCAAGTGGAGGCATTCCGCCCAGCTAATTCGACTGGCTTCTCTTCGGTGCATGACTGTGATAGCTCGGAGACGTCCGATGTGGTGCCCATTGCTGTGGGCATCGCTTTGGCCGCTTTGATTGTCGTCGTTCTCATCTCGTATCTGTGTGCGCGTCGTCGTTCCACCTCTCGCGGTTACATGAGCTTTTAAGCAAATCAAGATGGTTAGAGATTGAGGATATACATTTCTATATAGGTATGAGTGTGCAAAGGCAAAGGGACGATGGGTAGTTAGTGCGTTTTGAATCAGAGAGAGTTGTAAGATTGATTTTGTAATTGGCGGGCACTGTAAAAAAAATTATTAGACATTTGTTGTGTTTCATATAATTGGTTTTGTTTTGTTTCCGTCTAAATTTATAACGCGCTTAAGACAGACCAGAATAGAAAAAGAAAAGAACGAAGAAAATGACAAAAAAAAATGAATTTAAATATCAATAACATAAATCTATATGTGTAAATGTATGTGGCCGACCGACAAATGTGAGTGTGCATCCTTATAATTACTTTAAATTCCCTTACTTTATTTGATGGAATCTTTTTATCACTTATATAAATCGCACGACACACCTCAATTAAATCATATATATGCGTATTTAAACAATAGCTCACATACATATTACTCAATTAATCGCGTAAATTAAATGAGCGTGTCATAGGTGAAAACGAGCGAACGAAATAAAGTAAACAATATAAAGGAAACCGACGTTGAGGCAGGTAACGGCAATAAAGTTAATTGACAGCAGAAGAAACAGATACAGTAAATTTTTAATAACAAAATATATTGATGATTTTAAATTGTAAACAGTTAATAAATAAGCAACAAATTATGTATTATTTGCCTTCAATCCGTAATAAATGATAAACCAAAAAGAAATGTTTGTTAAATGTATTTTATTCAGGGACCGTAACTGTTATAAGTTTAAAAATAAAAATTGTAAACTAACAATTATCTTCAAATTTATATAAAGTTACGAAATAACAATTATTTTTCATTTTTAATTTAAAAAGTCTAAAATAATCATTAAAATTAAATTTTTTATAAAAAGTTTGTGAAAATTACACCTTATTTCTGAGTTTTTCAATAAGAAATAAGTTTTTTTATTTTTATTTGAAAAGTTTCAAATAAGAGTTATTCAGTAACTTTTATTTTAAAAATCAAAAAATAAAAGTTAAATTGACTACCCTTTGAACCAAGTGGTGGCTGCATTACCAAAACTTAAAATTATTCTTCTTCTATATTCTGTTTCAGTAATATATGTACATACTTCATACGAAGTAATTATTGACAAACAAAATACCAATTGATACTTACTACACATTCCAAAAAAAAAACTAGAAATCATAAAAATAACAAAAAATAGTATCCCTAACTTTTATTTTTTGATTTTTGAAATAAAAATGACGGAATAACTTTTGTCACTTTTAAAATAAAAATCAAAAAAGTCTTATATCTTTATTTTTATTGAAAAAATCAGAAATAAGTGTTCGAAACTTTTTTTTATTACAACTTGAATTTTAATGATTATTTTTGACTTTTAATTAAAATTAAAAATAAGAATTTAATTTGATTTATATCTTATAAATTGAAAATATAAGTATAGTTTCTTCACATTGATTTTTTTAGTTGAAATTAGCATTCTTAACTCTTATTTGCAGTCCCTGATTTTAATGGCTTGAGCAAGCAAACTTAAAGTATTTTATTAGTTTATAATATGAAACAATAAGTATGTAAAATGTTATATTGTTTGGAATTGAATGATCCAAGTCATTATTTTTGAGTTGAGACATTATTTAAATGGGCAACAGACTCTCGGCATTCATCTCGGCATCGTCATCGGATTCATTGCTCTGCTGGGCTCGAAACATGCCAGTGCGTGGACGCTCTGCAGGTGGACCCAATGGATCCACATATTGTTTTACTATAGATTTGAATGGTTATTAATATAAGAATTGATTTCAACTGCGTCCACTTGGACTTACCCGAGTAGGAGTTACCGCTTTGCAGGAACTGATCGCTGCTGGATGTGAGAGCAGCTGAGATGTCGCTGTTTTCAGCCAGACGCTCCTCATTTGATGGTCGGATTGCTAGAGAAAAGTGGTGTCAACACTCCGCAGTTGGTGTTATATAGGTATGTAGGAGAACTCACCTCTTAGGCGACTGCTGCCCCTGCCCGAGGTGGCCGAGGATAAGCGCTGCTGCTGATAACGCTGTTCGTTCTGACGCTCCTGCTGCTGCTTGTGCAGCCGGGCATAATCCTGGCCATACCGTTCGTGAAGCTCACTCATGCCCAGCGACTTGGTGACCTGCATGAGAGCACGGACACAGGTCAAATTGTCCGGGAATCTCGCATAGATCTTCTCGAACATGCCCAGATATTGTTTGGGCGGCAGATACGAGTTGCGAAAGCAGCTGGCAATGCGTAGCATCAGATTGGGATCATTGGGATCGGCGAGGACAGCACGCTCATAATAATACAATGCCTTCTCCGTGGCCTGCAGCTTGATGTAATAGGAGCCAATGGAGCTGGCAATGTTGATGTCACTCATATTGATGCGATACGCCTCGTTGTAGTATTGATTGGCCTCCTGATGGTCCTGGATCTGCTCGTACATAGAACCGACCTTCTCAAACAGACGCGAGTCAATATCGCCAGCCGAGATGCCCAGCACTTGCAAATACCCTTGGAGCGCAGCTGGTGAAGCATTGCTCTTGAAGCCGCCAGAAGCCGAAGCGTTGCTCAGACGCCTCTCCTGCAATTTGGCCAGCTGATAGTAGACATGGCTGTGCTGCACAGAATGCGGTTCCATTAGCTGCGCCTTCAACAGCTCAAACTGCTCCTCGGCCAGCTCGTAGTCCTGCTCCTGCAGCGCCAACAGACCCAGATTATAGTTGGCCTCAAAGTGCGTCGGATCCACGTGCAGGGCACGCTGTAATTTCTCCCTGGCCGCGCTCACATTCTGATTCCGCATGTCCACAATGCTGGCATTAACCAATGACAAGGCATTCGATTGCAGGGCTCCAATCTCCTGCAGCTGATTCAAGCAGTGGCTGGCCATCTCCAGGTTGCCCAGCTGCAAAACGATAAATTATTGTTTAAAACTGCATCATAACTTTCTTGCTTTTGTCGGCTTACATTGCAAAGTAAACATGTTATTTTGCAATAAATTGCAATTGAAAATTAAATACATTCCAGTGTGTTTACAAATCGAAGACAAAAACACAAAGAAAGAGAGATGGATGGAATTCGCGGTATCGATTATTTGTATTTGGTTTTGTCTCTGTAAAAATATTTATCGATATTTTTTTTTTTTTGCTAAGAAGCAGAAATTACCGTGGAATGCAACAAACGAAAAACCAAAATATAAAATGTTCGAAATATAATAATAATAAGAATGAGCTGGTTTTTCGCTCCTTTTTATTAGCTTACATTGCAAAGTAAACATGTTATTCTTGTATGCTAAATTTGCAATAAATTGCATGAAAATTAAATACATTCCAGTTTCACTACTTTGGAAGTCAAAATGTCTGTAAACACAAATCGTTGGCTTCGAAGAGAAAAACACAAAGAGAGAGAGAGAGAGTGAGAGTCATTCGCGGTATCGATTATTTCTATTTGGTTCTGTCTCTGTAAAAATATTTATCGATAATATTGCTTTAGTTGGTAAGAAGCAGAAAATACCGTGGAGTGCAGCAAAAGAAAAACAAAAATATAAAATTTTCGTAATTATAATCATAATTACAATGAACGGTCCTTCGCGAACAAGTCCTATGCGTTCACCACCGAAGAAAAAACAAAAGATAATCGAACATTCTGAACAGAATGGTGTTTGCCGATTATTTGGCTCCAGCGACAATTCAAGCATCAGCGGAATTCACCAAAAACTGGACAACTTAAATATGCGATTGATCGCGATGGAATCAAACGTAGCCAGCATCTTGACTGTTGTCAATCAACTAGCTCAAAGTCCACAATCTCTCAATCATGTACAATTTCCAGTTAAGGATCTGACCTCCTTAGCGGAACTGGATGCTAAAATTGAGGAAAATTCGGAGAAATATGTAAACAAAAATGAAAAACATTTTATATACAGCAGCTCCTAAATTGTACTATTTTCAGATTGAGTTTATAAAATCGCTAGTTCCGGATGACATAGTAAAAAATTTGAATAGAGTTCTAAGCGAATCACTTATTATGGATATGAATTATGCCGGGTCATGCTCAAAAACAGCTTTAAACTCATTTCAATCGGTCAACAGAGCTCTTTATGGTGAGTATGTTGGATTACATACATACTTCAATCTCTGCATTCTCTTCAATACATGTATTTCTACAGAAGCAACCAAAAGAGAGGGATACACGATGAAAGATTATGAAAAAGACGTTCGTGAAGCCTTCCTCAAATCAAAAAATAGGTTCTACAAGAAGAGATCAAATGGGAAAAAGCAGAACCAGGTAGAACACGAACACGAACAGCCGGAGATAGAACAGATCTTTATTAAGGAGGACTCCGTCGACAGCACAGCATCAGAAATAATCACTGATAAAGTACAAAAAAAGAAAAAGAAAAAACGGATTATTCCATTAAGTCAATTAAAAATGGAGACTTGTTGAATATTTTATAAACTGAGTTGGTTTTTTTATCCAAAAGCAATTCTATTGGCATGCATCAATTATTTTGTCAGAAGCGCTGTATCACATGCCCTTATGCCTCCAACAGGAATGCTTCTTGCGGGGAATTTTTTGAAATGGGAATACCAGGTGTTGCCAATTTGTCCTTTTTGCTTACAGATCTATCTGATTTGACTGGCTAATAAAGAGCTAATACTTCCAATATTGAAGTTAATTTTAAGGTTACGATATTATTTTATTAATTAATATTATATGTATTAATAAGAAACCAATGTTTGTCCGGATTTTTTGACCTTTAAAAAAAATCTGTCAGTTTTCTGTCTTAGTTTTTGCTTTAACCGGCCTTTTATTGTGTAGAGGCGTTGGCAACACTGAAGTAGGTGATGTATTCGCTCTCTCTCGGGGAGAATCTGTGAGAGTCTGACATGAGAGAGACGATAGAGAAAGATATATAGAAAAATTGTTTTGTTTGCTTTTCTATACTCCTCACTTATTTTCGTTTTGTGCGCTGTGTAAAATATGAAATCCAATATCAAATAACCAATTAAAAGACTTTGTGATTATGTTAATCATATAATAAAAAAAATTATTTACATGGTAAAAGTCTAGTGACGAAAACATTTTTATGCCACAAAATTTCTGATATCTTATTTTGTGATAACTCATAAATGAAATTTTGATCCACTGGGATTACATGCCGCAAGCAGTGTACTGCTTCACGGCACAATATGCATACACGTACATTTTCATTCGTTGGTACATTAACTTAATCAACTGGTACACAATTATCGATGTTAATATTGGGTACATAATTTTATACTGATTATATCGAATGGGATTATTTATAGAGTATTTTTCAAATACATTTTGAACTTACGTTGGTGTAGATAAAACTGAGATTGGTCAACGCACTTGCCGTCATGGAGCTTTCGCTCTTGCGATCGTACATTTGGAGGGTTTCGATGGCCTGGTTAACATCGTTCTGTCGCAGATAGACGAGGGCCTTGTTCAGCTCCAGCTCGTTGGCCAGCCAGGAGAGGTTCGAGGTCCTGATGACCTCAATGCACCAGTTGTACCCTTTGCAAATAAAAGATGTTCGAAACATGTCTGGGATGAAATTCGGGAAAAATCCCAACATATAAAATATATAGTAATGTTTGGTATATACAAAGCAGGGATTAAAACCGTGACCATAACCGAAACCGATAACCGGTATCAACCGATTGAAATTGGTAACCGTTACTGAAACCGTAAACAAAATAAAACTTTTGTATTGCATCGAAACCACAAAACCCAAATTATTCCAATCGAAATTACCTTTACCTTTACCGAAATCCAACCAAAACACAGTGGTCCACACTCCAGAAAATTGTCCAGAATTTCAATTTTGGTTTTGAAGAGTTATGCAAAAACAATATTTTATTCCAATCGAGAACTACAGTTGATCTTCCCTAACTCGAACTTCTCTAACTCGAATTTCTCTGTAACTCGAACTAAATGAGTGGCAGTAAAATTAATAATCTTAGGAAAAAGAACTCTTTAACTCGAATATCTCCCTAACTCGAACCTTTTCTTTGGATAGTGGTGATTCGAGTTAGGGAAGTATTTGGTGTATTTGAAAACCAGAGTCAACAAATATTTTACAAGCATGCTTTTACTTTGTTTGTGTTGCAAAAAAGGATAAATTTTAAATCTTTATTAAGTAAAATCTACGTCGAATTTTAAATTATATTAAAGCAATGTCAATATGCATATACGTATAATGAGATGGTATTAATCTTTTTTGCTCATTTTTGCCCCTTTTCGTGAAATATCACGATGTGTGTTTTGGGGAAAAATTCAAATTTTTTCCGGAGTCAGATGATGTGGTTGCTTAAGGCATAGTCATATTAAAAAACAAAGAAAATCGTGAATTTTACTTTAATGTATTAAACAAACGTGCAAAGTTTAAAATATCTCAATATTTAAGTTTATAAACAAAATTTTTATTTTTTTATCGAGTAGTGGAGAAAGTGAAGACATTATCCACTTAAAAAACATAAATAAATATAAATTCTACTTTAGCCTAACTAAGATTTATGTCTAATTTTAAGTCTCTAACTATACATTTAGAATTGTTAAAATTTTTTACCTATTTTCTTATATGGGGCGGTGAAGAAGGCGTGGCTCGATCGGTTCTACATTGTGTTTCTCAGGCTTTACATATGGTATGACCATAAAGTGTACCAAGTTTCAGGTCTATAACTACATTATTCAAATATCTGCTAACATATTTGGATTCTGGACCACTGTGCAGAGTTATTGTGAAAGTGAACAAATTTTCAAAAATATGTTTGCTAGTATTTCTTATCATTTTTTTAAAATCCCAAAAATGACTATTTTAACCCGTTTTACCTACTTTTCACACAAAAAGTGGCTTTTTAACCATTTTCAAAAAATCATAAAAAAATACTAGCAAAAATATTTAAGAACATTTATTTTTGCAGTCATTCTTAGAATTGTTTGAAAAATTTTTCTGCATCAACATTTTTTTTAAAAAATCGTGGAAAAAAGTTGAAAAAGCACGACGTTTACAAAAATTCGAATTTTTCACTGGGTACTTAATGGGTTAAGGAAATTTTTGCACCATTCGAACGGAATTTGAACAACCTTTCCAAATATATATAATTAATAAGCTATTATTTTCTTATTTAAAGTCAAAATATTACATTTTTAGGAGTGTGTTAATTGTTTCTTGACAAACTGTAAATTAATAATTTCTTGGGCTCACCATCATTGTAGTTCTCTTCAATTAGTGGCGAAATTAGATCCACAACCATGGTAATGGAACGCTTCTCCGTATTCCGTCGATTTTTCGTATAAATCGCCAGTTCGTCCGTCTTGAGGGCCTGGAGAACATAGCGATTCTTGGCATTGGCTGAACTCGAGTTGGGTCCGTTGACTTGAACAAAGGAACTGTTGCCATCCCCATCAATGATCGCCACCTCTGCCGCATGGATCTCCCCGGTCTGTGCCTGATCCGAGCCAGCTTTTCCCGCCTGCTCTGCCTGCTGCTGTAATCTGATAATATTATTTTCCGTCTCCAAGTCGCGCTCCGTTTCCACGGGCTGCACATCACAGAGTCTGCGAAATGTGCTCTTTATTTTGTCCACATCCCCCATGGAATAGTAGCAGAGCAGCAGATGGATGCCACTGCGAATATCCGCACGCTCCGACATAATGAACTCAAAACTGGATGCGGCATCCGCATATTGACCCATTCTCACAAATAACACTCCAATATTCTCGGTAATCTTCAGACGCAGCTGCTTCAAAGTGTTGGGCACCGAATCCAATGCCATGCGGTACATCTTGACGGCCTTCTTGTGCATGCCCATCTTCAGATAGATGTTGCCCATGTTCAGCTTGAGCTGATTCACATGCTGGAACGTCTTGTTCTTCGTCATGATGTTGTACGTGTTCAGCGCCTCGATGTGCATGTCATTGTGCTCATATTGCTCGGCAAGATTGAAGAAAACCTAAAATACATATTGTATATTAGAGAGGGTCAATTTGTATTGACCAAAAAAAACGCACCTTGCGGGTATCAAAATCATAATCTACGGTGAATTCTAAGAAAATTTGCCCAAGAAACCATAGGTCTAAAATCATTTTCAAGCTTCCGATTTTTATTGAGAAACTTTAACCATGTTTTGGTCATTTTAAACACCCAACAATTTTTCAAGAAAAATATAAATTTTTAGAATTGAAAAAATATGATATAAAATTAAAATTTTATTTTTAAAAATATAATATAAAATTAGAAAAAAAAATGTTTATAAATAAAATTACAAAAATTGGCATTAATTTGCATTCGACCGTTAATTTACGCCTCTTTTAGTGCCTCTCCCACTCTAATTTTTCTTTTCAAAAATGATTTGAAGCATTGAGAACATATAGTTCAAGTTTCAACCCGATATCTAACCTAGTTCAAAAGATACAGATGATTGCCACCAACATCGGCGAAACGAACTGCACCAAAATGATTTCTTTTCTACAATCTCTGAATTTCCACCTTGATTTTTATTCTTATGATTTTTACTTTTTCCATCAAAGATTATCATTTTTTTTTTAGTAGATTTATAAAACTTGCACCATTATCATTATTTTGGATCTAAGAAAATAAAACTCAAAAATAATGATTACTATATGAATGAGTTTTATTTTTGCTTAAATAAAACTTAAAAATAATTTACGGCTTCTGTGTTAAGATCTTTACCAATATTATTTTATATCCCTATAAAGGGACAGCATAATTTATGGCGTAAGCTTGTAAAATTACTCAAAAATAATGATTATCATTAAGTAAAAAGTAAAAAATATAAATATAATCATTAAAAGGTAATTTTTTTTTATAATATAACTTATAATTATTACGGTCCGTAATATATTTTAGTTGTCTTTCTCTTTCCATTTAATTTCTATATAATTTTTAATTCCCATAAAAGGCCATTGAAATGAACAATCCATATTTAAATTTTTTGAACAAAATATAGTATATAAAATCATGAATATTGTGTAAACGCAATGTTTATACGAAATGTGCTAAAACTAATATTTTTCCTGTAAAACTAAGCATTTTCTTTTAATTAGCTCTATTTTGTAAGCCTCTACAGCAGTTTAAAGCCTAAGATATAGATTCTATAGCCAAATATCTTTTAAGATATCTTCGAAAAAAGAAAAATTTTTATAATAAACTGTTTTGTTTCATATAATCACTGCGGACGGCAGTCCGCGCTAGTGACGAAAGCAGCACGAAGGGTGCGAAGGCGACTAGCATATATACACAGGAAGGATTGGAACGGAAAATTTGCTATGAAGTTAATTAATTTTTAAATTTTTGGTGCCCTTTTCAAAACGAGATGAAAAGTCAGTCTGTTTGTTTGTTTGTTAGTATCAAAGCGTTGATTTAGCTTAAAAGTTTGAATGATTACTTGTTCCCGATCAAAAATCTAAAAACGTTTGTTCTACGACTTTTTCGAAAAAACGCTAGTTTAGCGGGAAATCGCTAAATACCGCTAAAATTAAAACCCCTCTAGCATCCAAACTACAGATGCGGTCTATATATCGTTGGAAAGGTAAAAAGCTACAAGTGAAATGAGGTTTTTTTTACACTTTTTTTTGATTTTAGAAAAATCTGTGTTTTAAATCACTTCTTAATATGTTATATTATGTAGACAATTCAATTCCGCGTTTTTTGACATATAAAACATATCTCTCAAAATTCGTTTGGGCAAGATATTACCTGTTAACTGAATATATCTTTTACCTTTACACTTCTGCATGTACATGTGTACATGTACATGTATGTACACTGCTTGCAGCGCAATGCGGAAATAAACTGCTTGCAAGTGGTGAATTCTTTTTGCGGCAGAAAAACCATATTATAATTGCGATTAGAGTAATATCGGTATATATTTAGGGTTACTATTCATGATTTAGTCGAATATTAGTCGATATTACCTCTTAACTGAATATATACATTTTACTTAGAATTGGAATAGGACAGCAGCACCAAAAATATTTATATGTAAAAATTAATATTATTTGTCACAAAATTGGATATCAGAAATTTTGGGGCATAAAACTGTTTTCGTCACTAGACTTTCACCTCGTAAGGAGGTTTTTTTTAAGTTTGATTTAAATGTCCAAAATAATCAAAAAAAAAAAACTAAAATAATCAGAAATAATAAAAAAAATTATTAAAAATAATACGACTACTTAGTTTTGAATAATTGTTGTAATAATTTTAGATTATTTCTGATTTTTTATTAAATTAAATTATTTTTATTAATATAGTCACTACGATTATTTCCAAAAATAATTTAATTGATTAGTAATTCTAATCGAAATGTTAAAGGTATGATATCAAATTGAATTTTTTCCAGCCAATCTCTCGCATAATTTGTAGCTAGGTTTCAGGTCATACGAGTATTCCCCAAGTAAATATCGAAAAAGTCTTACCGCATATGTCAAGTCAAAGTTGTGAAACACATTCTCGCCCTGTTTGTCCTGCTCATGGTGCAGTATGCGGTCCAATGAGGATGCGTCCTTGGCCTTGTTTAGTGCGTCGGCCAATTGGGACTTTACTTCTGCGCTCACAGATCCGTTTGTGCGATTCGCAGAACAACGTGCTGCCAACACTATCGATGACTCCATCAGCTTCACAATTTTGGTCTCCATATTCTTGTATTTTATCTGCGGACTGACACAAAATAAAGAGTGTAGTGGAAAAGGTATGTATGTCAAAATCTGGAACTCACTTGACCTCCTTGGCTGCATCGACGGCAGCATTGGCCGATGACAGCGTCTGCTGCTTGACCTTCTCCAGAAAGAACTGGTCGAATCGCTGACCCGCCGAGCCACTCGCGTTGGCCGCATAACCCACGGCTCGCACCGCCGTCGATGGCCTGGCCAGCGCCGTCTTATCCCCGCCAGTTCGACTGCTCACCAGGTTGCCACGCTGCAATGGAAACTACTGTTACTTTCAAATATTTAAAAGTGATTTTAATTGGAGTCTACCGAAAAGAGCTGCGAGGTGGGCGGTCTACCGGCGGCTGTGGGAGGCGGCGGGGGTGCGGTTGCCGCTGCCATTTCCTGACTTAGAGCAGCTCTTTTATCCTCTGATTCCTTAGCACTCATTGTCTTACTAAATAAATTTAAATATTATTGTAAAAACAAAACAAGCCAACAACAAACGCGTTTGTTGTGCCAAGCAGTTGCCTTGGTGATGATTACTCCGCTTTGTTATTGTTGCTCCAGGCTGCGTTGCGATGGATTGCCGAACTGCAGGGTGGCTTCAGTTATAAAATTCACATTATTTTTTTTAACTTAATCATTAATTAGCTCATGCGCATTTTCACAGAGGCCAAAAACGTAGAATTGATCAAAAACTCTCATCTTGTGAAATTTCCTTCCAAAAATGTATTCAAGTCATTTATTTAAGCAAAATACGCTAAAAGAAATTCAAGAGGAAGAACATATAGATTCTACATTGGAATAAATTTACTTTTTCTGTACTTTTGCGCATTTTCTTAAAAATTGATTTCCAAAATGGACCGTTTGTACCAGGGATTAAAACCCTAACTGAAACAGTAACCTTTAACCGATAAAAACCGATTGAAATTTAAAACCGTAACTGAAACTGTGACCGAAAAAAAAATTTTTTCATTTAGCCGAAACTTTTAAACCGAAACTCTGTAAACCGAAATTACCTTTTAGTAACCGTTTCATTTATAAGGTTTAGTTTCGAGTTTTCCTACATGAAAACTAAATGTTTTATTTTTAATTTTGATTTTTAATTTAAATTTTTTTATGTTTAATTTTTATTTGTGATATTCATGATCGAATTTTCATAGCATGGAATAAGCGCAAATTAAATAAATTTGTAAAATGAAATGCATTAATTTTTGCAAATTAAAAAAAATTAAAAAAAAACTAGTTATTAAAGAAAAAACATTTATTAGATAATTGAATGCATAACATTGTAAAATTAATCGCATCAAAAAATTCTCTCACGTTTTGACGAAATCAGTGCTAGAACTGGTCGCCGAAAAAGCTACTTCTGTTTGAGTTGCGTGCGAATTTCTTGGTTTTTTGAAATTATGTAGAATACGAACAATTACCCAAAATCAACCTCAGCACCAGTTACAGTGTTAATCAAGACTTACAAGTTTATCCCTTTGTTAAAATAAAATAAACTCATGGCACATGTTTCATTTCACTTTGAATGCGTATATGTAAAATTAATTTCCACAAACTATGAACATAAAATGTAATTTAATTGATTTATTTTGAAATAAAATACTGACAAATAAACTTCTGACAACTAAACTTCTTTAAAAGAAAATATAATCTTTCTGATCGTTAAATAAAAAATAATAATAATAGATATACGAATAATTAACTTTAATAATGATCATATAAAATTATCTAAATAATGAAGAACTCTTCCCATAGACTGTATCAGTTGAATTTCCCAGTCAACCAAGCAACCAAGCGACCAAGTTGCGGTCAAACGCCGTGCGGCGATCGAACTTTCGTTGTCGAGCCAAAAGGTGGGCCAAAAACGAATCATATACGAGAGAATGCAGAAGTTTTACACGTCCGAGATCCACAAAAAATATAATTAAAGTTCTGAAAATGATGCGTTTCCGTGTTTCGGTTTTTGAGACTTTTGATGCCACAAACTGAGCGACAGATGGCTCATATTTCTATCACTTTCAGGCCTGAAAACGGACGTTTT
This sequence comes from Drosophila quinaria, assembly GCA_035047525.1. Taxonomy (NCBI): domain Eukaryota; kingdom Metazoa; phylum Arthropoda; class Insecta; order Diptera; family Drosophilidae; genus Drosophila; species Drosophila quinaria. Next base: position 1,412,640 of record JAWNPO010000482.1, on the reverse strand, counting down.
GCAGGTTTCAAATCCTAACAACATTTTCGTTATCATAAATGAAATTTTGGTCCACTGGGCTGGGACAAAGTAGTCACTTAACCCCAGTGGACCAAGCAACGGACGTTGAACAAGAGTCTCGCCAAACGCTCGTAGACTGGTTCAAAAACAGACAATTTGCGGTCAAACAACGTGCGGCGATCGAACCTCCGCCAAACATGCATTGTCGAGTCAAAATGTGGGCCAAAAACGGATCATATTCGAGAGAATGCAAAGTTTCACACGTTCGAGATCCACAAAAAATATAATTAAAGTTCTGAAAATGATACGTTTCCGTGCATCCGTTTTTGAGACTTTTGCTGCCACAAACTGAGCGACAGATGGCTCATACTTCTATTACTTTCAGATCTGAAAACGGACTTTTTGCACGTTCGAAATCCGAAAAACTATCATTTTCGCTATCATAAATGAAATTTTCGTCCGCTGGGTGGGCTGGGATCTGTAAACAAAGCAGTCACTTAACATTCGCAGCAAGCAGTGGATTAACATCCATAGCAAGCAGTGTATTAACATTCGCAGCAAGCAGTGAAGCGATAACATCTCTGTGTGCTTCCCCTAAAGTTTAGGTTTAGGGCCTAAACCAAACTTTGTTTTTTGCAATATGTTAAACTTCTAGGATCCGTTTTTTCAATGTACATTTAAGTTTTATTTAACAAATATTTTAAAATTTGACATTAATTTCTATATATTTTAAGTCAAATTCTCTATTGAATAGTTATCAAACACCTTATTCAGACATTGGAAAAACGGGGGTTAATAAGGTTATTTATTTATTTATTTATTTATGATCAGTTTACTTACAATGTAAAATTATAAATAAGGTAAGGAAAAGGAAATTTTACGTAAAATGTATAGAAATGAATGTCAAATTTGTTACTATATGTTTAATAAACTTTATATGTACATTGAAAAAACGGGCCCAAGAATAAAATAAAACCTGCATATGTATATATTTAACAAACTTTGAGATTCACCTTGAAAAATGTGTCAAAATATGTCAATTCATACACCCTGTGGCCCCACGTTTTGTTTTCAACATGAATCCCACTTGCGAGACGGACATCAACAGTGCCGAGTGCCAGACATGGATGAGCCGAGTGTGCGCACATTGCAGGCAACTGTTCGCAAGGGAAGCCAGCAACACCTGGTCCGCCTGGTGGCATGATGAGACGCCCGCCTTCTACAAGGATGTGCCGGAGATGACCGTCTACGACTGCAACAAGCTGAAGCACTTGCTGGAGCTGGAGGTGGCCGCATTGCAGCCAAGTGAAACCATGGCATACCCATCCAAAACCTACAACTTTGAGTTGTGGCAAAAGATACTGCTGATAGCTGTCTATATTGGGATTATTGTCCTAATTGTCCTAATATGTCGATTTTGGAGAATGGAACGTCGGGAAAAGGATCGGCCCGTGGATGAGGAAAAGGACGCCACTCCGCGCTCCTCAATATCTCCGAAGCCTGAGACTGCACCTCGACCACAAGTCGACACCCCAAAGCCCGACAAGCACAAGAGTCTGAAGAATTGGATGCGCCACAGATGTCGTCCGATTTTCTTACACAACGAGGCTGCCCTGCGACGCCAACAGGCCAAGTACAGGGAGAAGGAGCTGCTCAGGGAGGAATATACACAGCAGAACGTTGAGAAGTGGACAAAGGCCCGCGAGAAACACGAAAAGAAGCGGAGGCGAAGGGAAACCGCTGTGGAGGAGGCCAAGGCCAGACCAGAAAAAAACCTGAAATAGGACAACTCCATATGATCTAATTTAGATGGATACATTTAAGCATAAAATTTATATATTTATTATATGTATATAATGACCAATTGTTTCGAATTTCCTATCTAAAGCAGCGGTGGGCACGCATAAGCTCCGAGAGCTAGCGGCTGCTCCCAACTTTATTTCTGCCTATTCGTTATTGATGTTGTGTAGTTTTTGTTTTAGTGCTCCCGAATTTAAATTGCATACCGCTGATCTAAAGGCGCGCTGATCAAAAAACAAGGTCTGCCAACTGCAATAAAAGTGCACCTCGAAGGTTATTGATGCATTTTATTACTGTGCAATTTAATTCCATTTGATTTTTATTAATATAAATAATATTGATGTAGCAAGTTAGAAAATGTAACGAACATGAATCTTTTCCACTTGTACAGAAAATGCAACGTAACTGTACCTAAATGCAAATGTTATATTTGAGTGCGGTTGGCATTTCTAAGCAGAAAACAGGTTGGCAGCTCGATTTTTTCAAACTTTCATTCAAGGTGGATTAATAAGGTAATGTATTCGTTTGACGTTCCCTCTTTTTTTGGGGCACAAACGTCATTACAAAAGCATTTTCTATATATCTATCTCTCTCTCTCTCAGACTTATTTTGACAGATTCGCCCCGAGAGAGAGCGAATACATCACCATATATTAATCCACCTTCCTTTCATTTGGCAGATATTCGTTCTCGTGTGCGCATTAATAAGTGGAACTTTGTCAGGCATAAAGTTGAATAAAACTTTTATTAATTAATACACATAACTGTAAGTGAAATGACAATTTCAGCAAGAGCTTAATAATAGTGAACATGCAATATTATTACAACAAGGCATGGCTTGTCGAGCTTAAATGATGCTTCAGACAATTAAATGGGATTGCACGCATGCGTGCTAATAAGAAAATTAAAGAATCTCTAATCACTTTATTAAGAACAATATAAAATGTTTCTGTTAAGAACAATTACACATATTTCTTGTCACTGCAATCATAAAGATTATAGAAAATATGTAGAATATTTTTTGCAAGTAAATTGCCTAAATACATAAAAAAATTGTACAAATTGTGTTCAGTGTGACCCTATTCCTAAATATTCAATATGAAAGGTCGTCAGTGGGTTTTCTGCGACTTAAGCTAGTAAGTCCTCTGATTTCTTGCAAATTAAATGTTAACAAGCAACCTGAAAGTTAAAATGTCGATTCTTACATTTTGTAGAGTAAGCTGTATAAATTGCCAATGCATAAACTCAAAGTTGTTTCCAGGTACAGAGACTACACTGGTCGGCATATTTATTTTGACGACTTTTAAAGTTAAATTAAAGGTAATTTTTGATTTATTGTAAATTTTTCAAAAATTACTACTTTGTGTGCAATTTTCAAAGAATCGTAAAATATATTCGCGAAGAGATTTTTAAAACTTTTATTTTGTAGTCACTCCTCCAATTGTTTGAAGAATATTTTTGCATCAAAACATTTTTTTTAAAGTAGTCCTTTCCAAAAATTTTAAATTTTCAATGGGTTCCTATTGGGTAGTGGAAAGCCTTGTATCATTCAAACGGAATTTAAATGACTTTTCCATTGATGCCAAAATGTACATGAAGTAGGTTCAATTATTGTTTTTGCACTATAAGTGATTTACCTGTTGGATTAATTGTTGACTGTAGACTTCAATTGCATTTAAATAACGAAAAAAGTACACATTAAAGACAGCTTCATTCACGTTTTAATTAATCACAATTAATATTGCTCTCTTAGAATTAATTTGTTATGCAAAATGTGTTTCAGCACTCAAATGATATAGGTATGTACTTATCATTATAAAAGAGTTTTTCGTTTCAAAAGTACAATTTCAGCTGCTTAGGCGTAGCATAATTGTTCTATTTGTTGTTAGTTTTTTAAGACTAGGGTATAATCTATGCCACTAAATTGTAAAAAAATGTGCTTACTAAAATGTTGCTTCGCTTCTTTTAAAAATCTTTTGCTATCATATTTGTTTTTGTCTTTTGGTATTGGTATTTTAACAACATATACATATAAATGATTTGTTTGTAATAAGGCAAAGTTGTAAGTCACTTTATTGATTGCTTTCGGCGCCTAATTAATATATATTTTTATTTAAATAAATTTGTCTTTATAGCCTTCCAAGCTGTTGAAATGTATTGAAAATGTCTTTATGTTTATAGGATTCGGTATCAAAATTAATGATATTCAAGCTTGTTTATCAAGTATAATTGTGAATTTGTAAAGTTATAAAAAAGTTGTCAACATTTGTAACAAGCTCGTGTGCCAGTGCAAGTTGTAGATGTATAATATACATTATCGTGTTAATATATAAGGCTCACTCGTTGTATATGTATACATATTTGTAATCTAATATTAATAGCGAGATCAATGAATAGTAATTTCAGGCAAAGAAATACATCAACAAACAATACACAAAACAATTTTACTTAAATTTAAATAATGTCTCGCACATTGTCAAGTAATTTTAAACAAACTTTTTAACTAAGAACTATAAAATTTTTTGCTTTCAACTTAATCAACTTTACATATAATATTTTCACGTTGTTTAAAGCTTTTTTTGATGTGCAAATAATAAAATCATAATTGATACGAGTGACTTTGTTTGTTGCCTTCTTTGGTGTCGCTTTAAATTAATTGGCAAGCTTTTTTTAACGCTGCTTGGTCCACGTTCTATTTACAGTTGCTGGCCAACATAGCTATGTGAGTTTCTTGGCCCACTTCAAGTCATCGTCCCGTGGTTTCAAGCCGGTAAAACGCTCAATTATAAACTCAAAGGATGACCAAAATCTATAAAATAGAAATTATTTTAAATTGAAAATGCTTTCAAGTACTTTGAAGTACTCCCACCTAAGCTTCTCCAGTGGCCAATTTAGCCAGCCGGTGGTAATGCAGAAGTACGTTTCATGTGGCGCCACGTGGTGAATGCGATGATGCTTCCTGGGTAGAATTATATGACAGCTCTGCAGCAACAGCACCCATCTAGGTAGACCCCAATATGTGTGCGACCATTTATGGATCTAAATAAAGAGAGAGATAATTAGGCACAAGTTTCTTTTACAAAAATTACAATTGATGCTCACCTGGTTCGTCATGGCTACAAAGATGGAGCAGAGAAAGACGTAGGTGATCCAGCCGAAATCCTGTTGTATTTCACATGGCGATCTAATGTAAAAGTAGTGCGCCAAGTAACCCAGAATTGGTATGCCCACCATAAAGTTATCGCCATTGGTCTCTATGAAATCGTGACGTGTTATAGACGTTGGATCCAAATGATGCTCACGAAACGGACGCAAAAAGTTCTAAGCCAGAAGTAATAAAGTGTTAAATGCTGAACAAAAAAAAAGACAATACGTTTTCGTACTTTTCCAATTAATGGTAGATCCACGGAGCCCCAAGTATCCGCCGCCCAGTGCACCAAACCGGAGGCAAAGTCCGCTGTTATAATGCCACACAATGCGGAAATAAAAGCCACACTAATGCGTTCCCAGCGCAAGTGCTTGACAATCAGACCAAAATTGATGATCATTAGACCGATGCAGGTGTAAACACAAATAATTTCCTGTGCACGTTTACCTGTAAGAAGTTGTTATATTCAATATAATCATTAATTTTATATTAAATACAATTTGATATAAAGTTAATTGTATTCATTAATACACTCAGACCAACATTTATTCGTATTTACCCCACAAACTACAAAAAAAAAAAAAACTAATAATAAAAAATTTTTAAAAAAATAAAAGCCCCTAAAGCCCCAAAAATTCATTAAAATAAGTAACGGGTATCCTTTAGTCGGGCGCTCGATTATAGCCTTTCCCACTTGTTTTTTACTTTAACAGCTATGATGTAAGACAAGTCTTCGACAGTAAAAAAAAATATATTTAGAAAGGTCGTCCGCTTGAATGATTCAAAACTTTCCTTAAACTATTAAGTACCAATTTTGAATTTTTTTAAAAGTCTACTTTTTCAACTTTTTTCCTCGATTTTTTTACAAAAATATTTTGATGCAACAAAATTCTTGAAACAATTCTAAGAGTGACTGCAAAACAAATTTAAAAAATCTCTTGGCTAGTATTTCTTATAAATTTAATAACTATTTTAATCTATTTTTCCTACTTTTTACCCAAAAAGTGGCTTATTTAGCAATTTTCAAAAAATCATAAAAAAAAACAAGCCAGGAGATTTTTGAAATTTTTTTTGCAGTCACTCTTAGAATTATTTGAAGCATTTTTTGTTGCATAAAAATATAATTTCTTTGAGACCGAGGAAAAAAGTAGAAAAAAAATAACACTTTTACAAAAATTCAAATTACAAATCTGAAATCTAGCGATAAATGATTTTTACGAAACTTAAAATGGACTACTAATAAGAGTAACAATATTTGATGACGAATTTAAGATGGCGTTATCGACACTCAAAATTTTTTGTGCAAAAATGAGGTGACTTTAATTAGATTTCGATGAGTGTTATTTGCGCACCTGGACTATAGAGTAAGGCCAGCTCCTGTGCACCCTTGTTTTGGGGTCCCCAACGTGGTGAAGTCGCTGCTGCCGTTGTTGTTGTCGTTGTTGTTGCGTCCGCTGTTGTCGCCTCCTGATGTTGTCCAGACTCCTGATCTATTGTTGTGGGCGCTGAGTTGCCATTTGGATCATCCTCATACATGGAGTTGGCCAGTATTTCCTTATCGCTTTTAGCCGTCATAGCCTGCTTGAGAAGTATATAAAAATAACACAATAAATGAGAGCACTGTTTTCAACTAGAATGCCTTGTGGACTGTCCCTGACTAACAACACTCAGTTTTCAATGTCAATACTCTGTTGAAGTCCTGGGAATTTGTCAGCTGCTCTTGTTTGCATAATTTAACAGTTTGGTGGGAATAAAACTGGCAACAATGTGCACGTTAAGTATTAAAAACGTCTTAAATTTGTAGTAGCTGCAGTTCTTGATTTATTTAAATGCCCAAGCAATCAAACGGACAAACAGGTGACCATCAGCTCAGCAGCTCCCAACCATTGACCTCTGCACATGTTGTTGATGTCATTACGTGGCCTGCATTGACGATATCCCTCACCCTCACCCTCACCCTTTCCTTTCCCCTCCTACTCTCCAGTGTGTCACGCAATATTTTGGAGCCCAGTGGGACTCGAATGACTGAGTTGTCAGTTGATGTTGGGGGTGCGGTCGGCTTAAAGGTGCCTTAATTAGGCAAATTGGTATTTAAATTGTTACGAACACTATCTTTGAGGCAGGTTAATTCAACGAGTTATACGTATATATACATATTTGCCAGCCTATTTTCGCTTTTGTTTATTTCGATGGCCAGTGGAATTTTTTCATTCTCATACTTAACAAAATAAATGAGTATAAGTGTTAATTAATTTAAATATGAAATAGGCTAAGGGAAATATTAACATCCACAAGTTGATAAAAAAGAGTTGATTTTAAAAAAATTAGTTGAGTACATTTTTTTTAAATTACAGGGGCGGTCAAAAGTATTTACACAACACTTAAAGTTAAATCTACTCGTAATTTCAACTTACTTCATGTAAAGTTTGGTATCAATGGAAAGGTCTTTTGAATTCCTTTCAAATGATTAAAAAAATTTCCTTAATTTTTTCAAACAACTTAAATAGTGGCTGCAAAAAAAATATCTCTTCGCCAGTATTTTTTATAAATTATTGAAAACTGCACAAAGGGAATTCAAAAGAAAAGAAAGGAACATGAAATAAGTTAAAATAACGAGTAGATTTAAATAAATGTGTTGTGTAAATACTTTTGACCACCCCTGTATGTCTGCCTATATTTAAATTGCGGTACTATTGAAATTGAAACAATCTTACGAGTAAAATTATTTTCAGTGTAGTAAGTGTAAGCGTTGCTTATATTCATTTCATTTAAGCTCGACTCAAATTTACATCAATTGTCACCAGCTAGAAAGAGCAGACTATATGGGCTATTCCTGGGTTGCGGACGTTACATTTGTACGCACATTTTTATGTTTAAACTGTTGCAGCTCGCGTTCAGATGTGAATTTTAATGTAATTTTCTGGAAAATGCACTTCATTGAAATTGCTATCAAACCTAGTTTAAGATAAAAGCCTAACTGTTTTTGGAAAATAATTAGGCTTGCTGAAAGTTTGGTTGCGGACGTTACAAAAAATGGAAGTCGATTTGAGGTTAACGTGCATTTGCGCGTATATTAGCGAATTTTGCATTATAAACAAAAAATATCCAAATACAACAAATTAACTGGAATATATGACCATATCAATCCAGCATCAAAAATACAGATAAGTAGTCTCGTTAATTAAAAATCTTAGTTTTTGTCAGTTGCGGACGTTACGTTACGGACGTTACACTTTTTACACTCATACTTTCTTTCAAATTATTAATATATATTAAATATCTATTCGATTCAGTTTTTATCTTAAATACAAGAAAATGAAGCAAAGTTTTTGATGAGCTAAGCGCTAAACACTCAGACAAACGTTTTGCCAACTTTTTTGGCCATTGAAAATGCCCTTTTTTTTACAAGAAATATTGAAATTAAGAGGCAAAAAGAGGAATTAATTGATAAGGCTCGGCCATGAAAAACCAAAACACCATAAAACCTTTTTGATTTTGTAATTTGAAGCCCAAAAATGTATTCTAATAAAACAAAAAACCACTATTATTAAAAAACATGCAGTTTTTTCACAAAATTAACTTTTCGCCCTTGGTTTAAAAATTTCCGGAATAGCCCATATGTGATACATGTGGGATATAAATGACATGGTCGGACTGCTACAGGTGTTCGCACACCATATGTGTGTGTGTGCGCGTGGGTGTGTGTGTTATGTGTTTCAGCGCATGTGTTAGTGTGTTGAAGCGCTGTGATTGGTGCTTGTTAACTAGCTCGAAAAAGATGACTGAATTCTACTAATATGAGTAACTATCAACTTTTAATTATATATTTCCTATAAATACAAGAAGTTTTCATAGAAATTAATAACTTAAGAGTAATTGCCAATGAAAGTGGCACTCGTTTTTTTCCACTTCATTTAAAATATCAATTCAGTGCTGCCATAAAAGTAAAGTGTTGTCTGAGTATGTTAGATTAAACCACTCGATTCCAGTTAATTTTTGTTCTTATCGCCATTTTTAAATTTACAACTTGATTCGTCATTTAATAAAATAGTAAACTTATTTCAACATACCAATTAGGTACGGGTAAAATTTATTAAAGTTAATCTTAAAAGATATTTTTAATATTTTAGAAAATTAAAAAATTAACAAATGTACATGTCTGTTCATATGTACTTTAATTTCTATTACACTTAAACTGGTCTTCATATTTCTTTTGACTATATTTAAATCCACTCTAATAATTTGAACCTACTTCATGTACATTTTTCATCACTAGTATGTTTTATGATAAAAAGGAGGAAAAAGGGGTTAGAATAGTAATTTTTAGAAATGTTCAAAAAATAATAAAAAATACTAGCGAAGAGTATTGTATTTGAAGAATTATTTTGCATCAAAACATTTTTTTTAAATCGAGGAGTAAAATTTTAAAAGTAGACCTTTACAAAAATTCGAAATTTTCAATGGGTTAAGGAAAGTTGTGTATCATTCAAACGGAATTTAAATGACCTTTCGATTGATGCCAAAATGTACAAGAAGTAGGTTCAAATTATGAGTAGATTTAACTTTAAATGTTATCAAAATAAATATGACGACCAGTGTATATGAAGCACCTGCTCGAGTGCTTTCAATGTTGTCATCAGGTGGCCTTCCTCGCTGGTGGTATTAAACACAGCCATGGCATTGTGTGAGAAGCAAATGTGCGTGGTAATTGCAGAATTGTCCTCACTAGCCAACTATTATTTATGCATTAGAGGTCACCAAAGGCCACACACTTAATCTAAAATATATGTAGGTGATTGACTGACTGACAAATGTTTCTTATCACTTACAGCTTTTAGATATTCAGGTGTGCTACAGAAATCACAAGTGAAAGCGAATTCAGAGAAAAGCTATTCCGCTCGAAAAATTTCTCAGTGCCACACAACTTCGAGTGATTTCATTTTTTTTACCATGTTCACCAACCTTTTCGAACTAGGCTAGGGTAGGTCACTTCTCATATTAAATTTTCCAAGCGTTTCTTTAGCAACTTTTTTAAGTCTATCATTGCAGAAAATTAGGTTAATATATATATATTTTTTTTAATTAATATAATTTAATTTATTTATATAATAATTGATATTGTATTGCTCAAAAAAAATAAAGTTATTGGCTTGACAAACTGTGTCACAGAGAACTGAAATTCTATTGGACTAGCACACCTGATTATGTATGTTCTCTAACAACAAAACAATTTCCTTTCTAATGTGAGTAAATGAATAATATATAAATTACACCAGTGATTACACTTGGAACAGGAAATGTCGAGCGAGTAACACTTATGGGACTGTCATACTTATTTGGTAATGGGACCGGGAAAGTAAAAACACCTTAATTAAATCTGACAACACAACATAAACTACTGATAAATAGACCACGTTGGTCAAAACCAAAAGGTATTGACAGGCACGCGTGGGCTTCACCTATTACTAATGGTTATCAAATCTAGAGGTGAACCCCGACCCCCCACAAAGGTCATGAAAACAGAACCCATAATCTGATGGCCAGTAACGCCCCAAAAATGGCAACCATTTCCGTTTGACGGCCAAAAGTAAGAGGGAAATGAAAGCAAATGCTGATTCAAATTTCTCTAAATAAAAGCGAGGTGGTGCGAAGAAAAGTAAGACGTCTGAAAGGTGAGCCAAAAAGGAAAATGAATATGGAAACGTCGACAACGAAATGTTAGCGACGCCGCGGCGTCAGTGGCTGCCTTCTAGAATCTAGAATATCCTATTATTACTAAAGGATGTGGTATATTCAGTTAACAATTATTATAGGGTACTTTCAGGGATTAAAACCTAAACGAACATCGGTTTCAGTTACGGTTTCGGTTATGTTCGCATTAAGGTTTTCGGTTATCGGTTACGCAAATTCTTTGAATAAAGGTTTCGTAACGGTAAACCGGTTTTTGTATGTTTCCGTTTTAAAATACCGGTATGGTTTCGGTTCACAAAAAATATTTTCTTTGCAAAAATATAATTATATTAATAGTATAAAAATAATAAATCAAAAAGCATTACTTTCTTAATGTTTCATTCACTTATTTATTTCACATTTTATTCAGTTTGAGGTATGCAGTTTAGTTACATTTTATCATTTTTAATGTTTCATTTAACAAATGTATTTTATTTGCGCTTATTCAGTGCTATAAATATCACAACAAAAATTCAAAATTAAACATAAGAAAATTAAAATTAAAAATAGAAGATATTATTTTTTTGGAAGTATGAAAACCCGAAATTAACACTTACTAAACGGTTATTTCGGTTTACAGAGATTCGGTTTTACGGTTTTAATTTTCATTCGGGTTTTAAAGGTTAAGGGCTATGGTTTCTGTTAGGGTTTTAATCAATGGGTACTTTAGATACCAACTCAAAGCTTATCAAATTAATTTTAAAAATTTTCATATCATTAATAAGATTAGGTCGAAGTACAGAAATAACATGATGATGATGAGGCACTAGCTGAATTTATATTTACATTTACATATAAATAAATATATTCTAATCATTCAAAAATTAACTGATAAGCTTTCGTTAATCTTGTTGAAATCAAAGTCAATTCCTGTGACTGTTGTTGTCACGCTCTAACAAGTGGTATTTGTTGCTTTTCAATATAACAAAAATAAAAAAAATATCACTCAAAAGCTCTCTTTCGCTCTCTGATCAAAGTTGTAATTGTAACAGGGTATTCGCATAGTTGCTCAGTGCTTGACACATTTTTTGTGGTCTTTTTGCCTGCCTGCCTGTTTTTGTTTGTTTGTGTAAGGCATAAAAAAAGGGGCGCACAGCCAACAGGTACTAATTTAGCACAACGTAACAACGATTTCTGTGTTGTGGCAACGAAGGAAACACAATTTATTACACGAAATGCGCGAAAAGTCACTCGAAAGTTTGTTGCGAGGAAATTCTCACTCTGCCTCTCATCCAATCCAATTGCGCGCCTCTTTTCAAAGTCAGCCGTTTAGCGTATTTATAGTTTTATTGTCGTTGGCTATTTGCAATTGATAAGAAGTTTTCATGGCTCTGCTTTTTGCATACTTTGCACTATTAATAAAAACAAACCCAAAATAAAAAAAATAAAAAAAAAAACAGACTAACAAAAAGCTCTCACTCATACACTGCAATATTTGACTCACCTTTTGTGCGTGTTTTTGTTTGTCGGCGGCAAGTAACGGCAACGCTGTGTTGTTGTTTTTTTTAATTTGTTGTTGTTGTTGCGACTGACAGCGGCACCTACAAAGAGGAGCAGATCAGAGGCATTTGCTGGTTTTATGGCTCGAAACAATTGAAATTCAAATGAATCGTCTAGTAATATTGATTAAAATAAGAGCCAAACTACGGTTTTGTGCATGCAGAGCAGCAACAAACACGCACACAGGGTTACACGCACACACACCGACACAAGGACTCTCACGCCATCAATTACAACGGAGCTACATACGTCAGCAACACCTCCTCGCAACTACAACTAAAAAGTAAATAAATGTTGTTTTTATGCACGTGATTTTATGTTGTCACAGGCGTGAACACACACACCACACAATGCGGTCCGGAAACCAAACCACAACGACAGACGACGACAACTCCGTCTGCAGCTGCACAGGCTACTTTGCACCAGTAAATTCCGACAGCAACTAAAAACAATTGCCAATGCTAGGCAGCTTTTCATTCATGCCCTTGCATTTGTCTGTATTGGTGTGGGTGGTCAGCTTTTACCGTTAGGTTTTGCTTTGCGCTCTCACATACTCACATTCAAATTCCGCGCTGCTGGCATCACCTTTTCCTTCTGTGTAATAGTAGTAGGTACTTTTTGTATTTGCCAAAAATATATTTAATAATACACATTACATTTTGACAATAAATCCACATTGAAAATATTAAATAAAATTAATCTACGTGCATCGCTGTTAACGGTCTGAATATCGACAGCAGGCACGTAGCAGCGAGCTTTTTGTGAGCGTCGGCTTATCAGCATGGCGCGCGGTTTCAAATAAATTGTTTAGTTCACCAAGATTACAGTTAATGAAAAAATTATAAATTAGATAGATAAAAATATGGTAAACGTTTTTATAAATGTTGGGTGCACGTCACTGTTCGAGGTTAATTTGTTAAATTAAAAGCTCAACGAAATTCTAATTTAAATTTAAAATGTAAGACAAGGCAAGCAAAGACCTAAGCACGGTTGCCACTTTAAAAAAAGCATATTAGACAAAAAAAAAAAAAAAATTCAATTAGCCAAATTCACTAAAAAAGAGAAAAATTTTTTAAAAATTAAAAATTTTTAAAAAAAAACTTTTACAAATACTTTTAGCTATTAAACATATGTCCTAAGTATTTGACATTTTCATACTTATCCATTTATTATGTAATTAAATAAAAATAAACATGTACTTCACCCTAAAACTATACAAAATAATTTATTCTAAACTGTTGAAAAGAACCAATTTAAAACAAAAAAAGTGCCATTGCGCGAACAGGAACAACAATGGACCTAAAAGTGACCTACCGTAATTTTTCTGAAAATCAAAGGTGCCACACGTTTTAAAAATATCGTTGACTCTTTTAGTGGGAGCCAAGGCTGCCCCATGTTTCACAGCTGTCAGCTGGTGACAAATACAACTCTGTTGTTACGTCGCCGCCTGCATTTTATTTTATAGCAACAAAGTAATTATAAATTGTTGAATTAAAATGTTGCCTTTAGCACGCGGCATTTACAGTGGTTTGGCCCAGATTACGCGCAACAATCGCGTGGCGCTTCACACAGCCAGCGTGCTAAGATGCAAAGCAGAAAAGACAGCAGAAAGTGAAGAAAGCACCGGCAGCGAAGAAAAGGAAGCAAACGCCGTACCCGATGCTAAAGACCGCACAAAAGTTGTACCAGTGGAGACTTCCATGCGCTATTTAAAAAGCGCCGCCTACAAAACAACCTATGGTGAAGATTTTGTATGGACACAGTATCGGTAAATATTAGACAACTTGGCATACAATTACATAGTTAATTTTATTATGTCCACAACAGTCGCAACCACAAGGGCATGTTTGCGCCGCGAAAGACGCGCAAGACTTGTATACGCCAGGGAAAAATCGCCACTGGAAACCCGTGTCCCATATGCCGCGATGAGTACCTAGTGCTGGACTATCGTAACACGGACCTACTGAAACAGTTCATCTCTCCGTTCAGCGGCGAAGTGTTGAGCTACTCCAAAACAGGCCTATGCCAAAAGAGTCATTTGCGTCTGACGGTTGCTGTGGAGCAGGCACGTGACTGTGGTCTTCTTACATACGATGTGCCCTTCCGGGAATATGACTACGAAGAATATTATGGCAAAAAGGATGAGCAGAAAATGTAAAGGATCAGTCATAAATATAGTTACAGCAGATTTATATTGTTAAAATTGTTAAGAACATGGAGTTATTACTAACAAGGTAACTTATTCATTGGGCACAGTTTTTGCGTGTGTTTATTTTGCTCAGTAAGGCAGCCAAAGAGATGTGGAGCATGGTGAGATTACTATAAGGTATTTTCTCAGCACGGCCCCTCTTTGGGGTAAAGAGTGTCAAACTTAAACGACGGTCAGAGAAATCAAAGTGCATTTACTATAAAATATGTATAGTAAATCCACCTTGGGTCAGAGAGATAAGCATTTAGAACAGCGGTGGGCACGCAATGGCTCCGGGAGCCAGAGGCTGCTAACGAATTCAGATTTCGTGTCCACCCGCTGATTTAGAAGAGTAAATACGACCAGTGCTGCCAGAATCTTCGAAGCAAAAATGACTAGATGTGGAAAATAAGTTGCTAAAAATTATGTTCAAATTGACAAAAAAAAATGCTAAATCATTAAAATTATCGATTCGTTGCCAGAAAAAAAAAACTTAATTAAAGAGCAACATGATTTGATATATCAAACAAAATGAAGAGTGATTAGAATGCAATCTATGTAACTCGTCAGTTTCACTCAAATAGCATTCTTCATTGCTAGTGATTTGAGTCAAGTACCATATCAGTACTTGAGCATAATTATGGCAACATTTTCCGTGTCTGTGTAGTTCATATCTGTTAAAAAGTTTCGTATGTTCAATTTGTATTTCTATTATAAGTATTGATATTTAAATTTTTTAGTAAATCCGCCGATCGAAGCCACATGTTGCCACAATATGCTCTCGTTGGGTCAGTGCAACCCGTGCGAATCCATTGCTTAAACTGAGCAGTTTGATGCCAGGCATCTCGAAAATTTTGCTTATAAGCTTTTGGTAAATACTCACAAATCACAGCACAAGAGTGAGCAAAAAGTTGCTAATATAATCGAAAAGCTGAGTTAAATAACACCATCCCGATATCGTTGTGATCCATTTATAATCGTAATTTGTGCAATCAATTGCAAAAAGCTACAAAAAAAAGCAAAAATGATAAAGAAAAATAAAAATCGCTAGATCTAGCAACTAAATTGCTAAACTGGCAGCACTGAATACGAAATCATGGTGAAATTACAGATTGGTATTGAGAATTTCACCATGTAGTGAAATGCGTCACCTTGTGAATAATTCACCATGAGTGCGAAGTGACATTTTGAGTCCATTGCGCAAACAGCTGTTCGATGAGCTGTTATTGTTTTTGATTTGAGTTCATCAGCTGATTAGTCATGTCCCGCGATTGTACATTTCTAGTTGTCGGCGGCGGCATTGCCGGAGTATCCTGCGCCGAATCACTGGCCATTTGTTGCGCCAATGCATCCATTGTGCTGGTCACCGAGTCGAGCATCGTGAAGAGCGTCACGAATCTTGTGCCCGTCGCCCGCTATCTGCACAAATTCGATGTGAGGGAGAAGAATGTGACGGAATTGGGCGCTGGCATAGAGACAATTGTGGATCAAGTGGCGCACATCAACAGCCAGGCACACTGGGCCAAGACCAAGTCGGGACTGACCATCAAGTATCGTTATATCTGTCTATGCACGGGAGGAGCACCCAAGTTGTTCAGCACAGGAGGCAGGCAGGAGGAAGAGGAGCATGTGGAGCGCATTATTGGCATACGCGATACGGACTCGGTGCTGCAGCTGCAACGCAGATTGGCCAGTGCCAAGGATGTGCTCATCCTGGGCAATGGTGGCATTGCCAGTGAACTGGCGTACGAGCTGCGCGATGTCCATGTCCATTGGGTCATTAAAGATGGCCACATATCCGCTACCTTTGTGGATCCCGGCGCTGCCGAGTTCTTTCAGCTTGCCAATAGGGAGACGGAGTCGGTCCAGGAGCCTGCAGCTACAACGGCCATCAAACGGATGCGTTACAGCGAAACGTTGCCCAAAGAGGAGGAGGAACTGGAGAAGGAACAAAGTAAACGTGGAGCTGCCTTGGGACCCGACTGGCATCGCAATTACGACCTGAGCGGCGGATCCGGCAGTGCAGTGGGCAGAAACCTGCCCAAAGTCTACTACAAATCCCACATAGAGCATCTGGAGCAGCTGCCGGACAATGGCGCCTTGCGAGTCACCTTGAAGCACGAAGATGATACCCTGGAGCAGCTCAGCTGTGATTTTATTGTGTCTGCAACGGGCGTGCAGCCTCGCCATGACTACACAACGGATTTGCCGCTGCAGCTGGCCGAGGATGGCGGCATCAATGTGGACGACATGATGCGCACGAATCTATCGGACGTCTATGCGGCGGGAGATGTGTGCACGGCTGCCTGGATGCCGGCGCAGCACTGGTTTCAAATGCGTCTGTGGACGCAGGCGCGTCAAATGGGCGCCATGGCCGGACGCAGTATGGCGTCCCTCCACGCGGGTGAAACCATCTACCAGGACTTTTGCTTTGAGCTATTCGGTCATGTGACGCAGCTGTTTAGCTTTCCAGTCGTGCTCCTGGGCAGATTCAATGGCCAAGGATTGGGACGGGACTATGAGTTGCTCGTGCGATGCACACGCAACAAGGAATACATTAAATTTGTACTGCAAAATGGAAGATTACGTGGTGCGATCCTGATCGGAGATACGGATCTCGCCGAGACCTGTGAGAACTTGATACTAAATGGCACAGATCTGGAGCCCTATGGCGACGATATACTTAATCCGAATATTGACATTGAAGATTACTTTGATTGATATAATTGTTGCGGTTCCTTGACATAGATGATTAATTAATATCTTACAATTAAAAGTATTACTTATGCTAAACGTTATTCTCTCTTATTCTCGGTGGTCGCAGTTCGCTTTTTTCTTTTACGTCATTTCGCCTTGCCTTCGTTTCCTGAGAAATAATAATAATAATAATAATTATGCACGCCATTCCATAATGAAACACCTTTCGATACTTACCCACATACTTGATTTCATCGAAAGCCTTGCGGGCCTTCTTCAACTCCTCGTTCATAGTCAGCAAGTCCTTCACCCTGGCATATTTACGCTGATCCTTGCGCACCAGAAATATGATATCTTCAACTTGAACACGTCCGGTGCGTCCGATTTCCATGGCGCGATGTGTGGTCTCTGCGATGTATTCAATGACCAGATCCTCAAGTAGATCAACGGTTTCCGTATAGGGATTTTTGTCGTCGCCAAAGCCAAACATCATGCAACGCAGCTCCTTGCTAAACAGACGCTTGCGTCCCGAGTTTGTGAACACCATTTGCTCATCGTCTGCATCCCCATCAAACTACAGTGGATTCAGCTGTCAGTTGATACTCGTAGTTGCTTAATCATTATACTCACATCAGCGGCTTCAAAATGCTCCTCAGGCGTGTTGTTATTTGCAGCCATTGTATTTGTTTTGTATTTTTATTTGTTTTATAAATTTGTGAAAACAACAGAGTTGTTATCGAATCGAAAAAGCCATTGATAATTTTTCAAGCGTGCGGCAGCATTGCTTTCCAAAAATAGGACGATAGTTTTAATTTTTTTTTAAAAACTATTTATTTAAATTTTGCTTTATTTTAAAGCTAGAGTATTTTGAAATTTTGCATTAAATTTTCATAGTTTTTTTTCCATCTATTTATAAAAACAAAAGTACTTTTTATTAATGGAATTCCGGATACAGGTTTAGATTTGGTTTAAATTTCACAGTAAGCTGTTCACAGCTGCTCCATACAAAATGTTTAGTGTGCTCAGAGCAAATTAGGGAAATGTGGTCTTACTGATTGATTTCTTAAAATCTGCTCTGAGTCTGATATCGATTTGGTTTCAACTGAAAACTGTGACATATGGTGTTTGTCTACATTGGAAAACTGCGAATACTCAATAAAAACATAATCGATGAGCAAAAATTTATAAATTTCCTTTTTCTGGCTTTCTTTGGGCATTTTGTGCAATTACGGCCATTTTTTATACTTTTTAGTTGACAATCAGCTGTTAGCCTAGCTGCAAAAACGGTTGTTCCGTAAACTGTTTTGGATTTGGTTAAAAATATTGTAAACCAAATCTAAAAATGCTTCCGGAACACCATTATTGTCTAATGAAACTAAAATTTGTTCACTGTCAATAGTTGGCTGCTATGCTACGCTAAAACTTTCATTGTGAATGTTGCTATCGATGAATAGCGGAACAGCAACTCTGTGATCGCCGAGTCATCAACACACGCATATTTCAAATTTAAACGCCTGTTGCTTATATTGTTTTTTCAAACAGCCCAAAATGGATGTTTATTCATTTGAAAAGTCATTTCTCGAACGGCTCAAGGAAGCAGAAGCAGTACTATCTTGGGATGGCGCCGCCATGCCCGCTTCGCAGGTGCGCTCCGAATGGAAGTCCTATGTAGAGCTAAAAATTGAGCCAACAGGTAAGCGAAACTCACACACATGCGCAGAAAACAATGGCACGCATACACTCTTACACTCGCACTCTCCCACACACACATGCACTCTTACTTTGCAGGATGGCAAGCGATGTGGAAAATACCGCGCGTCATCTGCGAGGATTTGAAGCTACGCTATCCGACCATTGTCTTTGGCTATGTGGATCAGGTTGTATTTGATGAACTGAAGGCGGTGTTTGTGGTGACGGCGGTGCAGGATCAGGACGTACACTTGCCGGAAAGCAACGAGGTGTCACTAATTGAGCTGTGGCCCACATTGCAGCAAGAGAATCCAGCCCTAAATGTGGACACCACAGCGGAATGCATTGATCGGTTGCGTTTCTTCTACTCGCACGTCTGGATGCCCTGGGACAAGGACTATGATGACGATCGCGATTGGGTCCAAATGCATTTACAGGCCCGCATCCAGCTGGCATGTGATTTAAGCAAGAATCGTTTGCCGCGTCCACTTGCTCTCCACATGCGCACCTTGCTGATGGAGGCGCGTTACATACAGCAACGATTGGAATACCTTGAACTGGATCTGAGTGATGCCGAGGCCGAGAGCGACGATGAAGCCGTCGAGCTAAATGACAATGCTGTTGATCCCCCGAAGAAGCTGTCCAAGACGGGTGGAAGCCCCAAATCAAATAACTTGAACAAGTCCTTGTTACCTGTGACGGACCTGATGTGTCTACATCTGCGTCTCGCCATTATACGCAGTGAGTTTGAAATACTGGAGAATCCCGAGATGCGCAGAGCGTACAGTGAACTTCAGAGCAATGGGTTGAAGCGTCATTTGCTGCAGCGCAATCCCGGCACAGTTGGACAGTCGACGGAGCATGTGCAGCGTGCGCAAATGTGCCACTTGGTGACTGTGCCGAGTGAGCTTCAGACTCAGATTAACCTGCTGACGCTGGCCAAACAGCTGGTGAAACCGCATATACCAGTGCAGCTGGGAAACACCTTGCAGGTAACTTAGATGACCTTAAAGCGAGTGTCATTGGGCATCATTACATGTGTTTGTTTTCTTTCAGGACGTTCTGAACATTTCGCAGGCCAAGGATGGCATTCTGTTATCGCCTGGACAGCACACAATCAAGTTTCTGGAGCATCTCAACGACAATGGCAGCATCAAGGGACTTGTCGCAGCCGAGGCAATCATTGCCTCCAATCCCGAAATGTCCAAGCTTCCGGTTATTTGTTCTAGCGACGAGGACAGCATCTTAATGGTCATCGACGGTGACTATACATTGTCCCATCTAGTGTTGGACTGCCGTCATGTGCGACGAGGCATTCTGCTGCGAGATGGAACGCTGACCCTACGCAACTGTCGCATGCTGGGCGATGGCAGCTCGAGCACCCAGGAGGCCATTGTCTGCATGCCACAGTCCAAAATTGAGCTGGAGAATTGCGTGCTTGAGAACTTTGCCGTTGGCATTTCATTGCGACCTGAAACAAGCGCGCAATTGACCAAGGTGACCATTCGAAAGTGCAACACGGGATTGGAATTATTGGACCAAACAGTCAAGTTAAAGCTGCAGGACAGCTATTGCAATTTTGATACCTGTAAACTGGGCATATTGGCTGATGGCATAGTTCTGCCTAACAGCACTGAGAAGACCCTGGCTCTGAAGCGTTTCAGCGACTTGCAAAGGTAGGTTTACTTTTAATTTGAATACACTAGTGACTAGTCTCTGTATCTAATTGTTACTTTATATTGCAGGTACAACGAGGACAACTGGCTTGGCAATTGCACTTTTAATAACTGTCTGCGTAATGTACGAGCTTACAATCAATCGGAGCAGCTGATGGCCAAGCGCACGCATCAAAGTCTCTTGTTGGACGAGTTGGATTGCGAGAACAAGGAGAATATTAACTAGTTTAAGGACAGGCCATCAAAATCGTATAATAAAGATTCAAGCAATTTAATTTTTTAACAGTCAACTATGCTTTAAATGTTGTTTTTCTAATTTTATCATAATTTATATTAACTTAGAAATTATTAGTATAATTTATGGAGCATTTTTTAATTTTCAAAATTACCAGGTTGTTATTTTAACTATGTACGTTAGAGTGCATCGATTTTTTTCACAAGCAAAGGTAACCCATTTTCATAATCTATGGTTAATTCTAAGATGTTTTCACCAAGAAACCATAGTTCTAAAGTCAAAACCGAGCTTCCGAATTTTGCTTGAAATTTGGGGAATCGTATGAAAAGCCAAAAATGATCATAATTTCTTGTTAAAAATCGGAAGCTCGAAAATGATTTTAGACCTATGGTTTTCTGGGCAAATCTTCTTAGAATTCAACGTAGATTACGATTTTGATACTCCCAAGGTGTGTTTTTGTTTTGGTCCATACAAATTGACCCACTCTAATGCACATTCAATAAAACTAAAGGGTGTTTTTTTTTTTAGGTATAGAACTTCGAATTGAAATAAAACCCAAGAAAATAAACGTCCATTAATTTTGCTTTTTTGGAAGGATAATTTTATGCCATTGGTGTTTAAATATGTTTTCCGAATATAGCCAAGTCTAAAGGTCCAATTTTCAAGAACTTTTTCTAGCACTTGGGACCGTATGCGGAAATAACGCGAAGAATGTTGGCTTCCAAGTTTTCTAACGTTTGTGGTTTGTTAACGTAGACGAGCGACTTCACATATCACCAAAGAAAATAATCCAATGGTGTCAAATCACACGATTGACAGGTCGTGTTGAAACCACATCTCATCTCATCCAGCCCTATACCGGTTCCCATTAACGGTAACTGACTCTCCAAATCGTGCTTCGGAATGACGTATGGCCCATTCGACTCCAACATGAGCCTCATAGAGCACACCAAACAGTCAGTTTTGTGGATGTAATGGCGTCTCGAGGGTCTCATGTGGATTATCTTCACTCCAAATGTGCTTGTTGACGTAGCCATTCAACCAAAAATGAGCCTCATCACTGAACACACATTTTGCGATAAAAATCAGCATCGAGATCAATCTCATTTTATGCTCATACACCAAAATCACCCTTTATAACCTAAATTGAAATTTAGTTAGCTATTTATTTTGGCAAGATTCAGTCTCCATTTTTAAGCTGTCAAATTTTTTAATTTTCTACCGCCAATTTTAAAATCGATAACGAGCCATTGGACATTGTGGTTAGATGGCTGCCACTGTTTTGCAGCGGCAAGGTTGCCATCGTTTTCTAGACCACACCGGTTTATTTGCAAAGAAAGACAAACAAAAAGCAAATTGTATGTAAAATTGATTTACCCTCCATCGATGTTTTCGATGTATGTGTGTTTTTTTTGTAATTTTGTTAAAATTCGTAAATTTAAATAATTCAATAATAACAGTTCAAGTCAAATTCAAAAAACCTAAAAATTTATAAATGTTCTAAAAAATTAAAATTCATTTTACAATTTGTTTGAAGCATGTCAAAAATTAAAAAATTAGTAAGAAATTCAACAAAAAGATTATAAAATCAAAAAAAATATATAACAAAACCTGTAAAAGTTCCAGAGACATTTTACCGTTGCCAAGACTGCCACCTTATTTTTTGCCAATGCAATCAGCTGATTAGTGCATTGATTTATTAGAGGTGTGTGTTGTGGTGTTGTCCACGATGCTACGATGTTTGCTAAACATATACATTGTTTGGATACGGCTTTATTTGTAAATCTTATCTGTAAATCTTATCTGTAAAAGGAATTGTATGTAACATATTTATTATAAGATTTTTGAATTATTTCTTATAAATAAATATTGGCCGTAATTATCAGGATTGTTTATGTTTGTTGTATATAAAAACATTCGATAGTGGTCTGCCAAACACGCAAGCATCGACGACTTCGATGTTTCTCCACCTCTAAATTGTATGTAAAATTGATATTAAATTCCAGGGGAAGAAGGAGAGCCAAAAAATGAGCTCTTGGCGCGACTTTAGGACAGTGTGACATTCATTTGAAATAAAGACATCGCTGTAAGCAGACACAAATTTCAACAGCAGCCGCCATGACCAAGGAGCATTGGATGCGGGATCTGCCGCCCGAGCTGCGAGATATATCAATTATAAATTTAGCCATTCCAGGTAGATGAGATCATCGAGAACAACAACAAAAACAAACAATGCTCGACTAATTAATTCCAATTCTCTGTAGGTTCCCACAACTCGATGACCTATGGCATTGATAGCAATTCAAAACCGTCGCCCGATGCGGAAAACGCAATTCGACGATGGCATCGTTTCTTTCCCTGCTTCGTGCGACGCTGGTCGAAAACGCAATCGTCTAATATTTTGGAGCAACTGCAACTGGGCGTGCGATTTTTCGATTTGCGTATAGCACAAAACGATGGCAAATTCTACTATTGCCACGGCTTGTTTGCCATGGAAGTGTTTGAGCCGTTGAGGGAATTGCGTCAGTTTATTGAGACGCATCCGGATGAGATGGTAGTCCTGGACTTGCAGCATTTCTATGCCATGGACGTGGCCCAGCACCGACAGCTGCACACGCAGCTGATTCAGTTCTTTGGCCCACTGATTTACAGCACCACAGATGGTTCCCTGCTCGAATGCTCCTTGACACGCTGCGCACAGCTCCAGCGTCAAGTGGTGCTCATCTATAGACGCTGCCCGATTGGACTGCCGCCAGAGTTTTGGCCCAGCTATGCCTGGCCAACACCATGGCCCAACACGGCCAGCGTTAAGAAGCTGCAATCATTTCTATCGGATTCATTGCTGTCACGTCAGCCACAGCAGGGTTACGTTTCACAGTGCATAATAACGCCCTCTGGACGCTATATAGCACTGCGGATATTCGTCACCTTAAAGGGCACAGCAAAGCGTGTGGATAAGAAACTAAAGCCTTGGATATTGGAACAATCCCCGGGACCCTTTGGAACAGATCAACCGCCGCGTTCGAATATCTTTCTAGCCGATTTTGTAAATCTCAAGGATGGACAGTTTTGTGATTGGGTTGTGCAATTGAACACAAAACTGGAGCCAGCTCAGGATGATATAACAGTGAAGGAGCCGCTTTATTAAAGCACAATGGTTATTAATTTTGTACAATTTAAACAACTTTATTATTATGTTTAAAGTCTCAATCTCATTTACAATTTACACAAGCAATTTGTTAATGTTTTATGCTTTTTATCTGTGCTCTCTTGTCAAGAAATGCGAGACTTGTCAATTTAGAAGAGACAATGTTATGTTTTCTATTGTTTCGTTAACTTTACACTCGTATGTCTACAAACTACACAATAAATACATTAAAAAGTGTTTAACGAATTTGTATAAATTGTTAAGGGGCCGGTAATGTCAGCCAAAAGTCAATAATACTTAAAAAGATAACGAATGCAATTGCATTATTCATGGCTTTGCAGTCCCCATAGTCACCTGATTACAAACTACAATTACTTCCCTGCGCACACTATTAGAATTCTGATTCGATACGAGTAATGAATCGACAAAGGCAAACAATTAAGCTCTGTAAAGCCATGGTTGTATGTACATTTGTAGTTTTAATTAAACACAAAATAACTATAGCAACAAAAGATATTGTACCTGGTCATTTAGAGTGCTGACTCTATTTAATCAAAAACTTTAGCGACTTTGATTGTGAAAATTAAAAATAATTTGATTTTTACTAAAAAATCATAATCTAAAAAACTTAAATAATCAGGAAAAAATCAAAAATAATTGTTTTGATTATTTTTGATTATTTCTGATTTTTTTGAATAATTGTAATCAATTTAGATTTTATTTTTATATTTTGTAATCGTAATCATTTAATATTTGGGCAAAACCGAAAATAGTCGTAATTTAATCATTAGTTCGACTTTTAAATAAAAATAATCTAATTACTAATGATTATGATTACTAATCATTATTTAACAGGTATGATTTACATATCCCAGTGAAATAAGTGTATGTAGATGAAGTTATTAAAAAAGAATATACTTTTAACAAAAAAGATTTGATGCGGATTTCTTTAAACAATCTGGTCATTTAAATTCCGTTTGAATGATACAAAAATTTCGTTAACCGATATTATTTAAAATGTTTGTAAAAGTGTTTTTTTTTTTACTTTTTTCCTCGGTCTCATACAATAAGTGTTTTGATGCATAAAACTTTTTTAAAAAATTCTAAGAGTAATGGTGAAATTTGATCTTTGATTTTTTTTAATTGCTAAAAAGCTTCTTATTGCATGAAAAGGAGGAAAAATTGGTTAAAATAGTCGTTGTTAGAAATTTTCAAATTATTAATACTAGTGGAGAGATTTTTGAACATTTTTTTTTGCAGTCACCTTTAGAATTGTTTGAAGAAGTTTTTTTTTTTTTTGAAGAAGTTTTCAGACTTTTACAAAATTTCGACATTTTCAATGGGTACTTAATCGGTTAAGGAAAGTTTTGTATCATTGACACGGTTCGTAGGCCTCGTACGTTTTTCCTATGGTCGAATAAATAAACAGTTTAAAAAACCTCCAAAACCCGCTCTTTTACGGTTTCCAGGTTTCTTTGTCCGCTGCTGTACATATCTATACATACAGCGGTGGTAAAAAGTATTTTGGCACCCTTTAAAGTAAGTTCTACTCAAATTTTGATTTTATTTCATGTAAAGTTTGGCATCAATGGAAAGGCCTTTTGATTTTCTTTTGAATGATACAAAATTTTCCTTAACCCATTAAGTACCCACTGAAAATATCGAATTTTTGTAAAAGTCTACTTTTTAAATTTTGTTTTCTCTGCTTCAAACATAAAATGTTTTGATGCAAAAAGTTTCTTCAAACAATTTAAATAGTGACTGCAATAAAAAAGCTCTTCGCTAGTATTTTTTAAAATTTTTTGAAAAGTGCAAAAATAAGATATCTCAACCTAACTAACAGATTGTATATTTGGGACCTCCCCTTTACATCCTGACCTGAATTAGGTCGATATCGGATTACTATATCATATATGTCGCTGCCATAGGAACATTCGGATGCAAATTAAGTATAAAAAACTTTACTGTTGTATGAGATTTTCTAACAAAACTTGACTAATCTGAATTCTTCCGCCAAATTTATCTTTTTCCCACCAAATCAGCCTTTTTACTGCCAAATCTGGCTTTTTACATATTACTTTTTTTTGCAGTAAATTATACAATCCTAGTATAATTCAGTTATATGTGCGGGATAGAATACAAAAATTTGTTTTTGTAATCATTTAAAAACAAAATGTTTTTCAATGTAATAATTAAAATATTTTTTTAACTTTATTAAAAATATTATTTTTTTCTGTAGATTTACATAATTTTTTGTCTGACTTTAAATTAAAGAGTTAAGTTCGACTAACAATTTAATAAGTCTAAGAATGAATTTCAAGCATATTAGATCAGAATTCCAAATTTCAACTTCACATTTCTGCCTTCTTTTGGTAAACTTTTTGAAATCCTAATTGCATTTCACAGAAACCGTTGCATATTTGACCTTGTTCAGGTCGATTTTTACATTTTCCAACTCTGCAGGTAAGAACAACCTTCCTAAGAAAATTGGTTGCAATGGAAAATTCCTTAGCCAAAAAGGGTTTTCCCCGGAAAAAGAGAAAACAAATCACTTATTTCAATATACAAAAATATATTTATTTAAAAACGAATAAAAACAAATCCAAGCAATTGCATTAAGGGTCATATATGTGTATATGTAAGTAGGTTACAAGCATAGGCATAGAAGGGGAGGAGGGAGTCCAGGCCAAGATCATCTCAATCGATAAGGAAACGCACAGCTTTTTGTGCCTTGCTCGGCGATGACGTTGAAGCCGCTGTCGCCGCTGCCTCCGCCGACTGTGCCAGGCAGCTGTGCATGCCGTGAAGCACAGTGTCCAGGCGAGCAAGTGCATCCTGAAGATTGCCGGCCAATTCGCCGGCATCCGCTTGATTCTCGCGCTCTCGACAAGCCTGCTCGCAGTGGCGCCTCAAACGATGTGCGGCACGTTGCATTATCTGCAGTTCCTGCTGCGCCAGCAGTGGAAAATTGCAGCCGCTGCCCTCCGGTTGTTGATCCTCCAAGTCGTAGGTGAGCAGACGTTTGGTCTGTTGGCCCAGTTTGTTGCCGGGCGAGGCAGTTGACGGGCGTCGAGGTCTTGTGGGGTGTATTGTTGCTGAGCAAACGCTTCAGTGGTTGCTTGAGCAGCACATCCTTCATGGCACTCAGATTGAGGGCAATGCGACTGGAATTGTGCGTGTCATTCAAGGTCTCATTCAGTTCCGCGTCCAGAGGCTGCCAGTCCACCTCGACACTTTCGAATATATTGCTGCAATTGTTGGCCGTCGCATCCCGTTGCAGATCCAACCAGACGCCCAGACGTGCCATGGGCCATTCCGCCTTCAGCGAATGCTCCTTGTCCACAATGAGGATCACAGTGCGCAGCAAGCCAAATTCATCGGGTGTCTGGGTCTGACGAAACTCCAAGTGCTTCAGTCCCACTTGGCGACAGCGTTGGGTCGCCTCCTTGACCATCAGCTGGGTCTTGTGCAGACTCTCCTCGCTGGGATTCAGCATGATCCTCTGTATGTCCTCCAGCAATGTGGACTTCTGGGCG
Organism: Drosophila quinaria; assembly: GCA_035047525.1. NCBI lineage: Eukaryota > Metazoa > Arthropoda > Insecta > Diptera > Drosophilidae > Drosophila > Drosophila quinaria. The sequence continues at coordinate 1,385,294 of JAWNPO010000482.1, read as the reverse complement.
GGCGTGGACACGGGACTGGACGTTTGTAGTTGTTGGGCCAACGCCTGACGCTCCGTTTCCAGCATTTCACTGTTGCACTTGTACTTGAACTGCTCCAGCTCGAGGCACTGCAGCCGCTCCTCAAAGTCCCGGGCATGCTGCATCCGCTCCTGTTCGATCCGCGTGAGCGCGGCCCGTTTCTCCGCCTCCAGCTCGGAGCGCAGCTGTTGCTCCTGCTTCTGCAGAATCTCCTGGTGCGCCAACTGGAAGTCGACGAGCAGCTGCTCCGCCTTGCCGCGCTGACTGCAAAATGGATTCGAGATGCGGAAATAGTGCGAGCCGCCAATAACCAAACGATCCCCATGGAACAGCTGGCGTCGCTCCTGCAACAGTTCCCCATTCACATACGTCTCGAAGTCCTCGCTGCCAGGACTAACGTGCAGCTTACCCGCCCGCTCATGCTCAATGGTGCAGTGCTGCAACGCCACCAGCGGACCGTCCAGCACAATGTCCGGCAGGGCATTGGACGCGCCGCCTGGCAAACGGCCACGCCCAATGCGCACAATCCCCGGGGGCAGCAGGTAGAAGAGTGTCCCGCTGAGCATGGGATCGGCGGCCAGATTGACCAGACACGCCTGCTTCTGATCCGCCGTCAACTCCAGAGCGAGTCCCTTGCGCTTTAGCAAACGCAACTCGGATTTCCTCAGATCCTCCGCCTCCTTGAGCTTCTCCATCCACGATTTCTGGGCACGATTCAGTTCCCGTTCACGCTCCGCCAGCTGCTGACGCAGCGCCTCCACCTCGGTGTCATCCACAGATGTCTCAATGATGATTTTGCGCGGTGCTGGCGGATTGTTGTTGTTGGCGGAGAATCGCCTTTGTCTCTCGTACTCATTGCGCAGCGACTTCAAGCGATCCACCTCCGCCCGCAGATCCCTGATGATCTTGTCGTGCGGCGACTCATTCACTTTCACCCGATTCACAATGGATCGGGCCTTGCACGCGTATCGCAATGTGGCCAGAGTTTCATCGGCATGAAGACTCGCCGGGGAAATCGTGGCCAGCATTACGGTCTTCGAGTTTCCACCAAGATTTTCCTGTAGGGATAAAGAAAAAGACACGCTTTTAATTATGGCTGGCTTTTGTAAATAGTTTAATTCGAATCTACAATGCATCATGGTCAAGTATTTAATTTAAATTCAATACTCTACAAATCTGACATTAGAATACAAGCACTTTGAAATTTCTTCAACGCTTCAAAGTTTTAAAATATAAGTTTTAGAATAAAACTTGCAAATTAACATTTATTTTCAAAAGTGTATTTTAAAGTTACGAAATAACAATTATTTTAGAATTAAAATCATTAAAATTGAATTTTTAATAGAGAGCTGTTAAATAACACCGGCTTCTGATATTTTCAATAAAATAAAATAGAAAATAAGTTATTCTTGATTTTTATTTTAAAAGTTACAAATGAAAGTTATTCCGTAACTTTTATTTTTAAAATCAAAAGTTAAAGTGCATATCTGTTGAATCAAGTGGTGTATAACCAAAATTTTCTTGATCTATGAATCGAGACCTTTCATATGATGCATCCTTTAAGGACGAAATTAAGAATCTATCTTTTTCTATTATATTTCATTTTGTCTTCTATATTCTGTTGCGGTAATATATGTATGGAGTAATTATTGGCAAACAAAATACAAATTTATTCTAAAAATACCAAAAATAAACTACAAATCAAAAAAATAAAAAATTTTTTTTTTTGATTTTTTTAATAAAAGTTACGGAATAACTCTTATTTGTAACTTAAAAAATAATGAAAAAACAGAAATAAGTACTATTTAATAACAAATATTTTAGAATTCTTATTTAAAAATTCAAAAATCATTAAAATTACATTTTTAATAGAGAGTTGTGAAATAACACCATTTTCTGATATTTTCAATAAAAATAAAAAATAAGTTATTCTTGATTTTTATTTTAAAAGTTACAAAGTATTATTTAATTACTTAAATTAAAAATTTGAATTTTATCGATTAGTATTGCCTTTTTAAGTAAAAATTAAAAATAAGAATTAAATTTGATTTCTATCTAATAAATTGAAAATATAAGTTTTTGGCTGATATCGATAGTTCGTGTATGCCATTTTTCTATAGCATATTTCCTTCGAATTTTAGAATTTTGGCTTTCGCTTATCGGTTACGCAAAGTCTTAGGATATCGGTTTCACAACCGTTACCGGTTATTTTTTGGTTTCAATTTTGAAATACCGGTATGATATTAATTCACAGAAAAAATTTTTTTTTCATAATCACAAGAATGTGCTAGTTTTATAAACTAAAATTCTTTGATTTCAAACAAGATTAATCTACCCAATGGGATTTTTATTCACGTTAAATATTAAAATTCGAAATTAGTTTTAAGAATGACGGTTACACATGAACAACAGAAATTAAATTAATGATTGAAGAAACCGAAAGTATGCGCTATGCATAAACCGGTTACTTAACGGTTATTTTGGTTTAAATAATTTCGGGTCTTCTGTTTTTGTTTCGATTTTTGTTTCTCAGTTACTTTGACCTTGCAAGTCCTTTGCGTTACGCAAGAGGTTTGGTCCTTATTCTATTTATACCAAATCTGTGTTGGTTATGTTGCTAATTTGTATGTACGGATTCCACACTTACCAAATAAAAGAAATTTCGTTATTATTGTTAAAAAAAGTTACTTTGACCAATTCTCAATACCGGTTAGGGGGTTTAAACTCTGCTTAGAATCAATAATCAATGCAATAAATAAATTCACCGACTAGTGTAGAAAATAAAATTATTTTGGTTTCTATTAAAGAATTAGGAAAAACAATTGAGCAAAAGATATTTACTGTATTTATTTGTAAACATCAGTGACTAATTTTCTTTGATGATTATAAAGATTTGAAGCTTCGATTTCAATAATTAGCCTCCTTTAGTTTTGAAATACAGTTTTCTGTAGGGGCCCTGGCATTTTCCGTTGTGCTTGCCTTATCAGTGATAAGCGCAAAGTGCACTTCGGAAAATGGTAACGGGCAATTAAGTGATTAGCTGTCCGTGTACTCAAACCAAGATCTGTGCAAATACACTTGAAGGCATATGATTGAATACATGAGTATTTGCATATTTATATAAATTTATATACATAAATACATACTTTTCACATACATATATAAATAAATTTCCACATGCTCGAGGGTCTTAACAAAAGAATTATGACCTCTAAAGATAGCAACATCTTATCAGTGTTGACAGGGAACCCTCTCTGATAAACTTTTAAGTTTAAACAGACAAAGCGAAGGCTGCAACAACAATGACCGTTAACCGTTATCGATGCTAGCAATCAAGAGCGAGATAGCTAGAGTATTAGTTGTGCCAACAAAATAAATACTCAAGTGTGTGTGAATGTGTGGTAGTCTATTCACATGTAGCCATGTGTAATGGACACTTGTTTGATTGACTCTCTGAGTACGGGTCAGCATGTGGGAAAGAGCGAGAAAGAGGTAGAGAAGGCTAGTCACGAGAGTCTTTGCTTGCATAAACTGCGCAGCAGCAGCAGTAGCGTGGGAGTGTGTGAGTGAGCGAGCAACAAAGAGTGCTCCAACCGATTGAGTGTGTGTGTGTGCATTTACAGTGATCAACAGTCACTCAAAGATACCACGAAAAATATATATGTACAAACATATGTGCATTACGGATCTTTGAGCACGCACTGACTACTATTATAAAGTTATTGAAAAGGTTAGCCAGTTTTAATAGAAGGACAATAAATACCCATATCCACTAATATATTGGCCTTCGGGTGACCTTAGAGGGGCCTGACCTCTAAGGGGCCGGTCTGAACATGTATCTGTTCATTCTCACGTGTCCGGGTCGGTGCCAGCACCACCTTCGTCACTGCAAACAACGATAATGTGTCATGGTTGTATTTTTAATTAGTCAGTACAATATAATTAGGCAATTTTCGACTATATTTTCGTCTCCAAACCAGTTATTGAGGCATTTCTTGGCTATATATAACATCCAGAGTATTCCCTCCCACTTCTGAAAGCTTGTCACGATATCACACAGAAAAGTCGTGTATGAAAAATACGTTAACCACAAAAAGTTGCTAAAAGGGCGGTATGTGTATACAATTAAAATATCAAACATCTTGAATAAAATACGTCAATATGACGTAGGTATGTCAATTAACACATTTGTTGCGATAATTATATCGATATTTAACCTTTAACTTACGCATAAGATTTAAATTTCAAATTATACTAAAATAAAAAGAAACCTTTAAAATTATATTGGAAAGTTCATACCGCTTTAAAGCTGAATAATCCAATTCTTTCCAAATTTCCATAGCCAACAAGAAGAATATGACCTAATTTAATTAATCACTTTATTCAAAATTATTTTGATTAATTGACAGAGCATGGGAATGTTTTCTCACTTAACAACGGAATTTCATGGGGTTTATAAACCTTACAATATATTATCGGGCTTGACAGGTAGTCTAGACGTCGATTAGCAAAGCTATGGCAATGCCTCGAGTTATCGTAAAAGAGTATACCCAAAATTTTTAGTTTGAATCTCATTAAATGACAGAGAGCTTGTTTAAAGTGACGATTTCTGCATCAGACATTTGTTTTAGCGAGTTTGCGCTAATTAGAAAACCTTCCGATGACAGTAGTATTGAAAAATATTTTTCATGCCACATATTAATTAATATTCCAAATGATTCAGTTGGAAAACGAAATACATATCTTTCCATTAATCATATTTTATTTCCATTTCAAGGAACAATAATGGTTTTGTAATAATAGGTTGTATGCCACTGTGCAGGCTAATATGAATTAGAGGGAAAGAAATAGAAATATGTTTCGACAGTGGCAGAGCGAGCATGTGCCAAAGCTTTGTAGTGCACGAGATGTGAGAAACAAGGAAAAACTATTATATTTAAGGTTCGACTATGAGATATGACGCACAAAGTTGAAGAACGTATTTAAGTCAGAAAAATTATGGAATATGTAGATAAATTATTACTATAAAGAAATATTGTAAAAAATTGAAATTGTATTTTTTTTTTTAAATGGAATTGAATGGGCAATGAAAAAGAAAAGAACACAAAGTTACATAAGCGTAAACAGTGTACCCTTTGAACACGATTGTACGGTAGGCGCACAAACAAACATACATACATACACACAACAGCTAGAGAAGTAACGTAAGCAAACAAAGCGTCGAGAAAGCAAAAACAATGCTACGCATCGCGAAACGAGACACGAAGTCGGCGAAAAACAACACACGAAGCAATCGGACGACATGAAGGCTACAAAAATGCAGTAATATGGCGTTCGGCTTTCAGTTTCAGTTTTGAACTGACTACGTAAAGAGCAAAACAGAGAGCTCCGGGTATTATTCCTAGATAAATGCATTTAAAATCAATGCATATATAAACTGGTTCTATACCTTGACTTGGTATTAAAAAGTGAATGAAATAAAATAACAAATCGCGTTATTTGACAGACAACATAAAAGCTTACGTGAATAGCCAGAGTTCATTGCACGTTGCTAAAGAACGTAAAGACTGCAAACAACAAAAACAAAGGCAAAGTGAAACGACCTCGCACAACGTACGCGCGCAAAAAGCAACAATATAACAACAGAAACAAGCAACAACAACAACAAAGAAAGCCCACACTACTTGGTGCAACCTACATAAATACACCAACACACACACTCATACAAAAGAAACACCTTTCGAATAACAACTACAATTATGGATGTTTGGGGCGTGTTTGTTGGCGACTCAACGCTATCGTATGGCGGCTCAATGCGCAGCGGCTATTACCGCGACTATGAGCAGTTTCCGTATGGCACACTGGAGCACTCAAGCAGCGCCAATTCGTATCCGGCCAAGGATTCTTACAGTCGAGTGCAAGGTAATTAGCAAACTTTAAATACGATAACACATTGACACATTACAGACTGACACAGCAGCGCGGTGGTTGCGTCAGCACACCACGAAGCAATAACAGAAGGAGATCTCGTCGGCTGTCAAATCGTTCGGTTTTTCTCCCTTGATGCTTCAGTGCGTTGCAATTCGGTGCTCTCTATCCCTTTCCCTCGCATTGATTGTCAGATAGTCAAGGGAGAGTTTTTTGCCGACGAGATCTCCTTCTGTTATTGCTTCGTGCAGCACACAATGCAAGCCTGCGTCAGTCCAAATAATGCAGCGAGCCATCGTATCAGTCAGCTTTTTGTCAGACACATAATCGAATAACGTGCGGGCGGGCGGCTAAAGACACATGACACAAAAGACGTAAATAGGTACATGTGTACGTACGAGTACACAAAAACACAATAAGTAGCGTAGCGTAAAAAGCATTAATTGCAAAGATACGCACAGTTCATACATACATGCATGCGAGCTACAGATATGTGTATGTATCATACATATAGCCTCATTTGCTTGATATTGTGAATGCTTGTTGTTTTTGCAAGAATTTAAAAATAGCTTCATTGCTTTTTTGAAATTGCTGTACGTTTGTATGTAAGTAAGAATGTACATACATATGTGAAACACGCCTTAATTTGCGCACATGCACATAGAAAAATGTGAGAGTGTGTTAGTTTATCAGTGCGTGTGCAGTGCAAAAGAAGAAACACGGGTATTCACAGGGTGTTGCAAGCTCAAGTTTATCATTTCTCTTATCACTTACTTTGTGTATGTGTGTGTGTATGCGTGAATACAGCTTTATTTACTTTTGTCATTTAAGCGTTCAAGTAAACAAGAACATTTAAGTGCACGTGAAATATTGAAGCGCGCGATTTTTGAATCGTGTTGCAATATGAGACAAACAATTTCCTTATTATTGAAATACTCATCAAAGAGTAAATAAAGAAAGTTTCAACAAAGGAAATCATTGTCGAGGTTCCTTTAACTGAATATGAGTCGACAAAGGCAGCCATTAAATTAAGTCCAGTTAAGATATCAAAATTAACACTTATCTACCTGGCGGACTGTACCTCACTCGTAAGCTAAGCAGGTGTTTGGAACCACCATACCAAATAAAGAAAACAAAAAAAGTTGCGACGCAATAAAAAATATATTGTATGTGATTGTGGCTTTTGTACAAGTTTTTAGTGTGCCATTTAAGCCAGCACATCAAAATAATAACGTTAATCAAAAAGATGACTAATTATGTATTCATAAATGCAACGCAATTCTAGAATCTAGATAGTCAAGGCAGCGTATCATCCAATTGTTGAAATTGTGTCTATTTTTATACCGGTTCCGCTTTAATCAATGAAAACAACTCAAACGCTCAATTGGCCCCATCAAAATCTGTAGCTTAATCAAGAGCAGCCTTAGCGAACACCCTGTGTCAACACATGTCACAGGGTCAATTGTGACACAAAAAGTTTGCCGCTACGTGACGTTGATGGCGTGACGTCACTTAAGCATCGCCGGCAGTACATACATATATATGTAGAAAAGGGGGCAAAGCAAAGCGTGTGAGCACGACATGGCTGGCACGTAGGCCTGCAGAGAGTGAGAGCGGGAGAATTATAGGAGAGCGTATGTCAGTGTGCGTGTATTTGTTAGCATTCAGAGTTAACCTTGCTGGGGCGGCCATGTGTAAACAGATTTAGTAACCGTATATTAATTTTTTTTTACTAACATTTTTCTTGTTTGCTCTTTGTGTAATTGCAGAAAAATGTAAGCAATTGAAATCGGAGAAGCAGCTGCGCAAGGATTGTCCTTTCTGCAAGGAGCACAAGAAACGGCCGCTTATCAATTATATGCGCAAACGTGAGTCCCGCAAGCATCACGAGAGTATCTGCGAGGACGAGGAAGAGATGCACGAGCACGAGCTGGAGCACGAGGTTCAGCATCAGGTGCCATCTCTGTCGACTGTTGTACCCACGCAACAGAGCTGCAAAGTGTAAACACAAGCGCTTCATTTAGCGGCTAGTTAAGGACAGGAGAGACAGACAAGGTGGCAAAATCAATGCCAAAATAACCACAGCAAAAGCAACAACAACAACAGCAACAGCAATTCACAATGCCATATAAATTTAGTCAAAGACAAAAACAAAAAAATAGAATGAGAATGAGCACAACCGTTGTAAAGATGCTGCGCGCCTGCTGGGCACATATGGCAAGTTAGTGGGAGCGAGACAACGACAGCAACTACAATAATCCAATGCAACTGTACCTACAACAAAATGTTTGCATGCATTTCCGCCTATGACGTCACACTACCATTTACAAACTAAACAAAAGGAAAAAAAAGACAGCAAGATCTTTTTTGTTGCTGCCAACTTGATACCAATTTACAAGCCGTTTACTATTTCCTTACATATAAAATTCTTTTTTACCACTACGTTACAGTTTTATACACGTATAAAAACGTAGCGTAATTTGTTAATTGACATACAATCTAAAAATCTAAACCAGCCGCCCCGCTTGGCTACTAAAATGACCTTAGGCAACAAACATAGAAAAATACAAAAAGAACAAGGGAAGCAAAATTGCCAGAATAGCCAGAAATATTTTTCTATTTTGCGTACGAGACTGAGTAAATTGCAGTAGAACATTTATTTATTGAAGCAAATGTTTTTTTTTATTACAAAAACAATTGATTTCAGTTTCTCCTCTTAATATTAATTGGGTAAAAATTGGAACATTATTTACAGGAAATTTATATATTGAATAGAAAAAAACGTAAATCGTTTAAAATGCTCCATTGGCGCCAAACAACTAATAATAATATTTTAGTATTTTCTTCCTATATTTGTGTGTTTAGCTATATGTATATATAGTTTTGACCCAGCTTTATATCCTTGTCTATATTAGACACCCTAATATTTATGAAACCCAAAAGATAACTCTCCATTTGAAGTTTGCACAGTTTTGGCCAAAGTCAGCTTGGAAGTAAAATGGCTAAAAATTAAATAAACTTTGTATTTCAAATTAATTATACAGCTTGAATTATATATAAAATGTATGGTTACAATGTTTAAAGATTTTAAATACATGTTATTGTGAGTTATTAATCGTAATGTAAAATAAATTTATAATTGAAGTTAATAATGAAAAAAAAAAACCAAAAAAAAAAACTACAGCCCCTACTGTGCAACTAAGATGGATAAAATATAAACAAAATGAGAATATATTGTTAAAAAGTTAAGAAACGAAAATGTGTTTTTTGAACAATTTGCTTGCGGGAATCGAGAAAATTTTCAATTTATAAATTATTATATACCATATATTGTATTTATATTTAAGTTATATGAAGATAACAATTCTATACATCCAAAATAATCAATAAAAATGTTATTGGTATTTCTAAAAAACGATAAAAAGCTAAACTAACTGGTTTCTATTTTAAAACTAAAGGGAGTATGGGAATTTCCTCCCGAATGAATAGAAACAATCTGTTCTCAGTTTCATCTATGATTCAAATGATGATGATTAATGATATCATTATTCGTATTATTCGTATGGGACTTGAAGAATTGGAGGCTGGAGCAGCCGACAAACAAAAAATATTGAGTAATTCACTAAATTGATAACGACAATGAGCTCAGACTCTAGACTGAATGGTTTGTCATTACAGTGAAAGCTCTATTAACGAGCAGAGTCCGTAAATTTTATAGTTTATCTGGCTGCAGGAAATAAGGACCCAAAATTTAAATTGAATAAATCAAATTTTCGCCTCCGGTGCCGACATTAAGAGATCATGAAAATTTTGTACAAAAATCGGCGATCATGAAAATTTTTACAAAAAATCGGGCGAGTTTTTGAATAAAATGTTCGCCTGCGGTGCTAAGATTGACACAATCTTTTTTAAATAATATAATGTAATTACCTAGTCAAAATATTGAATATAGATTTCTAGGAGCTCGTTAAAGCCACCTTTGGGGACTATTTTAAAAGTTCCGTACATTAAATACCTTCTTTTCGGCGGTGGTATATTTTCCTTTATTTCGCTTATTATTTTTACAGACGAAAATATACAAAAAGCCTGTTTTTGGACTTTAAAAATACAAGCCATGTAAAATGGCAGTGGATTTGCTTTATCCTTTGTTAGCCTAAACGACGTCCACACAGATTCCAAATTGAAAGCCTCTATTACTTGAAGAGGATGGTCAGGCAAATTTACAAATGTTTTGCTGACGATTATATTATACTAGGGGGCTCCCGCGCTCGCTTCGCTCGCTAAATTGAAAGGAATTTCTTTTGTTGTCCGGTTTAACAAATTAAAACAGCTCGCTGCGCTCGCAAAATTAAAAAGAACATCTTTAGTAGTCCGGTTTAACAAATTTATATAATACTAGGGGGCACCGCCCCCTGCTCGCTTCGCTCGCCAACCCCCGCTCGCTTCGCAAGCAAAATTGAAAGGAATTCCTTTTGTTGTCCGGTTTAACAAATTAAAACTGCTCGCTTCGCTCGCCAACCCCCAGCTCGCTGCGCTCGCAAAATTAAAAAGAACATCTTTAGTAGTCCGGTTTAACAAATTTATATAATATAGCATTTTTTGACGAAAAACGCAAATATTTAACTTTAGTGTTTTAATGTTTTTCCCCGGTAATTGGACTTAGGTTAAAGACAGATTTATCGATTCAGCTGGAAAAATCCAGATTTAGCGGGATAAGGCTAAATTTGGCGGGAAAAAGCTAAATTTGGCGGAAAAAACCTAAATTTGGGGAAAATGTCAAAATTTAGCAAGAACAGCTAACCTGTGAGTTTTGTTAGGATATCTCATACAACAACAGAGTTTTTGGTTCTTAAATTTAATTTACATCCGATTGTTCCTATGGCAGCTATATGATATAGTCATCCGACTTTGATCAAATTTGGTCAGAATGTAGAGACAGTCCCAAACATATAATCTGGGAGTTTGGTTGAGATATCTTAAGAAATAAAAAAGTTTTTCATACTAAGGTTATTTTGCATCCGATTGTTCCTATGGCAGCTATATGATATAGTCATCCGACTTTGACCAAATTTGGTCAGAATGTAAAGAACAGTCCAAAACATATAATCTGTGAGTTTGGTTGAAATATCTTAAGAAACAAAGAAGTTTTTCATACTAAAGGTCAATTTGCATCTGATTGTTCCTATGGCAGCTATATGATAAAGTCATCCGACATTGACCAAATTTGGCCAGAATGTTAGAGACAGCCTCAAACATACAATCTGTGAGTTTGGTAGAGATATCTTAAGAAACAAAAAAGTTTTTCATACTAAGCAATTCAGTGACCTTTGACCTTGATTTTGACCCACTTACAGGTCGAATTTCGCAAAACGCCGTCTTATTGCACGATGAAATTATCTCACCTATGTTGTGTGAAAATTTCAGCTTTCTATCTTTTACCGTTTGGGCTGCACGTTGATTCTCAGTCAGTCAGTGAGTCAGTGAGTCAGTCAGGACAAAGAGTTTTATATATATAGATAGCATTTTTTGACGAAAAACGCAAATATTTAACTTTAGTGTTTTAATGTTTTTCCCCGGTAATTGGACTTAGGTTAAAGACAGATTCAGCGGGAAAAGGCTAAATTTGGCGGGAAAAAGCTAAATTTAGCGGAAAAAAGCTAAATTTGGGGAAAATGTCCAAATTTAGCAAGAAGAGCTAATCTATGAGTTTTGTTAGGATATCTCATACAACAACAGAGTTTTTGGTTCTAAAAGTTAATTTGCATCCGATTGTTCCTATGGCAGCTATATGATATAGTCATCCGACTTTGACCAAATTTGGTCAGAATGTAAGAGACACTCCCAAACATATAATCTGTGAGTTTGGTTGAGATATCTTAAGAAATAAAAAAGTTTTTCATACTAAAGGTTATTTTGCATCCGATTGTTCCTACGGCAGCTATATGATATAGTCATCCGACTTTGACCAAATTTGGTCAGAAAGTAAGAGACACTCCCAAACATATAATCTGTGAGTTTGGTTGAGATATCTTAAGAAATAAAAAAGTTTTTCATACTAAAGGTTATTTTGCATCCGATTGTTCCTACGGCAGCTATATGATATAGTCATCCGACTTTGACTAAATTTGGTCAGAATGTAAGAGACAGTCCCAAACATACAATCTGTGAGTTCGGTTGAGATATCTTAAGAAACAAAGAAGTTTTTCATACTAAGCAATTCAGTGACCTTTGACCTTGATTTTGACCCACTTACAGGTCGAATTTCGCAAAACCCCGTCTTATTGCACGATGAAATTATCTCACCTATGTTGTGTACAAATTTCAGCTTTCTATCTTTTACCGTTTGGGCTCCACGTTGATTCTCAGTCAGTCAGCGAGTCAGGACAAAGAGTTTTATATATATAGATTATATTATCAGCCTCGTCATATAAAATATTGTGCCCCTATTTCAAATTAAAAGGAAATAAATTCCCAAAAATAGGTTTTTGGGTCTTAATTCATTTCTTCTTTTGGGGTCTTATTTGAGGCCCCAAAAAAGGAAATAACACCCCAAATTTGATTAGAAATCGTTGTTGTTGTTTCCTATAGGGCCTTATTTCATTTTTTTTTTTTATTTTTTTGGGCCTTTTTTCATTGGGTCTTTATTTCGGAGAACAAGTTTATTTATACAAAGTAGATGCTTTGGACCAGCGGTGGGCACGAAATCTGAATTCGTTAGCAGCCGCTGGCTCCCGGAGCCATTGCGTGCCCACCGCTGCTTTGGACAGTTTGCTGTAATTTTTAAAAAGAAAACAGTCCCCATCAAAGATCAAAGATTTAAGTATTCGGTTCAACGCAATAATTTCAGGTTTTTTGTGGAATTTCATGTTGTTTTTCCAACAAACTTTCCGAATTTACGGAAATGTTTTGGTCTCGCACCAGTTTGCTAATAAAAAATATAATTAATAAGTTGAGAAATTTGTAATTTCCTATACGTCAAACCTATTTAGATAATTTAATTTAAATAAAAATTCCTATTGCTGAGCCAAGACTTGACCTTGATCATCATAGCACAGATTCAGAATCTTGTTTCACTAACTGATCTGACCTGGAACTTGGACCATGAAAAACGACGACGTCATATTGTAAGCCAGACAATTGATGCGGTCAAAGTTTTCGCATGTCCCACATAAACTCAATTAAATTTGATTCAGTGCGACATTTGACATAATTGAATTTGATTAAAATTATTAAATATTCAGTATTCGCTAAATCATATCAAGTTCTTTCCACTTTTAACCGCACTTCAAGTACAAGTACGCCGGTAATTGAAATTAATCCCTCCCTAGATGCCCATCCCAATACTGAACCACTGAAATTGCGACCCGTGACTGACTGACTGCTTAACAAAGTGTAAATAACAATAACAAAAGCCATTTCCCTGGGCTTTAGCACATGGAAGCCATATAAAATATGCAATTTTATATATAGTTAGATTCATTTAAAATTCAATGTTAACTAGTTTGTGCATGGGAACGAAACGGTCTCTGAGGGGTGAAACATGCAAATATATGTAGATAAGCTAATATTACAATTGTTGTTAGAAGCATCTAGGTGGAACCACAAAAACACAACATTTGTACTAAGGGCATAGTTGCCTTAACTACGAATCTGTTTTTCCAGTTTTCCTCATCTTATTTATCCCCATCTGACAGTGTAATCCGCAATATGCACGCAATCATCTTTAAAGTCAATAATTTACTATCTATTTTAAAAAAATAATTCAAGTATAAAAGTTAAATAAACACATGTTTCCCAAATTTGGCAAAGTTTTCCTACCATAAAAAAAATTCAAAATTTGAAGTCTAGTTTCTATTAGATTAACTTTAATGTAATTTTTAAAGCTATACTTAACATAGATGCGTGTATTCCCAATTTAAAAAAATATATATTTCAGTTTTCATCGGATCGGCTCATTTTTAAAGATATTTGCCTATAATTATGCGTGTTTTCTCACTTAAGTGGGTTAACTCGTGTGACGGCAGTTGTTTTTACTGTTTTTTGGGAATTTTTTTGTGAAGAGCGATTTAAACTTAGAATTTAGAATTTTTTACCATTTATTGATTTGGTATTGAGTGATAAGAAATCGAAAAGTAAAATTGCATTATAATCTCTGTGGCTGTAGCTGCAAGATAGACTAGGATTATTTGAAAATATTGAAAAATAAAAATATTACGTGGCTTTGAATTTTTTTTTTTTTCTAAAAAAACACTTTTTTGTTGCATAAATTGACGTAATTTATTTAAATTATCCTAGTCTATCATGTAGCCCCACATGTGCTGAACATGCCCTATAAATTTCGAGGCGATCGTTTACAAAAAACGCGTTTGAAAGTCCGTCATCCCATCACACTTTATCACACGGCTCAACCCGCTTAAATCAATATATGTAAAGTAGTAATTTAAAGTTGGAAGGCCGAAAATAAAATTTCTTTCGATTGAAAGAAAGCTTGTTTTAAAATATGTATATAGAAACTACTCGATGCATTTTTCAGAAAATTTATATCCTCCTTATAAGTATATGCAATTTGAGGAATATATACATAAAAAATATATACATTAGGGTGTCCCTTATTTTGTCAAAATCATTATTTTTATACGCATACGGGCTAGATCTGTTCACTAGGTCCTAAAGCACTCAAAAATAAATTTTTACCGCAATCGGAGTATGATAACCGGTGCCGACTTTGATCGGAAAATTTAATAATTATATGGAACAAAAAAAAAATTTTTTTTTGTAATTTTTTTTTTTTGTTTTGTTTATTTGGTCCTAAAGAACTCAAAAACAATCTTTCACCTTAATCGGAGTACGATAACCCATTCAAATTTGCATCGAAACATGAAAAAACTGTGTTTTAACACTGATTATAAATTTTTCGATGATTTTTCAGGTTTCGGTGCAAATTTGAATGGGTTATCGTACTCCGATTAAGGTGAAAATTTGTTTTTGAGTTCCTTAGGACCTAATGAACAGAACTAGCCCGTATGCGTTTCAAAATAATGACGTTGACCAAAATAAGGGACACCCTAAAATATGTATGTCATAGCTGTTTAGTTGTTTAATATCTTCGCTGCCCAATTAGAATTATATTTTAGAAATTTAAATTGTCCTTTTAATTAAGCTATTTTTAATGGGCACAATTTAAAACAAACTTGATCTGGAGATCTTGGAGTCTATAGCTCTTATAGTCTCTGAGATCTAGGCGCTTACACAGACGGACATGGCTCAATGGACTCGGCTGTGCATACTGATCAATAATATATAAACTCGATGAGGCCTCCTTCTGCCTGTTAAATACATTTCACAAATCCATTATACCCTAAAAAAATCATATCGGGTCTGTTCCGAATTTCCAAAATGAGTTGATTGCTGTTCCGCATTTCGAAAATCGACAATAATTGTCGTTTTCAAAACGTGCGCTGTAGAGTCGCCGAATTTAAAAGTAAACGCCACTTAAAGCTTTAAAATAAACACCTAAGTTATGAACTAAAAATTATAATAATGTTGAACATTTTTAGATTCAATTAACATCTTTAAGATTAAACAGTTAGAGTATTTTTTAAAAGCTGGTTCAAAAATTTGTATATAGAAATGTACGCGATGTGCCTTTCACCAAATGAGTATATATTCATATCCAATCTATCCACATCTATACTTGCCATCTGATAATTATACATAGTCATAATATAAATAAAATATGCAGCTAATATAAACTGTACAGGAATTGCTAATTTTAAATCCGACGTAGTCGATAGACAACAGGCACGTGTGCTCAATTTGTCAAACTAGTTACTGAATTAACATAATAGAGTAATCGTTAACAATATTTTTATGCCGGCGTACAGACTATTCACCTTATCAGTGACATTTTCTAGAAATTTAAAACCAACTCTCACAAAAAAATGCCGAGTGATAAAATGCCTCATTTAACACCAATTTGTGGTAAGCGACGCTTGGGAAAATACAAACAAAAAGTGCAGTGTGGTTAACAAACTTTTGCGCACGAAACCAAAAAAAATGCTAGAATTGCTTTTTATATGGAATGAAAGCTTATAAATAAGTATGTCTCTTCAAGATTTCACTGCAGTTTAAATTCAAGTTTGCAATGTAAAGGTTAAAGTTGATAAAACTAAAGAGAAAAAAGGAAAAAAAATAAAACCGAGAGACTAAATATTTAAGCAACTATTGAAAATGCTACAACGTTTACTTGGTAAACTAACAACTCCAAAGGGTAAAACCTCAAAGGGCAAGCAAAGTGGTCAACAAATTGAGATGGGAGTGCTGTCAAAGTCTCAGAACTGTAAGTTTTCATTACTACTACAAATCACGATAGTACTAAAATCTATATCTCATTAACATGTTGATGTTATTAATGGGTTCTAGTTATGCAACTAAAGCCTATTTTATGAGCTTATTTTAATAACTTTTGACAACATTTGGTTTTAAGGTCAGTTTTTTCAATGTCTACTTAAGGTGTTAGTTAACTATTCAAAATAAAATTTAATTTTAAATTTATTAAAAATAATGTAAAATTTGAAACTGTAAGTTAGGTAAAATTTACAGGTGCATTAAGAAACGGTTCTCTAAAATTTTAAAGCAATTAAATTAATCTCTCACTTTTAAAATTAAAATAAGAGAGTATTAATTTTAATTATTTTTGAAGAAAAATTCAATAAGATTATACTGTAATTTTAAGACTCTACTACTATATTACAACTCTGTTAAAGCAACAAAATTAAGCGTAGTTTATGCTCTAATCAGGCATTAAAACTGTAACCATAACCTTAACCGTTAACCGGTATTAACCGATTGAAATTGGTAACGGTAACTGAAACCGTAGCCAAAATAAACCGAAAGTATTCAAACCGATATAACCGTTAAGAAAACGATTAATGCATAACGCTTAATTTCGGTTTGGTCAAGCATAAAATTTAATTATGTTGTTAAGGTGAAATCATCGTTTTTTTTAATTAATTAAATTTTTATTTCTGTCCCAATTTACTTTACATGCTAATCTTAATGAAAGGGTCTAAATTTTTCAATAATTGTTGGTTTCAAATTTAATATTTTTAAAATTTTGTCATATATTTTTGTTAACTGAAATCCCACCTGAATATCGAAACCGAAACATGAAAAAACCCGGTAACCGTTACATAACCGATACACAAAAATTTTGCATAACCGAAAGCCTAAATACGGACATAAACAAAGCCGTAACTGTAACTGATAATATAATAAGTACATTTTATAGTTCAATAGAGATTACATATTAGTGCGACTTATCAACTCGGCAACAATCGGAAAGTTTTATTAACGAATTACAAAATTCCCCAGCCCCATTCACTGAGACTAATCTTTTAATTATAGGTCATAAGGATGGCAAACTGAGAGGTCGATGCAAATGTGAGCCAACAGCTTGCAAATGTGGCAAGAGGAAGCAGCTTCAACAGCAGCAGCAACAGAACTTGTTGCTTTCACAATTGCGACGACGAGGTGCTGATAACCTATCAAGTGTTATATTATTTTAGTACTATATGCAAAGCAAATAAAAACAATAAAAAAATAACAGAGTAAAAAAAACAAACACATACTGTCAAAGCAATCAGAGGGTGTGTATTTAAAATTGCTGAAAATGTTCCGCGTTTACAACATTTGTTATAATATACTCGTACAATAAACATGTATAGTGAGTATATGAATGTGTGTACATAGATAATTAAAGTACTTGAACACAGATTATAAGAAGTGCTAAATTTAACTGGTCGTTATGGTTCCCGAGAAAATCTTATCTATGGCGAGTGCAAGGGAAAAATCAACGTCCAAAGAATACTTGGAAATAGTGCAAAAACAAAAACAAAATAGAATTATTTTTAATCATATATTTTTTTATGGTTGACAAGGCCGCGGGGTTGCACAATTATTTGCGGGTAATCAAAGGTTCTCTTATCCTCAATTAATGCACACGATATGGCGCCATAAATTCTTGATATTGGATTTCAATTTGATTGCGAAACTTGTCAAGTGTTTGGCATTTACCCTATAATAGTAACACCAACTAGCACTGGTTTCAACAAATACTTGTCGTGCTTCAGAAAAACGTGTAAACAACTATTTAAAGTTGCTATGGACTTTGTAATTCCAATTCAAAATTGTAATTGATTGTTGCGTTTAGTCATTGGAGAAGCACTCTGCAAATTGCGTATTAAACCAATGGGGAAACACTCTAAAATTTGACGAACTGTTTACATTTGTGGAATAATCTAGTAAAAAAAGGAAAAAAAATTTATTTTTTTGTAGAAATTGTTTTAAAAGGAATATACACATTACATAAGATTAATTTTCATTAAAATAGAGTACCCCAAAGCGTATGTTAATTAAAAAATTTAGATAAAGTCCACAATCAAACTAGTTCATTATTGATAACAGAAATTTCAGATATTTTAATTTTTAGACCCCGTACTTAAACAAGTAAAGGGGTCCATTAACTTTGTCACAAAAAGAAATGTGCGTAACAGGCAGAAGGAGGCGTGGCAGACCCCATAAAGTATATACTGTCTGACAAGAGACACTTCACACACCCTAAAAAATGGAATTTTTTGACTTTAAATAAAAAAATAATAGCATATACTAGTATATTTGGAAAGGTCGTTCAAATTCCGTTCGAATATTCAAAAAAAAATATTTTACCCAAAAAAAAAACAAAAAATATAAATTTTAAAAAAAAAAAAAAAAAACAGTATATGATCTCCAATATATATAATACGTATTTTTTTGCACACTGTATATTCTTGGTCAGACCGTCTGTCCGTCTGTGTCATCGCTTAGATCTCAGAGACTATAAGAGCTAGAGATTCCAAACTTGGTATGTAGTCAAGTCTTAGTATGAAAAACTTGTTTGGTTGTTTAAGATATCTGAACCTACAGCGTTTATATAATTGTATTTTAAGCAGTGTTTGCTTTTCCAAAGTAAGTATGGAGTCTCCGACAGTCAAGTAAGCTCGACTGTAGCACCGTCCACTAGTTTACACAGATATCGTCAAGTTATAACGAATGTTTGATAAATTATTTTTAAAACTAGTATCCTCTCAGAATATGATCCTTATATAAATAACGTAAAGTTTCAGTAAAAAATTCAAAGTGCAGGGCCGGCCAAGTTAAGTAAGCAATCAAATGTGCCAGAAATAATATTTGTTTTTACACTTAACAAACAAAATTAAACAAACCGATAAGGTAGATAATGACTTTAACAGTTAAATCTGGTCACATGATGAACATTTACAACATTCAGGGAGTGAGGTAACTTAATATTAAAGCGTATTATATTCAAGTATTTTGAAGTGCGTTGACTTTACAAATAATAAATTGTTTCTTATTGCTTCAACACTTTATCTATTGCGAGAAATTGTTAGGAAAACGTGGCGTAGGTCTTTATACAAAGTCGTAAATATAGAAAAAAGTGCGCATTGATATAAATTGATACTAATTAAATAAATATGATAAACGAGGACATTCGAAAGATACAGCTAGAGTGCAGGGTATTAAGATATGAAGGTTCAAATTGTTTTAAAGCATTGAGATTAAATTACTGAATGTATGTATGTATACATATTTAACATTTTACAGAAATTATATTTTTTATTCACAAATAAAAACAAACTTTTATAGCATGTCATAACATAAAATAAAGTATAAATTAGCCTTTAGATAAAACCATTGTGTAAAGTTCTACAGATTGTATATTACCCGTGGATCATACGATAACAACTTGATGATAAGAGCAAGGAACTTAGTCAAGAATTTTCTAGGAGCACAAGATTGTGTTTTTATTTACATACAAATAATGTGGATAGAAAATAAACTATATATAAAAATTTTCCAAAGAATCTCAATGTATTGTACATAATATTTAGTGCGCTAGTATTAGCACAGATAGATTACCAGACAAGATACTGATAACAAGAGTATAAAACTATAGTTTGGAATTTTTTGAGAGCGAACGGAATGGCTAGAAAGTTGACTATCTATCTATAAATAATATTTCAAGAAATTTCCCTGCATATTATTCATAATATTATTTGCAATTTACTTGACTGCTGCGCAATGAACTTGATAAACAATTTAATTAAATTATTTATAAATAACTCACATCTTTAGACAAACATAAAGTCACCCAGAAAAGTCTGAATAAACCAGGGACAGTAATCATTATAAGTGTTATTAAAAAAATCTTAAAATAATGATTAATTTCAAGTTTTATAGATTTACTTACAAAATAGTGATTCAATTTAAGTTTTATTTTGAGCAAAAAAATAAAACTCATGAAATAATTATTATATCATAAGTTTTTTTTTTTTGCTCAAAAATAATGATTATTGGTTGAGAAGCAAAGTACTATAACTTAAAATTAATCATTATTTTGTAAGCAAATCTATAAAACTTGAAAAATTTTTAATAATGGTGAAAATGCATAAATGAGCCATAAAGATGAATATTGGTATTTTTCTCGGTGTCTAAAAGTTATTAGAAGTGAATGATTTTTTGATTACAAAAAAAAAAACAAATAATCATTATTTGCAGTCCCTGGAATAAACAATTAATGAAGAGCGAGAGTTTGCCTAGTTAGGAGATACACAGGTGAAAAACAGTGACCAAGTGTTTTAATTTCAATTGTAAAGGCGATCAAAATAATAAAACAAAATAAGAGATGAATTGTAAAGACAATCAAAATAATAAAACAAAGTAAGAGATAAAACAAAAGACAAGCGACTATAAACTGGGTCCTAAGTCTCATTATTTGGAAATAGGCTACAATAAAACGTAATTAAATTGTGTAAATAATCTATAAAAAATATGATTAATACGATTGGTCAATTTAGTGCACGATAAACCATAAGTAAACCAGAACGATGACACAACTTGATAAGAATGAAGGCACTTAAGAAGGTGTTGCAATGCTGTTTGATAACTTGACTTACCCGCAATAGCCAAGTTAGCACACTCTCCCGATAGGGCACAAACGTGCTGGGCGTGGCAGCGCCGCTTGCCTTGCGTGAATCCGCTAGAGCAGCAATCACCTTTCCCAGCGTCAAGAGACTCTTGTTGATGCTGACCCCCTCACGAATCCGTTCGCCATTTGAGCCAGAAACACTAATGCGTTCGCTTCCGGCCAAATCCACCAAACTGATCTTGCTGCGTCGCGTTTGCCGTAGCGAAGCAATCGTGCCGGAGTCTGTGTCCGAGGACATGCCATCATCGCTGCTCAAATCGGTCAGATTTAGCACAATATTAAAGATCGAATGCGAACGTGAACTTTTGTCGTTCATGGCCGTTGAGGCTGTGGCACGTTGTGAATTTCCCACCGCCAACCAATTTCTCAGCGCCGAATACGAGTCCACGGAATGAGCACTCAAGTCCACCACATAGGGACCAAAGATGGGATGCTCACGCACCTTAAGCGCCTGTCGTGGCACCGGCGTGTCTGGAGCGGCAGTCGCATGCTGCACGCTCAAAAGATCGTGTATCTTTTCGTTGTAGATCTCAAAATAGCTGACTTCGACTTCCACCTGTTGGTTACAAGAAAAAGAAAAAAACTGTTTAAGCAAAAGAATGGGACAATAATGGGATGTATTTGTAAGCAACCTGCAGATGCTCCTTGACGGCATCGATGCGTCGAAAGAGTTCGTGACAGAACCGTGGAATGATGCCTGCCTCGGCGTGGGGTGCATTGCCATCCAAGGCAGCGTCGTCCAAGGCCTCAATGCCCATCATGCTATACGATTTGCCCGAACCCGTCTGTCCGTAGGCAAACAAGCAGGCATTATAGCCCTCAAAGGCCGTGTCAATCAAGGGCTGTGCTGTGCCCGCAAAGACGGCAAGCTGATCCGCGTAGTTCTTGCGCTCGGGATCGCATGAATAGTAAACCTGATCGTAGCTAAAGAAGTGCGTGACTCCGGCGGAAGCATCGGCGCTGCTGCCCGATTGCACGGTCAGCTCGTTGTTGCCATGGACATGGACCACATTGGTGACGCTGGCGCGTGTGCATTCCAAGGCATTCAAGGGGCGCACGCGCACTGCGACAATCATGTTGCTCTCCTCGGCAATGCTGTGAAAGGACTCCGCCATGGCATCCAGCTTCTCTTTGGCTTTGGGCGTCTGATGCTGCTGACGCATGGGCGTTGTCTTTGCCGGATTGCGGTACAGCGAGGATGGAGTGTAGCATGCATTTAATGCGGTGGGCTTTGGTTTCGGTTGTGGAATCGGCGTCGCCATGCCGCTGCTGAACGCCGTATTCAGTAGCTGCTCCGTTGGTGTGTGTGTCTGTTTCTCGGCACTACGTTTGGGCGTGCGACACAGGACTTTTCGACGCAGTCCTGCCGACGCAGCAGCGGCGATTGTGGCTGGCGTTTTCGGGCCACTTGCACTTCCAGTTGCCTCTATGCTGCCACGGGCACGTGCTTGAAATTGATGAATGCGTTGACGCACGGGCGTGCCCTTATTACTCATTTTGCAATCAACTAATATTCCGCTTTTTGGTTTAAACAAATTAAAATGTTGTTAGTTTTAAAAATAGCGCGCGTCGCGTCGTTTGTTGTCAATTTTTTTTTTTTATTTCAGTGATGGGTACATTTCGATAGCAATACCAGAGTTGCCACCGAAACTGCAACATGTGTGTTTTACATTTAGCGATCCAGCAACTCCAAACGCCTGTTATATTTCCAATTCGATACTATCGATACTTAACTTGCGAAGTAAAAAGGGAACGCTATTTAAATAAAATTTAGCCATTTTTTTGGTTTTGCTATACAGAGATAAAATCTGTGTTTTCATTTGCAAGAATTTATTTACTCTACATCAAAATTTCGTATTTGAAGAAAGACAAGTGAAACAAGGCTGCCACACGTTTGATAACTATATAATTGGTGGTTGCCAAACGGTTATTTTTAAATAACCAAAAAAATTATAAATTTTAGAAAATAATAAAGTTTATTTTGAAATTTGGTGTACTTCATTTTTCACGTGGTAAAGTTGGTAATAACTTTAACAAAACATTTTTAAAAACAAATACCAAAATTTATCCAATATTCCTGTTAAGATATTCAAAATTCTAGCTTTAAAATTAAGCAAAATAACAAAATAAAAAAAAAAAAATAATTTAAAAAAAACGATTTAAATATGGAACTGAGTTTTTCTGCGGCCTGATGGGTTGCCATCGAGTTTTGGTAGCCAAGGCTGCCACCTTGTTTTGTCAAAAAAAATACAGAAAACAGAAAAATTTGATAGTGTGTGTTGGTGTTGTGTAAATAAAAAAAATACAACTCTAGTTAGTTTGCAGCCGACGTAGACAAAATAAATTATAAATAAAGATTGATACAAGCTTTTCTGAAACGAAATACTAAAAAAATTTCATTTAAAATTTGCCAACGATAGAAATATTGTGGGTGCATCGCACGCTGAGCCAAACCGCTATTAAGATCCTCGCTCTACACTCCTCGCACTGCCCAGCTCAGCTATATAAATAAGCGCGTTTTAAGAGCAGGTTTTGCATTTGAAGCAAAACAGTGCTCGCGCACGTGCAACGCAATTCAATAGTCCCCGTTTGGCAATTGAATTCTAACAAAGTTCAACTGGAACTCCAAATCAATACAGTCACACACTTCCAGCACTCGCAGCATGTCTCAACAACCTGTGGCATTTCTGACGCGCCGAGAAACGTTCAGCGCTTGCCATCGCCTGCACAGGTAAATAAATAAATGAAATCAATAAATTTGAATTCAATTTGCACAATTACAATTGCCAGCACAGTTGTATTTGCTTAATTGGTTTGTTCAATTGCTGCACAGTGGTGCAAATGTGATACATATTGTTGATTGTGCTAATTAAAATGTCTTTTATGCAGTCCTCAATTAAGTGATGCTGAAAACTTGGAAATCTTTGGCAAATGCAACAATTTAAATGGACATGGACACAATTATACAGGTAAAATGTAGATGCATTTTTCCCCATAAGTGTGTCAGTGATTTGTTTTAGTTAAATGCCTGATTAGTTACAATTTAGCATCCATATTGTGTGACAGTCAATCAATCAATCAATCGTTAACCGCAGACATTGGAAATTTGAGACGAAACCATTGAATGCTAAGCCAAAAACAAAACCTTGGCCAACAAGCTCGCTTATCAATCAACCCATGTTCAAGTTCAACACTTATTTAATTTAAGAGGCAAGGCTATAAACAAATTTATTGATAACGAAAGCTCATTAGAATCAGCACGTATGCTGCTAACTAGTAAAGTTCTCTAGGAGTGCTTTATTTAAAACAAACCAAGCTATATTTATATTAAGTAAATCTGCATTTACACTAGTTGACAAGCATGTCAATTTCATCTCAGTAGGCTGAAAATTTTTATGGCAACTTAGTCAACTGTAGTGTAAACGGTGGTCAACTCTAATCAAAAGTGCGTTGACCTGCTAAAATGCAAAGCCTACTTAGATGAAATTGACATGCTTGTCAACTAGTGTAAATGCACCTTAATATGATTATCAATCAAAATCATTAGTAATTAGATCAAGTTTGTTTGAAAGTCTAAATAATGATTAAATTACGATTATTTTCGATTTTTCCCAATTATTTCATAATTACGATTATAAAAAATCAGAAATAATCTAAAATTTTTACAATTGTTCAAAAATAATCAACGATAATCCTTTTAAGTAGTCGGATTATTTTTGATCATTTTCTGATTATTTCAGTTTTTCTTAGATTATTTCATACTATTTAGTAAAAATCAAATTATTTTGAACAAAACATTTTATTACAAAAATGTTTCTTCTTTATTTTTAAATTATACATAAGTTTAGTGAACTGCAGTCGAACTTTCCTAACTCGACTCACCATTATCCAAGAAAAAGTTCGACTTATGTTATGGAATTTTATTTTAATATTTTTAAACAACACACTTTTATTCATTCATAAAAACATTTCGTACTGCAAACTTTTCTTGTTATTTTCACCAAAAAAAATTCCAGTTGGTTCAAGACCTGTCGATATTCTCAAAAATTGATTTTTCCTTCTTTTGCTGTATCCAGAAGAAGTTCCCGATTCAAATGACATCTTAACTAATTTTCCATTTCTTAATATAATTAAAACTGTTTTTGATGAGTACCATATTTTTCCGCCACTTCATTTTTTTGGCCTAGTTTTGAATTTCTAACAAATAAGTTTTAATATTTCTTATAGCGATCATTTTAATACACGTGCCATGGTAAATAATCTTGCACTGATGCAAGAAATTTCACAAGCTTAAATAATTGTTGATGCAATATACTATCATATTGCATCACCATATGCTAATGTACATCAATAGTACATATCCAAATGAGCTGGTAAAAAAAAACAAAATAAAAAAAAAAAAAAAAAAATCAAACTTTATTGGGGATTTTCCCGAAAAATTCGACTTACAGAAGTACGGAAAAACATTTTTATTCTAGTTACGGAAGCAGAATTGTATGAATTTTGCTCAGTAAACGCTGGTGCCACTTAATTTATTCGAGTTAGAGAAATTTAGAGTTAAAATACTTACACTACGATTGCTGTATGGATAAGAAAATTACCAAATAATTTAATTGATTAGTAATTCTAATCAAAATTTAAGAAGTATGATTTATATTATTCCATTGTCTATCCACAGTGGAGCTAACAGTACGTGGTCCCATCGATCAACGCACTGGCATGGTGCTAAACATAACAGAGCTAAAGGATGCCATCGAGACGGTTATCATGAAGCGTCTGGATCACAAGAATCTGGACAAGGATGTTGAATACTTTGCCAAAATTGTAAATAATTTATCTGGCCTGCAAGCACAATACTTTATTATATATTGAGGTGATTCCTTGCAGCCGAGCACAACGGAGAATCTGGCTGTTTATATTTGGGACAACATACGCACACATCTGAAGAAACCGGAGCTGTTGTACGAGGTGAAAATATTCGAGACACCAAAGAATATTGTAACTTATCGTGGTCCTTATCAATTGAATGGCCTCTACAATTCAATAAATAAACGCACTGCACGCGATTCCTGTACCAATATCTCATCGGATTCGGATTAACTGGAAACGGGGGAAATTACTTACGAATTTTGGACCAATGCTCAGTGAAGCACAATCAAATATGCGCTACTATGGTAAAATACTTACACACTCTTAAAACTGCACATAGAGAAGACATTTAGTTGTTATCAAACGAGTTATACGATTTACAAAGTATATATATGCATAGACTTTTATATATTCAAATGAATATTATGAGAATTATAACGAATAAATATATACATTTAAAGCAAGCAATAACAACAATCTCCATTTGTTTTCTAACCAATTTTATTATGTAAACATTTTGCATTTGACAACAATTTGTTTTGGTTCATTTTAACTGAGTACATTTCGTTTTTAGGAATATTTATTTAGTTGTAACTTCTAAATGGCAGCAATATTATTTGCTTTGCTATTGAAATTTGCACCAGGTAAGCTGTTAAAGATTGTATAATTTATTTCATAATAATATATTTAGATATTTTTGTATATATAATTTAAATTGCTTAGGCATTAGTTGTAACACTAATTTAATATATCACTTTGTCAATGCTTAACATTCGTGGATTATCTAAATAATTTTCGAGCCATCCGTGCAGAGACTTTTCCGGTTGTTGTAATCCTGCATGAACAAGCTGCAGTAGATGTGCCAATCTTTCGAATCTGTGGGATCAGCAATTATATGGCATTATAACAAAAGGCATATGGCAATTTACAATTGAGCCAAAATACTACATGGTTTAGTAGTTAGTTGTCTTAAGCAGATGATTAGTAGTTGGGGGTGTTCCATAAGTTCAGGCAAGAATCAGTGCTACAACTGTTGGAAGAATTATGTTTAACCAAAAACAGATCAGAGATTTTTAATCATTCTCATAAGGCCGTCAGGCATTCAAATTCAGGTACCTGTGAGGTTTAATTAAAAACTCGGTAATGAAATGTAGGAACGTTTTTTCGTCGTTGTTTTTGGAAGTCATATCACAGCCTGTTACTACAGATTGGGCAAACCGGTTTATGTAGCAGCTACATATAAGTGAAAGTTCCTTTTAGATTCTTGACTGACCCCATAGAGAAGGTTAATAAGCAGTTAGTTTAATTGGGACTTTGGGATATGTTTGTTTACATCACCACTAGTTGTATTAATACATATGTTTACTATAAGTGTATTTATATTCTAGGCCAAGCTTTACAGTTAAATATTGTATACATAATTGGCTTACATTTGTGCAACAAACAAATTTTAAGCTTATTGCTTTAACAGACTTAACCTCCGTTTTATTTTTTCATCAGTTTCAACCTCGATCCAACAAATTTGCTACAATTTTACTACTACAATTTGACAACTAGTTTACAAATAATGCGTACTAAATTTAAAATACATAATTACTAACTAAATTAAGCAATTACATCGTATTTTAACGACTTTGGTATGGTTATTGTTACTGGTTTTTTTTTTTTTTTTTTTTTTGGTCTGTCATGGCAATTGTTAGATTCGCAGTCGCAATTTAGATGGTGCTGCGCAGAGTCTTACCTGGATTTCTTATCGATATGAATGGTATGCCAAATTCAAACTCATTCTTTGGCCAATACTTGAGCAACGGCTGCCGTTGTGGCAGCTCCGATTCCACATAGAAATATGCAAACAGCACCAGCACTGTATAAGCAGCTATAAAAATCAATATATGCCAGAATCCGTGCAGATATGGAAAGTTGATTGCAGACCAGGCCTCGCAAAACATTCGATCGTTAATCCAACAGAAGACGGCCACGCCCCAAACGGTTGTCGCCCTCAAGCCCAGGCGATAAACGCGCTGATCTCGCACTCTGTAAATTAAATTGAGGAAAATACTTAGAAATTAAAAAAAATAGTCTTGATAATATTATTGAGTAATATAATGAGATCTAAGCAAAAGTAAGATGATGGAAATTTGATAGATTACGATTTATCATAAAAAAAGAAAAGAAGTTGACGTCAAAATGAAGCTATTAATTTAGTATTTTTCATGTTTTTGGCAAAAATACATATTTCGATGTGCTTTAGAACAGCGGTGGGCATACATGGGCTCTGGGAGCTATGAGGCAGCTCACATCATTTGTAGGCGCCGTCATGTCGTACAAAGGCAGCTCGAGACGAGGCATTTTATTGCCGTCATAAAAAGCAACAAAAACGCACACAAGCAGCTCGACTCGAGACGACGCAACAACAATGCAGACACGGCTCGCGAGAAAGTTAGCAACGACAACGCACATAAGCAGCTCGAGTCGAGGCATTTTTGACACTTCAAATTTATGACCGTCAATAAAACAACAACAACAACATTGCAAAGGCGCAGTGTTCGCGCTGAAGACCTTTTTTTTTGCTTGCGGGTTGTTGTAATTTTTGTTGTCGAGCTCCCAAGTTCAAAATTTGTGCCCACCGCTGCTTTAGAGTTTCATTCAGGGACCGTAACTGTTATAAGTTTTAAAACAAAAATTGCAAACTAAACATTTTTTTTAAATTTATATTTTAAAGCTACGAAATAACAATTATTTTTAATATTTATTTAAAGAGTAAAAAATAATCATTAAAATTCGATTTTTAATAGAAAATTGTGAAATAACACTTATTTCTAACTCAATAATTAATTAAAAATCTAACTTAAATGATTATTTTTGACTTTATAAATAAAAATTTAAAATAAGAATTAAATTTGATTTATATCTTATAATTTGAATATATAATTTTTTTTCTGATATCGATAGATCCTACTGAAATAGGAATTTTGGTGTATACCATTTTACTATAGCATATTTCCTTCCTTCACATTGATTTTATAAGTTGAACTTAGCATTCTTTACTCTTATTTGCAGTCCCTGATTTTATTAGTATCAGTTTCAATAGCATAACTGAACTTGAATCTATTTAGTTGGGTGGCAGTGTACTAAGTGTTTATCTCTCTCTTTGCAACCAACGACGAGCGCTAGATGGCGCTAATGGCTTCTTTTACTTTACAGTTTGTAGTTTACATTGGGTAAAATAGTTTATTGAATTAAATTATTTATTAAAAATGTTTGATTGAGCCAAAAACAAACAAAAAATGAGCCAAATTGACTAAAATAAAAGCCAGTTTTGGAGCAAAAACGTCAATTCGTGGCAACCGTGTTCCTATGTTTATCATGCGATAACGAGTTAATTTTCAGGGTAGATGGAGAAAGGTATTATTGACTATATGTTACTATATGTATATGATGATATAAGAGTATTTCTTCTTAAAATATAATTAATTTCTTAGCTTCACAAGTTTCTTTGAGAGCTCTAACTTTTTTAAATATTTAATTACATTATAAATCAATAAGGCTATATATGTACCACAGCCTGCAATCTTTATGGCTATCAATATTGTTTGATTTCAATTATTTCAACTATAATTGATTTCCAATAGCTTAGTTTGAAGTGGCGCTTGAGCGTTACACTATAGCTTATCTATATGGAATATAAGATACATTTATAACATATTACTGGTACACATAGACACGTTTCATAATTATATTACTAATTTACTAAGAACATTTAAGCCTTTTCATTATATTATTTTATATTAATAATTTACTAAGAATATTTAAGTTTTTTTTTATTTATCTCCCTTATGACATCAGTTTTTACTGAACTTTGAATTCAATTAATTATTATAAATAAAGAACGTGCGATAACGAATTTCATAACGTATCGGAACATGCATAAGTTAGGTACTAAGTGCACCTGCCCCCCTGCTGATAAAATCCGTAAGAAGCCGTGTGCTTTGTCAAACAGCCATGTAGATGATAAGGACTGAGGATGATAAGGATGTATTGTTTTTTTTTTTATGATTTATGAAGCACCCACACTGTCTTTGTTTGTCAAATCGGTCAACAAAGCGCAAATGTTGTTTATCAGTTGGAAATTTGGTAACCCGTCTATATGGATAATATGTGTGTACATACCGCTGCAGCTCAGTGTAGAGCATTATCATTGTCGGCACGCTCATAAGCATGAGCACAAAGGCATTAACTATTGGCTTCCACCAGCTCAAACCTGTTGCGATAATGGCCGATAGTAACATAAGCCAACTGAAGGTTCTCCTGTTAGATAATATATAAGTATATGCATTTTATATATAGACATTACTTCCGTTTAGATCTGTATATCAACGTACCGATCGTTCTTCACGAACTTTGGATAGTAACGCTTCGGATAGAACAACGAGAATGCGGCTATAAAGACCCACAATATGGCCAGCTCATCGAGCAATTGGCCCAATAAACTGAGCGTCGCATGGAAGTACATCGAACTCAGACCCACGACAATCAGTAGCACCCATAACAAATGTATTCCGGGAGTTACGAAGCGACCGTATTCCTTGAACAGCATTATTAATACTGGCGGCAGTAAAATAAATAAAAAGTTGCTGAACTGTAAAAGAAAATTTAGAACATTTATCATTAATATTGGATAATTATAGGTACATCTTAAAGATAGACTTTAAATATATTTAAATCAAATTTTGCCAAGTAGCTTTTCTTAAAAAAAACTGTATGAATAACCGGAAATTGTTTTATTTAGAATCCAAACATGAGTTTAAATATTTAATTTTCATAAACGTCTAGTATAAGTTTTTATTTTATAATGTAAGACAAATTTTTTGCGATATATTCTATCAATTCTGCATTCTAATCTATTCTCCAACTAGTCACACCTGAGAATCAATGACTGAAAATCACCGTGTAGGCCAAACGACTAAGCGTAGAAAGATGCAATTCTAAATTGGATTAAACTCGCGTGATACTATTGTGAATTTATGGGACAATTGAAAAGAATTCACTAAGCGTTTTATAGAATATTTTTTTCTTCATTTACCAGCTCGGAATATTTTAAAATTATTAAATATTAGTGGGCTCCGTCCCCTGCTTGCTTCGCTCGCAGGAGTAGCAGCAAAAAAAAATTTTCATAAATATTTTTGCTAGTATTTTTTACGATTTGAAAATTTCTAAAAAGCCACATTTTGTGTGAAAAGAAGGAAAAAGGGGTCAAAATAGTCATTTTTAGGATTTTCAAAAAATTATAAAAAATACTAGCAAAAATAGTTTTGAAAAATTTTTTTTAGTTACTCTTAGAATTGTTTGAGGAATATTACTGCATCAAAATATTTTTTTTAAAAAAATCGAGGAAAAAAGTTTAAAAATCGACTTTTTTTAATTCAAAATTTGCCATGGGTACTTAATGGGTTAAAGAAATTTATGTACCATTCGAACAGAGTTTAAGTGAATAAAAGATTAATATAAAATAACCGGATCAAAACATCTTTATTATACAAATTGACAAATTTATGGTGTATAAAGACTATAGTGGTTCACTGTAAATGCGATAATTTCATCTTAAGATATCTCAACCAAATTCACAGATAATATGTTTGGGACAGTTTCTTACATTCTGACCAAATTTGGTTCTAGTTGGGTTACTATATCATATAGCTGCCATAGGAGCAATCGGGTGCGAAATGACCTTTAGTATAAAAAACTTTTTAGTTTCTTAAGATATCTCAACCAAACTCACAGATTTTATAGGTTTGGGACTGTGTCTTACATCCAGACCAGCGAAGTGAGCCGGGGGCCCACTAGTATTTAATAATAAATATAATAAAAAAATAAATATAATAAAATATTCCGAGCTGGTAAATAAACAAAACAATATTCTATAAAACGCTACGTGAGTTCTTTTCAATTGTCCCATAAATTCACAATACGATCACGCGAGTTTAGTCCAATTTAGAATTTCTAAACCAAACCCTTGTCAAAGCCAGCAATCAAAACTTGTATCTAAAAGTATGCTTGTTTCTTTGTCATGTAATTTGTTATTCCAAATTAGAAATTACATTTCATGTAATTTAAACAAGTTTTCGCTTGGTGCACGAGAACAAAGCACGACACGTTTACTGACAGAAATAATTTATTAAGTTAAGCGCAATTAGATTTTGAATTGTATGCAGTAAACGAAGAGTAAATCATGTTTTGTTTATGTTTTATTAAGTTTGTATATGGAAACAAAAGCAGTGACAATTAAAAGCCATAACGAAATGGGGCAAGGCGACTTAATGTTTGTTTTGTATATCAAACAAAGGTTTCATAAGATATATTTACATATATATGTACAGTTTTGTCAAGATACACTTTACACACCCTAAAAAAATTTAATATTTTGATATATATAAGATATATTTACATATATATACATGATGTGTGCGGAGAGCTTAGTGCTGATTTAATGGCAAGTAGTTCATTAACACGTTGCACTCCAGAGAAACTCAATTACACACAAAATTAAGTGATGAGTCAGAGAAGTATTTTTCTTTTGGAATTTAGTCATCATAATTTAAAATTAATTTTCTTGAAAACAGGGATTAAAACCCTAACCGAAACCGTAACCTTCAACGGGTAAAAACCGATTGAAATTTAAAACCGAAACTGAAATTGTAACCGAAAAATAAAATTTTCATTTGACCGAAACCTTCAACCCGAAACTCAGTAAACCGAAATAACCGTTTAGTAACAGTTTCATTTATAGGGGTTCATTTCGGTTTTTCATACATCTAAGCGCAAAAATAAAATAAATTTGTTAAATGCAATATTAAAATTGTTAAATTGTAACTAAGCTACACCAAACTGAAGAATATTTGAAATAAATGTGTGATTGAAACATTAAGTAAGTAATGCATTTGTAATTATTGTTATTATATATTAATATAATTATATTTTTGAAATAAAACTTTTTTTGTGAACCGAAATCATACCGGTATTTCAAAACCGAAACATACAAAACCCGGTTCACCGTTATGAAACCTTTATTCAAAGATTTTGCGTAACCGAAAACCGAAAACCTAAATGCGAACATAACTGAAACCTAATAATAATCTTCTCTATTACATTACCACTTAAAAAGCTAATAATCTGACACATTTGTGATAAAATTCAGTTAGTATTGTAAATATTTGTGCAAATTAATAAAAGTTATTTATTTATTGTTGGATAAGAACACGATTTGAGTACATAAATTATAATCATGATCAGCATGATGGAAGAGGAGGAGTTTTATTTAGTTGATTGTGCACATAATGATATTATGATAGATTGTGTGAAATCAGAGCAGCCATCAATCAAAAGATATACGACTTTATTTAGATAATAATAATGTGGGATGACAATTGATTTAGCAAGTCGTGATTTCGTTTATTTATGAACTACAAATTATGAAAATTATATCAAATTGTATTAGTTCAATGGACATACAAACGATCTACAATCTGACTTTACTATAAGTTTCCGTGCGATTGTAATAATGGTATTATTTTAGTTGGTGTCCTATTTTTGTAATCATAAATATTGTCTATAGTTTTGATTACATTAGCATTAAATTTCAGTAACTGCTGATAAGAAATGTGAGATTGAAGAAAAAACAACATAGAAATAATATTTATACAAAGGAAACACAACAAAGAGAATGAACTTTGAATTTGTCATAGATTAATTAATTGGCGCACAAAATTTCATAATAAGTAAGAGTTGTGATAAAAGGAGATTTTAAAATGCAATTACAGTTTGTCACTTGCAGTGTTGACAAGTGCTTGCTAAAATCATTTTCTTTTGTTAACATTCCGGCGTCAAATGGCAAGTGTTCTAATATGCAAAAAGGTCAAGGCCTTACAGCCAGGGTTGACAATATAGCTATTTTCCCGCCATTTCAGGCGTTTTACAAATGACAGTCGCGGGAATAATATTAAAATAGCGGATGGTGGAAATCATACCTATATTGAGAGTTGAAATTGCATATTTTATTTTTCACCAAATTTCTAGCAACATCCCAAAATATTATTTCAAGGCATCACTTAAAATATTTTAGCCTTTTCTAGTTTGTTGTAAATGCAGATCTACTTAGCTTTTTAAGGCTCTGAAAAGTTGGCAACTCTATTTACAGCAAGGCGATATACGGTAATGTGTGAAGGAAAAAATGCAAATGCAGCTGTTATTTGTATAGGATTTAAAAATTGCAATAAAAGTGAAATGCAGTAAAGTACATTACACATACGCACCGTGTTGACAAACTCGGCAATATTTGATGAAATTAAATAATTGCCCTCACACCAATCGACTGGCGAACTTCCAGGTCGAAATAAATAAATAGCATAAATGTCCATCACATTGCCACTGTCCATGTTGATTGAGTCTTTAATTCAATATTTCTGTTAAAGCAATTATTGTATTAATTAGTTCTCTTAATCGATTTGATTTGATTTAATCTGTGCTCTATTTTTTAAAGGCACGTCTCGTGGTATTATTATTTTTTTTGTTAATATTTGTTATTTTTAGTCTTCAGCAAACGTTTGCATAATAGCTTGCTTGCAAATTCATATGCATTTTTATTTGCACGTCTTTGTTAATGAATTTTGTTTTCTGTTTTTGCATGTTGTCCGTTTCTTTTGTGTTGCATGCAACCTGAACACACTTCCAAGTGTGTGTGTGTGTGTGCGTGAGTATATTTCCTTGAAAATTAAGAGTGTCAGGGATAACTAAATTGATTGCCGTTTCTTTGTTCTACACTTTCTGCGTTACATTTATTAATTGAGCACCATGCGTAGTTTATGCTAATTCGACGCAAAATATAAAAACAACAACAAATATACGCGGAGCGAACACGTCTGTCGCGTTGGCGAACGTTTTGTTTACTGTTAATGTTATGTCTTTCGATTACAGATACCCACAATAGTGCTGTAAAATGCCGTATAAAGAACAACTTACTTCTGTTAATTAACAGCATGTACAAAATATTAATGGGATTCCTGAAAGCGTTTTAGATTTGGTTTAGATTTCGAGGTCAGCTGTTCACAGCTGCTCCATACAAAATTTTCAGTGTGCCCAAAGCGAATCAGGGAAATGTGGTCCTACTAATTGATTTCGTGAAATCAGCTCTGAGACTGATTTCGTTTTAATTTTGATTTGGTTTCAAACAGCTGTGTGACAGCTGGTGTTTGTTAACATTGAAATTTTGCGAATATTCAATAATAACATGTTCGAAGAGTAAACTTTAATACCTTTATAAAATTCCTTTTCTGGCATTTTGTGCCAGTGTGCAAAAAGGGTCGTTCCGTCAACTGATTTAGATTTGGTTAAAAATAATCTAAAGCAAATCTAAAACGCTTTAAGGAATCCCATTATTTTTTTAAACGATAGATAAATCAATTTTCTACGATTCTGCATCATTACTTTATTGATTTGAGGTCGAGAAACGTTTAAGAATGAGAAAGTTCATAGCAGGTTACGACTCATAAAGCAAGTTCCGTTTTACGTTGCTAAAGAACCGCTGCTATTTTGACGTAGAGGTGGAGAACTATCGATAGTCAACACCGTTGATAGTCAGTGATTATATTTTTCAAACCATTGATAGCTATCGATAGTTTTCGATAGTGTGCTAAATTATAAATTTTTATATAAAACTCCAACTAAAATTTAAAATTGCCATTAATTTAGGTATTATAAAACTAAAATTATATAATGTTTGTTATCAACGATAATGTTTCGCTATTAGCTATTGTAATAGCCAAAGTTCCGCGATCTAAATATTTTTTGTCCAGCCTACTGAACGTGGCTCGGACTCGACTGAAATGGCGGGCACACATAAATAAATATTCAAACATAAAAATTTGTGTTAATATGGGTTCCGTTTCGTTCTTCATATCCATGTCTTACAAATATTTAATTATTAAACACAAATCTTAAATGCGAGCATTTCTATGACGAGTTGAGCGTCATAAAAAACTATCGACCACTATCGATAGTATACGTCTGCTATCGATGGCGGATCGATAGTGCTTGACCATCGATAGTGCTCCACCTCTACTTCAATCAGGGATTTAGTTCGTTCGTTCACTTTGATGAATAGTTCAATCGAACTTAGTGCGAACGGAACGATACAACTCTAGCGGGCTGCCGGCACGCGTAGCCTCATTTTTGGCCAAAGTTTTCGTTGCGTTGACAGGGATTTTGAACGACTTGAAATGTTTAAGCAAAACTTCTCGGAAACATACGGCACTCCAGCGTATCATCATCCACCGTCGGCAATGGAGCTGGCTGACAATGTGGACTATCCGAATCTCAATGCGTTCGATATGAATGCGCGCCTTGAGAATCGGTCAGCACGTCTGCACGATTGCTTCGATAGCATTACCATGAATGATGAGCAGCACTTTGCACTGGCCACCAATAAGCGAGATGGCGCCCGGTGGTGGGGAATGCTCTTCGGCTACAAGCAGACGGACCATATGACTGTCGACAATGCTGACTACAAGCTGCAATGTGATCAGGCCGTCAATATATTACGATATGCCGAGAATAATGTTCTGCTGGTGGCGCTGGGCGACACACGCTTACAAGTTTGGTCCACTTACTCCGCCGTGCGCCAACCCAATGCGCCTTATTGTTTATTTCTCGTTGGCGAAGAAGCTGCCCACAAGGCGCCCATCAAGCAACTGTGCGTCTTCAAGTCTGAGCCAAAGAAAGCCGTTTCCACCTGCCTGGACAACACACTCTGTGTAGGTTAACCAAGAGTTGACTTGTTACCATTGTCTAAATGATCTTTTGTTTTCAACAGATGTGGGATCTTTCTGGCGCTGATTTATGCTGCACATATCGTGCCCGAGCTGCCCATCTAAATAAATTGACTGGCTTGGCCGCATCGGCCACAAGTTCTGACCAAGTTATAACCTGCGATCGTGGCGGATGTGCGCGTTTATGGGATGTTCGCGCCTCGTCCCCCTCCTCGACATGGCTATATGAGGACCAGACGCAATTGCTTAGCTTTACCTGTGCCGCTTGGGCAGCTCCCAGTGAGCTGCAGGGTGACAAGTACGTTTACCTGGGCGACAGCGATGGCAATGTTCACACTTTGGACATACGTATACCGCACAAGCTACTGAGCACCGATGCCTACTTTAATGAAGGCCATGTCTCACGTTTGCTACTCAATGGGTAAGCTTATGCATAGCTTGATCGACTATTTATCTAACAGACCACATTTCAGTGATCATTTGGCCGTAATGAGCAATCTGCCAGCTGCTGTCAAGATAGCCAGAGTCAAGGAAAGTCATGAAATAATTTATACCAATGAGAACACACACTCCCGTCTAACGGATGCCATTTGGAGCAATGACAATACTCTGTTGACCATTGGACACGGCCGTAAAATGGCCACGCACAAAATATAAGTTCCGTCTTATAGTCATAATTAGGATATTAACTAATCTGTAATTTCCTAGTTAGTAAACAAATTATTAATATTGTTACAACTGTAATGTCCTAAAATATTAAGTTTGTATGAAAACAGGGTAGGTCAAAAGTATTTAAAAAACACTTAAAGTTAAATCTTTTCGTAATTTGAACTTACTTCATGTTGATTTTGGTATCATTGGAAAGGTAATTTAAATTCCATTTGTATGATACAAAACTTTTCCTAACCCATTAGGTTTCCATTGAAAATGTCGAATTTTTCCTCGGACTCAAACAAAATATATTTTGATGCAAAATGTTTCTTCAAACAATTGAAATAGTGGCTGCAAAAATATTTTTTTTTAAATCTTCACTAGTATTTTTTCTAATTTTTTGAAAACTGCAATAATGAAAATGAGGAAAAAGTGACTTTGTGCAATTTTCAAAAAATTATAAAAAAAATACTAGCGAAGAGATTTATAAAAAAAATATTTTTGCAGCCACTATTTAAATTTTTTGAAGAAACATTTTGCATCAAAATATTATTTGTTTGATGCCAAGTTACAAAAACTCTAAATTTTCAATATGTACCTAATGGATTAAGGAAACTATTGTATTAGTCAAACGAAATTTAAATGATCTTTCCAGAGATTCCAAACATGAATTAAGTTTAAAATATGATATAGACTTAACTTTAAGTGTTGTGTAAATACTTTTGACCATGTATATGTTTTTGTTGCGTATACCCACATGCATTTTATTTAAATGTAAATACCAAATGCATCTGGTTCAATATTGAACATATCAAGTGAGGAAAGTTAAATTGTCTATAGTTGACAGCTTAGCGTTATAGATGAGCATAATCAAATTCAAAATCATTCAAAAAGTAGCATAGTTGAACGCAAAGTAAACAATTTGGACATTTAAATTAAATAACAAAAACAAATCCTATTAAATCTAAAGAATTTTTGGTATATTATTGTTCTTGGTATTTTATAAAACTGAGCTTTCAAAATAAAATAGTTTACAGAATCAACAGAGCAACATTAAAACGACCAATGATTTTGTTTACTTATTTATTCAAATAGTATTATAATTATATTCAAAATTATAATCGCGTCAATAAATGCAATAATTAAATTAAATTTGAGTTTCGAATGTTTTCTTCTTTTTGTTTTTGACACAAAATATTCAACAAAACGAAATTACAAAACTTACACTAAACAACACGTAAAAATAAACAACCGCAGAGAGAAAAAAAAATACTTTGAAGTTAGGAAAGTCAAGATAGTAAATCACTTCATTTGCTGCTGCTGCTGCTGGATCATGGAAAAAATGTTTCCGATTAATTTTTCCAGAAAATTAAAACTTTTTCACGTCAGCGTCACGTAATTCATGGATTTATTGTCTTCGCCGCTTGGTAGGTGGCTCCAGGAAATTGTTTTCCTCTTCACCAATTTCCATATGGTCCAATTTCATCAGCAGCTTAGCCTTGTGCAGCATCGTAGTGTCTCGCAGCCAGTTGCACTTGAGTACGGCATCGATTGAGGGTCGCTTCTCGGGATCCACAATGAGCATCTGTTTGATCAGCAACTTGGCGCGCTGCGAGACGCCCTGCCAGGCCGGATGTCGAAAGCGAAAGTTACCCTTTTTAATCTGCTCGCCGGCCGGTGAGCCGTATTCATCGGAAAACGGCAAAGTTCCACTGAGACTGCAAACAGAATATTTATTGAAATTAAAAAAATGATAAGCTGATTTGGTGTGCAATCTTACCATGTGTAAAGCACTACACCCAGGCTCCAAATATCCACTTTCTGGGTGTAGGAAGCACGGCCGCCGGTGATAAGCACCTCGGGTGCCACATAGAGGGGCGTGCCGCAAAGCGTACGCATCACTGAATCCTTGTGCACGAATTTGCTTAGCCCAAAATCAGATACTTTGAGCAATGTATCTTCATCGCTGGACTCCAGCAGCACATTGTCCGGCTTCAGATCGCGATGTGTGATGCCTGCATTGGAAATAAATAGTGAATTATTTCATGTTAAGCTTTCTTTTTAAAGTAATTAATATTTGTGATTTATGTCAACTGTATCCAGGGATTAAAACCCTAACCAAAACCGTAACCTTTAACCGGTAAAAACTGATTGAAATTTAAATCCGTAATTGTAACCATAACCGAATCCTATTTTCATTTGACCGAAACCCTTAAACCAAAACTCTGTAAACCGAAATAACCGTTTCACTTATAAGGGTGTTTCATATATAAAAAAAACATTTAAATTTTTTCTTTTTATATCCCTTACTTATAAAAATAAGAAAAAGGGGATATTGCATTCGTTGCAATGTATGTAACAGGGAGAAGGAAGCATCTCCGACCCTATAAGATATATTTATTCTTGATCAGCATCAATAGCTGATTCGATATAGTCATGTCCGTCTGCCCAAACTTGACCGGCGTGGGGTTTATAGAAGTCTGTTTGCCAAATTTGGTTGCTCTAGCTCTTATAGTCTCTGAGATCTAGGCTCTTGATCTCAGAGACTATAAAAGCTAGAGCAACCAAATTTGGCAAACAGACTTCTATAAACCCCACGCCGGTCAAGTTTGTTTCCGCCTCCGTCAATCGCAAAAAACCACCACTTCCACAGTTTTCAAGATATTAGAAATTTGTACTTATTATAGTTAACTACTATTATTACCTATTATCCTTCTAAATCACAACAAGATCGGACAAATAGAAAGGCGGTAATGGCTAATTTAAGTTTTTAAGCAATGTAAATGCCTAAAAACATGCAATACAAAATATTTTAAATTTGCTTAAACATGTAACGGGTATCCTATAGCCAGGAGCTTGAATATAGCCTTTCCCACTTGTTAATTTTTAATTTTAATTTTCTTATGTTTAATTTTGAATTTTTGTTTTTGATACTCAAGATCGAATTTTCGAATAAGCGAAAATAAAATAAATTTATTGAATGAAATAAAAATTGTTAAAATGTAACTAAACTGAATTAAACTGAAGAATTTGTGAAAAAATGTGTGAATGAAAGATTAAGAAAGTAATGTTTTTTAATTATTATATATTTTTGAAAAAAAAAATTTTGTGATCCGAAACAACCAAAAAACGGTTCATGGTTACGAAACCTTTCTTCAAAGATTTTGTGTAACCGATAACCAAAGACCTAAAGGCGAACATAACCGAAACCGTAACTGAAACCGATATTCGATTCGGTTCTTATCCCTGATTGTATGTATGAATTGTGAACTGCAAATTTTTAATACAGACGGTCACGGCAATCTCTAATCGGCTGATAGTGTTGGTGACCATATATTTACTTTCTTTTAGGATCGGAGATGCCTTCTTCTTTCTGTTACATAGCTACCAATGAATATAAATTACTCTTAAAGGCTACGAGTTAAAGTATTCCTTACCCCTATCATGCAAATATTTGACTGCATGGCACATTTGATAGAAATACAACTTCGATGTATCCTCGTTGAGCAGCTTCTTGCTGATGATGCGATTTAGCAGGTCACCGCCGCGCATAAACTCCAGCACCATATAAACCGAGTCCGTCTTGTCGACAATGTCATGCATTCGCACCACGCACGGATGCGAAAGATTCTTCATGATTTTGGCCTCGTTTAGGACGCGAACTGGGTCGTTTTGGTTATTGTTTGGATGTGCGCTAACTTCCAGCATGTTTTTCTTAACAATCTTCATGGCGAATTGCTCGCAGGTGCGTCGCTCGTAGACAAGACGGACTAATCCATACGCACCTGAGCCCAGTTTGCGATTTATGTAATAGGTCTCTGTGATTTCACTGGGCAAGCCAATTGCTTCGTTCGGGCTAAGATCCTTGAAGACAAAAGCTGAAACGAAAAACAGGTGTCTTCTTGAATATATGCAGTTGTGCCGCAGAAATCTCTTCCACTTGAATTTCACATCAATTTCATTTCTCCGTTCCACAGACAACTCATGATGGAATTATAACAAGGTGATGTATTCGCTCTCTCTCGGGGCGACGTTTTTGCTGTCAGCTCTCAGAGAGAGTCTGACGCGAGAGAGACGGCAGAGATAGATTTATAGAAAGCTTGTATTGTTTGGTTTTCCGTTTTAAAATACCGATATGGTTCCAAAAAAAATCTTTACAAAAATGTAATTATATTAACAGTATAACAATAATAATTTAATAAGCATTACTTTGTCAATGTTTCATTTACATTTTTTTTTAACATACTTTTCAGTTTGATGTAGTTTAGTTAGATTTTAACCATCTTAATATTTCATTGAACATGCTTCGAATTCGAAATTAAACAGAAGAAAATTTAAGCACAAAAATAAATGAAAAATATTTATTTTTTTTTTTTGGATTTATGAAAAACCGAAATTAAGGGTTAAGGATTCGGTTAGGGTTTTAATCAGGGACTGTAATCATTATAAGTGATAATTAAAATATTTTTAAATAATAATTATATTCAAGTTTAATAGAATTGTTCACAAAATAATGAATAATTTTAAGTTATACATTATTTCTCAACCAATAATCATTATTTTTGAGCAAAAAAATAAAACTTATGGAATAATCATTATTTTATGAGTTTTTTTTTTGTTCAAAATAAAACTGAGAAGTGGGCAACCCTAGCAGCCTAGTTTTTAAAGGTTGGTGAACATGCGAAAAGAAAATAAATCCCTCGAAGTTCTGTGGCACTGAGAAATGTTCGGAGTGGAATTGCTTTTCTCTGAATTCGCTTTCACTTGCGATTTCTGTAGCCCACCTGTTGTCTGCATTTCAAATGCGTTGCTCGAATTTGGACTTACCCTTGTAGGTGGGGTGAGAGAGCGCAATAATGTCGTCGTTTTGTAAAATGCGCGTCTTGTTCGTTCCGATCTTTTCGCCATTCACAAATGTGCCATTGCGCGAGAGATCCTAAGGGATGCGAATTTAAATGTAGATCACTTTTGTTTGGGCTAGGTACCATTCATTTTCTACCTACCTGTATGTAAACCGGATTTGTCAGTTCACAGTTGGCGCGCTTTATGATAAAATGTACTTTGGATATGCGCGACAATATCTTTTCAGATAAATCATTGAGTGTCAATATTAAATCATTTGCTTCTCCACGTCCAGCTGAAAATTCATCGTTGTTCAAGTCTAATAAGAAAAAAACAATGTAATGTTTAGCATGGCGGATAAAGATAACACACACATATGTATATAAACAACAACAATAACTACAATGAATTACAAAAGAATAAACATGGAATTTTTTGCATAACAGTTACCAACACATAAGGACGAATTCGTATAGATAATTTTGTATGGTTTGATGCTCGTACCCAAGGACTTTATTTTTATATTTTTGCCATAAAGTCGTCCCCATACAATCTTCTCCATTGGCTGGCTCTCCACCTGTGTCCAAATGTTCGACGCCTGACTTTGGGTGGCTTGAGTTCCCTGCGTGTCGCGTGCCATGTTTGAATTCTCCTTTCCTGCCGATATTCCTTATAACTGTCTCTATTCCAGTTAAATTCGCTGCGCAAATGTTGGTGTGCAGTTATCTCAACGGACACATACACACAAATGTTACACAAAATCAAAAAATAACAGCGACAAATTATTTTGTATTCAAGCGCGGAGCTTTAGCTGCGCGAACTACATTCAGAAATTGTTTACATTGAATTATTGATGCGCTTGCAAAACAACTTTTATTATTTTTATACACAAATCACAATGTTTCCAAGCTGCGCGCGGCGTACATCTGTATGCGTGAAATATTGGAATGCCGCCATCGAGGGCTACACTAGCGGCTCGATAAATAAGGGTTGAATACTTCTGATGTTATCGTTTTTTGTGACGTCACAATAATTTTGTGAGGAATTCGAATAAGTTGCGCATTTATTATTATTATGTTGAAAAACGCAGAGGCAAAACTATTCATCTACCACAAAGTGTATTTACTAAATCCACCTTGATCTGGAAGCTCCTTCGTGGATGTTGAAATAATTTGTTCTCCTGCTATATACAAAAACATAGTAACCAATGTCAAATACATAAGACATTGAGGTTTATATTTTCCTTAACAAAAATGTTTACTTTTGTTTCAAGTGATAAGTCGTTTGCAACGAAAATAATAAAAGTATTTTTAAACAAAAAGCGTTAAAAGTATTTTTTTATAATAATGGTATTCCGGGAACAATTTTAGATTTGGTTTAGATTATTTTTAACCAAATCTAAAATAGTTGTCGGAACGACCCTTTTGCACACTGGTGAGTTTTAGATTTCGTGAACAGCTTACAGCCTGACCTAACAACTGATTGACAACTAAAAATGCCAGAAAAGGAAATTCATAAAGGCATGACACGAAAGTTTACTCATCGAATATGTTTTTATTGAATATTCGAAGATTTCCAATGTAAAATGAAAACGAAATCAGTCTCATAGCTGATTT
This sequence comes from Drosophila quinaria, assembly GCA_035047525.1. NCBI lineage: Eukaryota > Metazoa > Arthropoda > Insecta > Diptera > Drosophilidae > Drosophila > Drosophila quinaria. The sequence continues at coordinate 1,341,504 of JAWNPO010000482.1, read as the reverse complement.
CACGAAATCAATTAGTAAGACCACATTTCCCTGATTTGATCTGGTCACACTGAAAATTTTGTATGGAGCAGCTGTGAACAGCTGACTGCGAAATCTAAACCAAATCTAAAACGCTTTCAGGAATCCCATTAATATGTGGCAGTTTTCATTTGAAACCAAATCGAAATCAAAACGAAATCAGCCTCAGCCTCCTCAGCCGCACGAAATCCAATAGTAAGATCACATTTCCTGAAAATTTTCTATGGAGCAGCTGTGAACAGCTGACTGCGAAATCTAAACCAAATCTGAAACTGTTTCCGGAAACCCATTAATGTAAAAAGTAATAAGAAAGTTTTTCCAGTATGTGTTTAATTTCAAAATATTGAAAATATATATTTCGTTTTTTTATTTGTTTATATAGTCAAATATTGGAAATGATTTATTTAATTTATTTTATTTTTGTAAGAACTTTTTATTACAGCTTTTACTTATTTTTTTTTGAATTCGAAAAATTCGATACAAGCTGAAACAATCGATTGCAAATATTCATCACTGTGCCCGTGTGTACTATTTTCCAACACTAAAATATCGATATTAACAAGGTAGCCCTTGATTGCGGCGTCGTTTGAAAGCAACTGTAAACTATTACTAATACAAACAAAACATCAAAACGAAAGGCAGAAAAGGAAAACTGAATAACAAGAAACAAAGAGTAATTAATTAAAATTTGGCATTTATCAAGCATTATTTGAACGCGAGCACAGCTGCTTGTTGAGTAGTGTTGCACAGAGAACGCAAAACGGTGAGCGTCCCTCAAAACGGTGACACCAAATAGTTTTTGATTTGTGTGTTCTTGCAGATCATGACTTTACCGCGCTCCGAGACGTCGCTGCGTCGTTCCGCGGTGGGCAGCCACCGTGAGAGCATGATCCGGGACATGACCAACCTGGTGAACGACGACGAGGCCGAGAGACGCGAAGCACGTCGTCGCACGCTGATACAGCAACAAACACCACGCAGCCCGGGACAGCAGCGTGCTGGAGTCCATTGAGGACAACGAGACGATTAAAAACTGCCTGGAAATCTACAACGGCAACAAACTGAGCCGCGACAATGCCTGGAGTTTGTCGTTGATCGATACGCTCTCTAGTCTGCTCGATCGACATCACAAGACATTGAGCAATTTCAAGGTAGGTTTTAGACCCCGTACCTAAAAAGAAGTACAGGGGTACTTCGTACCCGTGCGTAACAGGCAGAAGGAGGCGTGGCAGACCCCATAAAGTATATATATTCTTGATCAGCATAAACAGGCGGGTGGATATAGCCATGTCCGTTCTGTAATAGTGCCTAGATCTCAGAGACTATAAGAGCTGGAGAATCTAGACTTTGTATGTAGTTTTGTCTATATTGCACGCAGATCAAGTTTGTCTTAGATTTTAAATCGGACCACTATATCATATAGCTGCCATAGGAACAATCAATGGAAAATCAAGTGTTAGTATAAGAAACTTTTTTGTTGTTTAAGAAATATGAACCAATCTGACAGAATATGCATATGGGATGGCTCCATACATTCTGACCAAATTTGATTGAAATCGGACCACTATATCCTATAGCTTCCAACAAACGGAAAACAATCTTATAACAACATTTTTTTCTCAAATATTGACCAATACTTTATTTAATTTTATTTTAAGCAGTCTTTGCTTTTGCTAGTAAGTACAGGGTCTCCGACAGTCGAGTATGCTCGACTGTAGCACCGCCTACTAGTTTGTTACTGAACTCTTCAACAACAGTTAATATAATAATAATTTAAATCTATAGATGGCAGGCTCTTCACTGGAGGCTTCCTCAAAGGTGTATGGCCTGCGTGTGGACTCCATATTTATGGATGCCATGCGAATATCGGCAGGACTCAGTGCGCGCAAACTTACAGAGGAACAGCTGAATGCAGCTGCGGATCGCGAGGATGGAATTGTGCAGAACGCAGAAGGCGGCGCCACTCCGGACGATGACACGCAGGCACAGGCAGGCGCGGCGCCCAAGGCCAAGAAGCGGGCTCGCAAGGCAGTCGCCACAGTCACCAAGAACAAGGAGACACTCAATGCACGCTTGGATACGGCGCCGCTGCAGGATCCAGTTTTTGGTAAACTAAACTCAACAGTGGGCTCCATAAATGCCTCCAATCGGCTGATGCACAACATACTGCCCACGCTGGATTCGGAGCTGAGGCTGCGCACAAGCTATCGCTTCTGGGATGCCCAAGAGCTGCCGGCGGATATCTCCGACTATACGATGGTAGACACGGACATAAAGAGCTCGGAGGACCAGGCGCTGGTTAGTGCAGAGTGGGCTAAGAAACTGTTGCGCTCCGCGCTACAGTTGAATCTGCGACCTCTGCATACGGGCTACATTATTACCGATGCGCCCAATCCCTGTAATGCGCCCGATGCTCCACGACTGCTTCCAGATGATGAGGATATGGGTGTGGATAATGCTGAGGAGTTCTATGAGAATCCCAAAGAGCTGTCCATGGCTTTTGACATTAATGCCGAGTGTGAGCCAATGCCCGATCTGGAGGGACCGATGCCAGCTGCCTTGGAGATGGACGACAATGAGCTGGACGAGCTGACAACCGAAGAGCGTACCACAATACAGAATTGTAGAGTTTTGCGCAAACAGCCGGTGGTAATTGACGATATGCGACCCGTTGATGGCAACAGCCAGCTGGAGTACTCCTACCGTCCAATGGATCAAATCTCACAATTCTGGGCGGGTCCATCGCACTGGAAGTTCCGGCGGACACGCGCCCGCAGCACACTTGGTCAGTCAAATGCGGCGGATAATAATGCACCAGGTGGCAGTGGAGCCGGCGGCGGTGGCAACAACACAAATGCAGCTGCCGCACGTGCCCGTCGCGCCGCTCAGCAGGCGGCAAAGCGACGCAGCCAACAGCTCAACTTTGGCAGATTTACGGAATCATTGTTTCAGCCACTGGAATCCAACACGAAGCTGCGCAAGGCCAATTGCCAAAAGAAATGGGACGCTCGCAAACTTGTGCTGCCCACCAAGTATGAATTTGAGCCCAATTATTTCTACAGTTACGATTATGCGCCCAGCGTTAAAGTCAGTCGACGATTTGGTGCACCGGATGACTATGACTTGGATCGAGATGCGCAGTCGGCCGTTGACGATGGCGGCGATGACGTTGAACTCTTTGACAATGATCATTTCGGCGTCGACACACCCAATTCTCCAACGTCCATGTACGTAAGCGCTGTTCAGGCGGGCGGTGATCCTGGTGATCCATGCATAGGCGCTGATCCGACCATGGGCTTTTCGCTTACGCAAGCCAATAACTGCAATGATACGGTGCTTGAAATAGCCACCGATTTTGAAGGCGCCCCAATGCAGGTGAGTGGGAAAAATCCCTCAAATTCAGGTGTGCTACAGAAATCCTTTGAAGAGATTTCATTAGTGCCACTGGGGGTACTATTGAGTTTGATTCAAAAGTATGTATACCCGGGAGAAGGCAGCATTTCCGATTGTTCATAAAGTATACATACACCCCTGGACAAAATAATAGGTGCGCTGTTTCTTTTACTATAACAGCTATTGTAAGTCAAGTCTTCAAATTTAAAAAATATATTTGGAAAGGTCATCTAAATTCTGTTTGAATGATGCATAACTTTCCTTAACCCATTAAGTAACCATTGGAATATTCGATTTTTAAAATAAAGTCAACTTTCAAAACAAAAAAAAAAAAAAAAATTAAAACAAAAAAATTTAAAAAAAAAAAAAAAAAATTTCAATAAAAAAACTTTTAAATCTTTTTAATCATCCTTCTCTAAATTTCTCCATATATTCATATATTTTTTAAATTTGAAGACTTGACTTAAAATAGCTGTTTTAGTAAAAGAAAGAGCGCACCTATTATTTTGTCCAGGGGTGTATATTCTTGATCAGCATCAACAGCCGAGTCGATATACCCTTGTCTGTCTGTCTGTCTGTCTTACATCGCCTTTAATTTAGGGTTTTAAGTGAAAGTTTTAAATTTTTTTTCACCAATGGGTGTAGGATCACGCCCAGAAACTAATCACCAACTTTCAATACAATTGCCCATAAATAGTGCAGAAATAAAGCTATGAAGAATAGCAGGATATATATGTATATAAATAGAATTAATGGTCAATTAATACATTTTACATTTACTCCGCCAGAATGAACAGCGAGAATGTAAAAATTTTTCCAGATTTCTGATTTAGTCTACCATTTTTTTCGTTTCTTAATTAATTCATTTATAAAATTTTAAGATTGGTTCAAACCACTGATTTATATCATATATGTATGTATGTACACTAGAGGGCATATTTATTTTGACAGCATTTAAAGTTAAATCTACGAATAATTTGAACCTACTTCGCGAACTTTTTTTCGTTCAATAGAAAAGTCATTTCAATTTCGTTTGAATGATACAAAACTTTCCTTAATCCATTAAGCACCCATTGAAAATTTTGAATTCTTGTAATGGTCAATTTTGAAACTTTTTTCCTCGATTTAAAAAAAAATCGTTTTGATGCAAAAAAATTCTTCAAACAATTCTAATAGTACCTGACAAACATTTTTTTTCAAAATCTCTTTGCTGGTATTTTTTAAAACTTCATTAAAAACTGAAAAATATGACTATTTTAACAAATTTTTCCTCCTTTTCATACAAAAAGTGCTTTTATTGCAGTTTCAAAACATTATAAAAAATACTGGCAAAGAGATTTTCGAAAAAAAATTTTGAGTTGACTGTGTCACAGAGAAATGAAATTGACGTGAACTTCAAGTGGAAGAGATTTCTGTAGCACACATGATTGGTATTAATTTATACTTAATCTCAACTTAATTTCCTTTTATTGTAGGTTACCAAAGTAATTGTGCCTTTTGCCAAACGTGCCAAGGTAATCGATATGACGAATCTCAAAAAGAGCTGTAAATTCTTAATACAAAAACAACTGCTGAATGAAACGCCAGAGGAGAAGATACCCACTCATCGAAAAGCCGAGCAGGAACATTATGCCAAGGGTATGGCCTCATTTAAGGATATCTACAAAACGTTGCCCAACATGCTGTCCGCTAAAATGGCAGATTCTTTATCACCTTCGGTGGCGTTGTATGCTGTTCTCCATTTGGCGAATGATGGGAGATTGCGTCTCATTCCGCAGGATGATTACGAGAACTTTACAATAAGACAAGTTACGGACTAAGAGACTATTTAATAAGCTTTAGAATAATTATGCTAACAACTGTAACAAACTAATTTCCTTAATCACAAGAACCAGTATTCCCATAACCCATTACCTACCAGACACTTGACATAAATATAATATTAACTCATCACTTCAACTTTTAATATTTGTCATTTTAACATTTTACATTTACAAACATTTTATAGATATTAATAAATAAATATTATTTTAAAATAATAAATATTTATAATAAATATTATTTCAAAAGATTTATAGACATAAAAACAAAATCATTTTTAAACAGGGACTGCAAGTAAAAGTTATGAATGCCAATTTCAACTAAAAAATCAATGTAAGGGAAATATGCTTCAGTAAAATGGCTATATACCTATATTCCGATTTCAATCGGAACTATCGATATTAGTCAAAAACTTCTAATTTAAATTTAAAAGATATAAATCAAATTTAATTCTTAACTTCAAATTTTTATTTAAAAAGTCAAAAATTATTAAATTTCAATTTTCACTAAAAATATGTGAAATAACACTTATTTCTTATTTTTTCAATAAAAATAAAAAAAAGAGTTCTAAAATATAAGGCATTTTTTATTTTAAAAGTTACAAGTTAGAGTTATTCTGTAACTTTTATTTTAAAAATCAAAGTAAAAGTTATACTACTTTTTGGTATTTTTATAATTTCTATTATATTTTTGGTATATTTAGTATCAATTGGTATTTTGTTTGCCAATAATTATTACATACATATGTAAGTATTTTACTGCAACAGAATATAGAAGTAGAAATGAAATAATGGAAAAAATCGGATCCTTAATTTCGTCCTTAAAGGACATATGATGCATTATATAAAAGGTCTCGAGTCATATATCAAGATTATTTTTAAATTTTGCTAATACACCTCTTGTTTCAAAAGATTTTCATTTCAACTTTTATTTTTGATTTTTAAAAATAACTTATAAAATAAAAATCAAAAATAACTCTTATTTTTATTTTATTTAAAAAATCAGATGCAAGGGTTATTTCACAACTTTTTAATAAAAATAGAATTTTCATGAATCTTTTGGACTTCTAAATTAAAAATTAAAAATAAAAGTTATTTCGTAACTTTAAAAAATAAATTTAAAAAAAATTGTTAATTTACAATTTTTATTTTAAAACAGTTACGGTCCCTGTTTTTAGAAGATTCATAAAGTGGCAATTAAGCAGCAGCTTTAATTCTAATCCTTAACTTAAATGCCCCAAGTTTTTTATGCGAGTTTTTGCTTTGTGCCTTTTGACCGAATCTGTAACTGACAACTTTTATTGCAGCTCTGCATTTTATCCGCTCACTTTGTTGCGTCTCAGTTTTCATGTCGACGAAACTTACACATTAGTTTTGTTTGTTGTGTGCATTTTGTTGGCACAGACACAAAGACAGGAAGAGAGAGAGACACTGAGAGAGGAAGATGACAAAACGGAAGCCGTTGTGGGTGGCTTTGTTTTTGCTTTGTTTTACTGTTGTATTGTACCCTTTAAACAGGTCGTCTTGGCGAGTTGCTTGAGTTAAAATTATGAAGCAAAACAGCATTATATATATTTCAATGCTAATTTCAAAAAGAAGTTGTTTTAATATTAAGTTGACAAACAAATCGCTTTTTTAATTAATATCCTTTAATATTGTAGTGTCCCATGTTTTTGAAACACACCTTATATACACAGAGTACATTTAAAATAATGGTACATTCAGAATTGAAAATGTACCCAGAATAAAAGATGGTACATTCATTACTGAAAATGTTAACATTTTGGTAAATTTCTGATGTTGTGCTCTAACAAAGCTGCAGGGTAAGCTTAAGTGTATTATCCAAATTTATTGTGTTTTACTCTATGGTTTATTGTTGTTTTTCCATTTGCATACTCTCAGCGCTCGTTTTGTTAACGTTTTTAGTTGCGCCTTCATACATTTTGCCAGTTTCTTCATGTTGCTGTGACGCCTCAAGTTGTTGTTGTTTCTTGCTTGTCTTTGCTTACATATGTGTTTGTCTGACACATTTGCGCTGCATATGTGTTAAAAAGTTCGGTGTTTACTGAGCGCTTTTAGGCGCCGCGACTGCTCCATCTCTCTCTCTCTCTCTCTCGTCGTATTCATGTGTATATGTAAGTATTTATGTGCGTGAATTTGTGTAATTGCATATTATTTGCATAAATATTTGCTAAGTAAGCAACAAAAGTGTCGCGGAACATTTAAATAGCATCATCAAACTTTTGATATTAACAGAAGCAGCAGCAAAAAGTTTAAAGTTAAACATTCCAAATCCCAGTGATCCCCAACCTGTTACACCTGGGCTGACACCTGTGTCTTACATTTGAATGTCATTTAATGGTATCTCTGAAAAACAAGAAAATTTCAATTTTTAGTTTTGTACAAAAATAAATATATACATTTAAATACTTAAATACATGCACAAACATTATATTAAAAACAGATTTAAATAAATATAATTTTTGTTTTGAAATTTTAAACTAGTTAAAAAATAGCTTTAAAATTTCGAAAACCGAAACTGAAACGGATATCAGTTAGGGTTTCGGTTATTTTCGCATTTAGATTTTCGGTTATCGGTTACGCAAAATCTTTGAATAAAGGTTTTTTTTTGCAAAATATAATTACCTATATTAATAATATAATAATAATAATTAAAAGGGCATTACTTTCCTAATGTTTCATTCACACATTTATTTCACATATTCTTTTATTTGGTTAGTTTAGTTACATTTTAACAATTTTAATATATGATTTAACAAATTTATTTTATTTGCGCTTTTTCAGTGCTTTGAAAATTCGATGATGAATATCACAAATAAAAATTCAAAATTAAATATAAGAAAATTAAAATCAACATTGAAATACAAATTTTTTTTGAATGTAGAAAAATCCGAAATTAACCCTTATAAATGAAAAGGCTACTGAACGGTTTCGGTTTAAAGGTTTCGGTCAAAAGAAATTTTGTTTCGGTTACGGTTTTATCTACGGATTTAATTTTAATCGGGTTTAACTGGTTAAAGGTTACAGTTTCGGTTAGGGTTTTAATCCTTGATTTAAATAAATTATATTTATTTGTAATTTCTGTTTATAATTTTATAACAATTTAATTGAAAAATTTCAAACAAAAAGACACAAAGGCAGATTAAAAAAAAATTTATATTACCAAATAATGTAAATGAAAATTCTATGTTTCATAAACTCCTAATTGAGTGCATTTTCGTGTTGTCAACGTCAAATGCAATTAGTGGGGCTAAAACAAATGTGTTCCATGTTCGAGAAAAATACAAATATTAACGTACTTTTACATTGCCCACATTTGCAGGTGAAAAGTTAATTATCATCACAAACATTGCAGGATTAAGGGGGTGGCTTAGAAGAGGACAGGATATTATGAGACATCAAGTTCAACCAAGTTGAGTCAAGGCACAACAGGGAGCCGGCAAAAGTCCTTGCTTTGTTTGTCTTTGGCCATAACAATCCGGGCATGTTGTTAGCCTCGTTTTACCTCAGCTATTACCACAGGAGTATCTTCCTACCTTGTTGGTTTTGGTTTTATTTTCATGGTTATGATCTCACATTTGTTGCTTAATTGTGTTATGGGTAGGCGAGAATTACAAGATGATAATTGTTGGAATTTCTGAAGGATTATTTGTTTGCCCAATATGCAGTAAAACTTTTAAATTGGAACATGTACGTTTTTTCTTAGTATTTGAATTACAATTATAATTTACAAGTTCAACTGAAACTGTTCTCACATCAAACCAGTCTAACAATGAATTTTAATTTATTTCTATGTAATAGAATACTTTTCCAATTTTCAGAAAAGAATCTGTGTTCAAGTCATAGGGTATACCTATTTAACAAATCATTTAAAATACTATTAATTTTGAAATTAAATTTTCATATGAGTGTCTTACCATTTTCAAATTCAGTGCTTATGTTAAAAGCCAAACTTAAGGCCAGTAAGCCGAAGAATATTACGAAAGATACTTGTGTCATGTTCGTGTTTCTTATTACTGAATTATCTGAAATAATTCAAGTGACAACGTTTTGAGATACTTCAAATATGTACATACAATTTCTTCAATGTGTGAAGCTGTCTCAAATTCTCTTAAAATTGTTTGAAGAATTTTGCCTCATGAAAATATTTTTTTAAAAATTGAGGACAAAAGTTTAAAAAGTAGACTTCACAATAATACAAAACTTTCCACGGGTACTTAACGTGGTTAAAGAATTTTTTGTATCATTTAAACGAAATTTAAGTGAATAGAAGATTATATCAAGAAATTTGCATCAAATCTTTTTTATTATTCAAAAGTTTGACAAAGTTAGGGTGCACGAAGATATCGATACTTTCGAATTAATTGAAATTTGTAATAATAATAACAAATATTTTTGTTCCTTAATTTTATGATCAACCTCGAACAGATATTAAATTAATTAAACCACCTTCTGTGATTTTGGTAGCGCGTTTACATGCTGGCATAATAAATACTTTACGGTTTTACTAAGTGTTGGCCTTACTATAAATAATTGCTTATTTGGGAACTATGGTCAGCCTGGACAGATCCATGATGATTTAATCATCTGATAGCATTTCGATTTTTAACCCAATTTCGTATTGTAAAGGCTGCACGCACACTGAAAGCTAAAAGCGGAGCTTACAGCTGAGCTTATAGACGTGCTGAAAAGTTCAGAAAAAGATTTATAGATCAGCTCAGCTTTCAGCGAGCGCACGTTTCTAAAAGCAGTGCGTGTACCTATACAAATATGTATATTAGGGCGGGTAAATTTTTTTGACCCAATGCGGATATCAAAATCGTTATCTACGGTGAATTCTAAGAAGATTTGCCCAAAAAACCATGGGTCTAAATTACGATTTTGATGCGAGGTGCGTTTTTTTTTGGTCCATACAAATTGACCCACTCTAATGTATATGCTTGTTAATACTGTACTTTTCTTAAAACACAAATACCCATACATAAGTACATATGTACTTTGCAATTTGATGCATTACAACTAAATTTATACTTATGCGATTATAAGTATACATATTTTATTTAAATAGTTCTTATGTTATCACACACTAGTGGGTGTTGAGCAATTTCACTGATAAGTGTATCCAAATCCATTTCAAATAACAATGAAAAAGCTCAGCTCCGATACGGAATAAACAAACATGCTTGATTGATCAAACAGAGAGGAGCGTAGCGTAAAGCTTATCGAATTTGCTAAGCTTTCAGTGTGAGCGCTTTCATACAAGCAGTGTGTTTATTTATCGTGGGGATAAGCTCGCCTATAAGCTCCGCTGTAAGCTCCGCTTTCAGCTCCCAGTGTGCGTGCAGCCTAATAGCCAGTAAAAAGTAAAAGTCAACCAACAGAAATTCATTGCCGACGTAAATATAAATATTTTGACAGTAATTTATTTTTGGATTTCTAGACAAATATTTGGTTCTCCAAAATGCAAACTCACATCTTACTATTGTAATGTTAATTTGCATTAATTTTATTAATCATGACAAATGAAAATGCTGTGGCTTCACGTTTCTCACAAATAAATTGCCGGAAGGCAGAACATTGCTCATCATTTAGCCCAGACATATCACTTGATTTTGATTGAAAGCGCATCTCATCACAACGTTTGTTTAAATTATTATAATTGTTAGGCTCTCCTGCAGTCCATACATCATTTAATGTTGTGTTATGTTTCAAATTTGTTTCTATATAATATAGTCCTTTCCCAATCTTCAGAAAAGGATCTGTTTTTAAGCCATCGGGTATTCTTATTTAACGAATCAATTGAGATACCTATCATTAAACTTTCATAAAAGTATCTTATCACCTTCAACTTCAACGCTTATTTTAAAAGCCAAACACAGGACCAGTAGCCGCAAAATATTACAAAAGATACTTGTGTCTTGTACATGTTTCTTATTACTGAATTATCTGAATTTATAAACAGTTCCTATGCGCTGTAAAAACTACATACGAACTAAAGTAAAAACGATAACGTTTTGAGATAATTCAAATATGTATGTACTTTCCAAGTGCTATCTTACGGAATTCGTTATTAAAATGTTTGCAATAATCTTTACAACCTTTCTAAGATAAGTTCAATGTGACCTAAAGATGCATTATAAATGCACATCTTTAAAAAGTTTCGTTCCTATGATACGATTCATACAACCCAAACCACTATTAATTCGTACGCCTTTTTTTTTACTTTGACAGCTATGTAAGTCAAGTGATCACAGTAAAAAAAGGATATTTGGAAAGGTCCTTTAAATTCCGTTTGAGTGAAATAATTTGAAGAACTGCTGCAAAAAAAAATGTCAAAAATTTAAAAAAAAATTGTGTGCAGCAATTCTTCAAATTGTTTCAAGAATTTTTCTGCATCAAAATATTTTTTGTAAAAATCGAGGAAAAAAGTTAAAAAAAGTGACTTTTTTTTAAATTCAAAATTTGTAATGGGTACATAATGGGTTAAGGAAAGTTTTGCATCACTCAAACGAAATTTAAAGGACCTTTCCAAATATACTTTTTTTACTGTGATGATTTGACTTACATAGCTTTTAAAGTAAAAAAAAGGGCGTACTAATTAATAGTGGTTTGGGCTCGTATATATTTTTTTCTCTTCCAAGCAACAGCATAAATAATTTAGCTAAATTGCAAAAAAAATGTTCTAACAAAAATCAAGATATGTGTAATAAATTTAATCCCAAATGGGGTTGAACTTTTCAGATTTTTTAATTTGAGTACGAAATTTGTAATTGATTCAAGTATGGTTTTTATTTTGGATCTCATCAGAGAATTAAAAATTCTTTAAATGTAACGTATTTTTTGGTAATTAAGGTTATCTATTAATTAAAGCTATCATCCTACTTAAACGCAACATGATCGGACAAATAGAAAGGTGCCTGATTTAAGTTTCAAGTAATGTAAGTGCCTAAAAGCATGCAATAAAAATATTTTAAATTTATTTAAATAACGGATATCCTAAAGTCGGGCGCTCGACATAGCCTTTCCCGTTTGATTTAAATTAATTTGATTTTTTATTCTGCTCTAATTTAATTTAATTTATTAATTTATTAATTCTACTAAAAAGATCCAAAATTTTAAAACTTTTGAATATTTGTTTTCAAATTGAAATATCCGTAACAAATTTTAAAATTGCTTTGTAAACAGAAATCATAGCAGTATTTCGAAACCGAAAAAACGGGTAACCACTACGTAACCGATATATATAAATTTTGGGTGACCAATATTTGTTTCGGTTTGATACCCTGCATAAGTTTCTTTGTATTATTAAGTTCCATTTTTAAACTTACCATTTTTAACATACAGCCAGTAAGCCAAATAATACTACGAAAGATACTTTTGTCTTTTAACATGATTCTAATTACTAAATTATCTGACAGAATGAAGGACCTTATATATTCTAAACACTTACGTTTGGGATATTTCAAATATGCACTTAACATTTCATAAGTGTGGTAATTGACCGTTTCCATCTCTTAAATGAACCATTGGAAAACTTTTGACAAGATTAATCAAAATCCCACATTTCTATAGAAATTAAAGTTTTATCATGGGCATGATTTAGGAATAAAATCAATAACAAGTGGTGGAAAATTTTTTTATTAATTTTTTACTAATTTAATTTAATACTATACCAAAAACATGCACCAAATGACATTTCATTCAATAAAACCCGCTTAATCCTTGACAATATTTATTAAAAAAAAAATTGCATATCAGAAATTTGGTACAGGAAAATATTTTTGTCAATAGACTTTTACCTTGTAAAGAGGGTTTTTTAGAAGTTATGAATATAAAGTGAAATATGTCATAAATAGAAAAAGCTTTAATAAAAGTACAAAATGAATGATCTCTCAATTATTAGCTGTAGCCAGTTTTAAATAAATCTTTGTACGAAAGTAGTGTTCTTTTTTCAGAAAAGAACATAAGCTCGTTTTTTCAATGTCTAAATAGGGGAATTTGAATGTAAAATAATTAAATCCAATTTAAAAATATATGTTAAAGTCTAAATGGGGGAATTTGAATGTAAAAAATTAAAATCCAACTTAAAAATATATGTTTAATCAAATGTACTTGTATATTGAAATATTAATAAATACAAAAAATATTTTTTTTCATTGTCCAAATATTACCAAACGACAAATGAAGAAGTTGTCAGCTAACGTCTTTCACATATATATCGTCTTTCTTCAGTGCATTCTTTATCATTAAGGCCTCTTCGATCATTTACAGTTCTCCTAAATCCAAGTTCATCACAATGTTCATTACCTCCAGAATTATTAGGTTCACCTTTAGCCCATATTGCATCTAATACTATAGGTTTACCATTTGCAAACCAGACATGCCTATTATATTTGGCCAAGTCAGTGCCCGAGGTCCAGTAATCATTTTCAATTAAATTATCAGCCAAATAATTATTTAACAAAACCCATTCGTCAATTGTTTCAAATGCCACGAGCTCAGCATTCATCGCATGACATCTTTCGTAGGCATGAAACCAGTTAACTTTGATATTTGTTTCTATATAATATAGTCCTTTCCCAATCTTCAGAAAAGGATCTGCTTTAAATCCCGCGAATATTCCTATTAAAATAATAGTTTTAAATACTTCCTTTTGTTAAGTTTAAGTTTCTTATCTTACCATTTTTAGCTTCAGTGGTTATTTTGAAAGCCAAACTAACGGCCAGAAAGCCGGAAAATATAAAAAAAGGTACTTGCTTCCTCAACATTTTTCTTATTACTGAATTGTCTGATAGAATCAGGCCCTTATATAGTTCAAACGGTAACGCCTTGAGATACTTGAAATATGTACTTGAAAGTTTTTAAGTGGTATCATACCGAATGCGTCTCTACAAATCAATTAAAAATGTAAACAAAGGGAATGACCAGATAAGTTCAACGTGACCAAAATCTGAAGACTTATTTATTATCTATTCTGTTATCTAATAATTTATCATCAAACTAGTTTTTCTATATTTTTGACTGATTTCAGTAATTACAACTTCTAATATAGAATGTATTTCTCATAACTATTATGAATATATAATTTTTTACAGCATTAACAGTTTAATAAACAAACAAATTTAACAATTTAACTACTAATGAAAGACAAAACATATTAATATTATATCTTTAAAATTTTCTAAAAGTCTAGTACTAAAAATATGCACTTGATTGAAGTACGGTTGTCAATTTCGGTCTCAGCAAATATTTAGATCATTTCAGTTCTTCTCTACTTGTTTATTTATATTTAATTAAAAACAAATGTTTTAGCTTTTACTTTTTTACAGATGATTGCCACCTTATCAGCTTGACATTACCTTGAGTAGGGATATTTTTCATTGGTCACCTAAAAATTAATATTTGTAGACTAAAACTGTTAAATTTGATGGGAATATTTGGAGACTCTATATGCAATCTACTTGGCACTAAGTCTTAAACATTAGAACGTCAAATAATAATTGTTATTATAAATATCTTTTATTTTCCATTCTAAAAATATTCATTGCAAAACCACACTTAAAATTGTTGAGGCTTGCCCATTCTCGTAAATAAATAAGATCAATGAAGAGCATTGATGATCATTAAGTACGGGCTTGGCCTTTGAATTTACTTTTAAGTCTAGTTTATCACAACGTTCATTTGCCTTATTACTATGTTACGTTCACCGGGAGCCCAAATATCTTTTAACTTGATGGGTTGGCTATTCTGCTTGGCTAGATCATTCCCAGAAGTCAAGTATCGTTTTCAATTCTGTTATCTCTTAAATATTGCTTCATCATATCAAAATCGTCCTTTGTTCGTTGGCTTTATGCCAGTTTACTCTAATTTTTCTTTAACAATCTTTAAAAAAGATCTAATCCATCGGGTATACCTATTTTAAGAATTTTTTCAAAGACACTTGCAAAAATTTACATTTCTTTGTTGTCTTACCATCTTTAACTTCAGTGCTTATTTTGAAAACTAAATTTATGGCTATAGCCGAAGAATATCACGATTGAAACTTGAGCTTTGAGCATTTTCACTATATTAAATTAAAATAAATGCTGGGCTTTATAAAGCCCAAACAAATTCGTATTTAGATATTCCGAATATGGAATATGAATAAAAACACAAAGGCGTGGTCAGCTTTCCGCAAAGGGGGTCGAAAATTTTTAATTTTGAAAAAACTCATCAAATAAACAAAAAAAACACCAAAAATATTAATTTATAAAAAACTATTTCCCACAAAAACCAAAAATAAAAAAAAGTTTCTGAATATTTACTAATGTAAATAAACTTAGTAGAAAGTTTGTGCCATTTGTAAAGTTTGTTTTTTAAAATTTCAAAAAAAAAAATAATACATAGAATAATTTTAGTATTCCCTCATGAAATAAAAACATGTTTGCGAATTTTTTGTTGACTCCGTTCAGAGTTGCATCATTTATTAATCTTTATTTTGTAGCATATGGTATATATAGTATATCGGGTAAAATATTTCGCGTGTATTCAGCATGTTTGCCTTCTGCATTTTATTTACATTCATGATATTTGATATTTTGTTCTAAAGGTATATGTATAGATATATATGCATATAGTACTCGTACTTATACCGCCGGCTGTGTGGATAAACTGATACAACAATTTTCATAAAATTGCCATCCTACTTCTGCATTCCTAGTACCTCTAACAATTAATATTACGATAAGTTTGTAATTAGATGTTTCAATAAAACAAAGGATATTTGATAAGGGTTTCAATGATGGTGTAAATTAAATATACAAAAGAATTTCTTATTTTTTTTAGCTTTCAATAATGGTTGTTGTTTTGTTCAACTGTCAGTTATTTAGTTTGTTAGTTTTAGTATGTTTGTGTGTATTTTTCATTTTCATTTTTTTTCTAATACATTAATAAAAGATTTAATACATTTAGTAGACAATTATACTTCATATAAATAGTATATGTATATGGTATTTAATATACTCATATAATATAGTAGTAGATATATATGTATATGTATATAATTCATTTAGCACACAGAATATAACAATTGTTGCAGTAATACACCTTTCGGGGGCCATTTAATGTTTTCAAAACATTTGATTTTTTTATATCATAACTTTAATAGAATACACTTAAAGTTTTAAAAATTATACAATTTCAAATATTTGTAATATTTTTTTTTCCTTTTTTAACAAATTTGCGCTACATTTTAAAACTGATTTTTGCAGTTACCGTTATATACATATATAATTTGTTTTATATTAAGATTGACTTTGTAAGAGAGGCAATTTAATTGAGCTTCTTAGGAAATTTGGCCTGGGGACTTGCAAAGGCTTAAATAAGTAGGTAATAATCTACATAAATATAAATAAGTTCATCTCTTAGAAAAAATGTAGTTTCAGATGTAGCAAGGTAAATAAATAATGGATTATAATTATTAAAATTATAAACCTATTGTAGAGTATAAAAATCATTTTAAAAATCAAGAGAAGAGCCTTGGAAATAATAGCTACAAGAGTTACCTTAGAAAATTATAAATACTTGTATGCATATATTATTTTTATTATTATATAAAAATTTGAAAAATATATATAATTTGCAACTTCTAAAAGATCATGGGCGAAGTGTTCAATACAAATTAAAATTCGTTAAGTAAATAGCTGCACAAAAAGAGAATTTACACATAAATGGTTAAGTATGATTATATATATGGTAAATATACTAATATATGTATGTATTCTTTAGCCCATGTTTTTCATATTTTTTTTTTTAGCTCCCTGCACCTTCCGTAAACGCCTGTCAAAAACTGTCTCTCAGTTGAATTTCATTGGATTTGCTTAAAATATATTCTGCTCAGATGTTGTTGCCATTATTAATTGTCCTGTTGTCCATCTATTACGAGTCAATTTTCATATCCATATCTTAAGAGGTGGTTTAATTTAGTTTTGTGTCTTTGGAGCAACAGTTGCAGTCTCAGCAGCCAAAGGCAACTGCAAGGAAAAGGAGAAAATATGACAATGATTTGGAGCAAAATCAAGAATTTATTTAGTACTCACCTTCTGCTCATTTGGAGCTTTGCCAGTGCTGCGTCCCCAGCGCAAACGCATTGGCTTACGAGCCTCACGCTGGAACTGATTCTCTACATTGTCCTCATACTGATCCTCATCGATGTCCTCTGCAGATCCAACAGCTCGCTCGGCCACTGTGGTCTCATATTGTTGTTGCAACGCCAACAACCAACGAGTCATGTTCTGCCACTTCTGCCACTCGCGCTCCAATTGAGCCCGATCCCGCTAGAAAATCATAGAGTTTCATTAAATTGTCCCATCTACAAATCCTTTTTCTTTCGGGAAAAAATTAATTACATAAGTTTCCAACTATGGTTCTTATACATTTTACTATTTGTAATTAAATTTAAGCTTTTTTTAAAATAGTAAAATAAGAAAATTATTAGTTTATGTGGCATTTTTACTGCGTATGAAATAATAAAGCAATAAAATAATTAATAAAATCATCATCTTTTATGGGGTATTCTAGTGTAGAATTTTGAAAAAATCTCAATTTTTTTTCATATTTCCAAAGTTTATATACTCAAGAATATGCCATTAAAAGGATTATTCAAAATTTCTATTATTTTTTGAGTTACGGCCGTTTTATTGACATGGAAGATCTTGTCTCAAAACTTTGAATGCGTGTTTCTCGAAACTCCATTTTTTGAGCTGGCCGTAAGGATTTTTCGACTTCTAATGAAGCGATTTACTTAAAATTTGAAAATGATGTGCTTTGTACATCTCTTCATCTCGTGAGCCTTGCCCAAAACTATAACTTGTCATTAGTATTTTTAAAAATTTGGAACGTTTAAAAAAATATTAAAAAAAAAATTTTTTTCTTTAAAACTTTTTAAAACTTATCCATTTAAAACTAATTAAGTATCCGTCTGTTTTTTATGTTTCAGATCACCAGGAGGGTTGAAATAATGCACGCCTGGACACCCTCTTTTTTTTGCACCCCCCATTTTGACTGCTTATAACATTGTCAATTTTAATTTGTTTTTTTGATTATTTTTTTTTTAAGTAATAATAAAACATCAATAAAAAAATGTTAAAATAATTGATAGTGAAAAATATTTGTTGTTTTCTTTGAACAGCGTTTCAAAAACCGGGCGAAATTTATGCCTCTACACTAGAATACTCCTTTAATTGGATTATTTTTAAAGTTGAAGTTAAAAAGTCTGTTTAATAAATTATTAATGAATTTTAAATTAAAAAACACTTAAGAAAAAAATAATTTTTTTTTGTTTTTGGTACTGAATCTCTGGTTCAGAGGCTTCTGTTTTAAGATTTTAACTACCTGATCTTTGTCCGCACGGTCCAGCACATTGTTGGCCACACTGCGTCCCCAGCGCAGACGTTGAGGCTTGCGCACCGCACGCTCGAAGGCGGCATCGTAGTCATCGGAGATCTCCACGTCGTCACCAGCAGCCGCTTGATTCACCTGCTGACTGTTCAGATTCATTTCACGCTCGAGAAGATCGTCGTAGAGGGTGCGTCGCATCTGTGGCAAAGTGGGATCACTGCGTCGACCAAAACGCAGCCTCAACGACGGCGACCTAATGGGTTTCTGGTTGACATCGCCGAACCAACGCTTCTCCACAATGTTGTTCAACATTTCTGGATCACTGCGGCCAAAGCGGAGACGCAACGATGGTGAACGTTGTGCCTTGCGCTCCACTTGATGATTTGGAAAGACAATGGGACCGGCATATTCACGTTGCAGCAGATTATCATACAGATTGTTGATGGGAGCGCCTTTAAAATTTATGAACAGCTTAAAAAGTAGCTAAACTAAGAGAAAGTGAAGGGAACTCACCTTGAACTGCGTTTAGCTCAGCGCTGGAAGGCTGAAGCATTAACAGATTCAGGCTGAAGATGACCAAGGCGCAGCCGCAGCTCATCTGTGACTTTGACTGCATCATTTTGGACTTCGACCTTTTGATCTATAAATAAAAGAGAAGATAGTATAATAATTAATAAAAATATTATTAAAAATTATTCAAGTGTTTTTTACCCGGGATGAAAACCGAAACGAATTTCGGTTTCAGTTATGTTTGGATTCAGGTTTTCGTCTATAGCTTAAAAAATTTTTGAATAAAGGCTTTGTAACGATGAACCGGTTTTTGTATTTTTGGTTTTTGAAATACCGGTATGGTTTCCGTTCACAATATAATTATATTTTGAAAAATATAATTATATTAACAATACAAAAATAATAATTAAAAAGGCATATTTATTTATTTTAATTGCGCTTATTCAGTGGTATGAAAAATCGATCATGAAGATCACAAATAAAAATTATAAATTAAACATAATAAAAAAAATCAAAATTAATCACTGCGGAAGGCAATCCGCGCTAGTGACGAAAGCAGCACGAAGGGTGCGATAATGAAAAATAGAAAAGGAAATCAAAAATAAAATACAAAGCTAATAACAAAATATCAGAGATTGCAAACAGACTTTTGAGTCGGAAAAAATCGGAAGATTTTAAAATTTTTTCGTTTTAAACTATGTATAATTTATTTTTTTATTTTTACAATAAAATTGAAAATAAAAATTCTTTTAAAACTGTATTTAAAAGTCACACCATAACTCATACTTGCAATATTAAAAATACCAATTAAAATTAAAAAAATTTTCATTATAAAATGCAGATTATTTTTGTATATTGCTTTTATTTGTTTTTTTTTTTTTTTATTTATACCAAAATACCCTTATAAACAAATAATTTCTAGCACCGTTATACACTAATCGGTAACTAAACGGTTATTTTGGTTTGAATAATTTCGGTATTTTTGATTAAATATAGTACAAAAATTTTGTTGCGCTTACTGCTACAAATTTCAATTGGTTAATACCCGTTAACGGATCCGGTTTCGGAAACGGTTAATTCGTGGTTAGAATCCAACTTTTCTAGTAATTTTTTTAAATAACAAAAATATTTTTTTTATTTCCAACTCTAGCTAAAGAAAATTGTGATTTGACTTAGAATTGATTCTACTTCTTTGCTGCTAAGCTTACTTATATAGAAGATGATATTTTATATATTTATATATAAAAGTTATTGATGCGCGTAATAGGCTTTAATTTTTATTATTATCTAAAACCAATTATTTAATCTATTCTTTTGAAAGTAATTTTTATGGTTAGTTAAATTAAATTATTGTCTAAAAACAATTATAAAATCTATTTAAAATGATTATCTAATGATTTGATTAATTTTATCTATTGCATTTATGATTTCCAACTCTTAGATTATTAAACTGTGATGTGATCAATCAGTTTAATGCTTAGATTCGTTGTTAAACTCTTTGATAGCTGTACACTCTATCTTAACTGATTTTCCTGAGTCGTTTGAGTGTCTCAATTCAATTTCCGCTTTGCTGTGCCGTCACGTAAATGTCTCTTATCACGTATACGACACGTTGCATCGCTAACAAAATATTTCGCATGCACTTAACGCCTCACAGGCCATCTGAGGCTGCATTCAATGCTGCCGATGCTTATGCATTTAAGAGCATGCTACTTGGCTCCTGGCTGGATTTAACTTTCCAACTTCCGCCTGGCTCTGGCTTGGGGTAACAGACAACAACAACTCCTTCAACTCGAGTCCAATTTTTTAAATGGGGGTTGCTTCTCGTATGCAGGCAAAGTGTCTGCCTTTTGTCTCTCGTTTCCCAAACTCATTTGTCCTTATTGTTTCAACTCACAGAACTTACACACTCTCACTCTCGCACATAAAGTCTACTCACATTTTTTTGTTTCTTTTTTTTTTAAGTATTCTTTTGGGCGCCGCCTTAAGGTGAGCTGGAAAATAAAGTAGACAATATGTCAGTCAGTTGACTTGACTTGACTGTCCTTTAAAGATCCTTCCTCCACACATCGTCAAATGCATTGCCACCTTATGAATAATTCAGTTGCCTTTTATTTGTTGTCTTTTCTTGCCGATGTAGAATAAATTTATGACATTTGAAATGAATTGCAATGAACATTGTGTGGGCGAAAGTTACACAAGTTTATTTACACCGCAACTTTTGCATATCAATTTAAATATGTACGTGAATTTTAGCTATATATATATGTGTGTGTGTGTGTGTGTCTGCCCCTACCCCTTTGGTCTGTCTACGTCTTGTCTAACTGTCGACTTGCGTCGTACTTCCGTTTTTTATTTTTTATTTATTGATTCGTTTTCTCTTTAATGATGAGTTGCATTACTTCTTGTCCTTTAGCTGGACTATTTCTTTGGTATCCTTTCGTTGGTATGCATTGCGCCCCTTTGGACGATGACATCATTTCGCTAGGCCTTCGATTATAGCCACATGCATAAAACATTCACTAACTAATGGCGTCAATGGCACTAAAATTTAAAAAAAAAATATGTATACATTGAACAGGTGTGTCATTCTCCTAACCTTTGGTTGAGTTGACCTATTGAAAAAAGCATTGGAAACAAGTCGCACATGTGTATATGTATTTAAATGAAAGTGTTTTATATTGAAATACATTTGGCAGCTGTTTGTAAAATCGTGAAAACGACTTAAAGGGTTCAAATGGTGAACTTATTCAAATGCGATTCAATGTAGGTATTTGAATGTGGTTAAAGGCATCTTTTATTTTAAAAAGCTTGAAATAAATAAATATATTTGAAGTAATGCATTTCATATACAATTTTATTTAATGATTTTAAAGGTTAAGGGCATCTTTTATTTTAAAGTGTTTAAAATAAATAAATATATTTAAAGCAATTATTTCATATACAATTTTATTTAATGATTTTAAAATTATACTTTACTGCTCATTTACAATTATGTATATTTAAAATTCTAAAATTCACAATTGTATGCAATTAGGCTGGCAACGATGAAGGATAAAAATTAATATATTTAATTTAAAATATAAATTGAAAAGTTAAGAAAAATCTTTTCTTAAATTTTCACTTAAATTCTAGAATTTCAATTGCCACACCTCAGCATAAATTTATTATCTGACTTAGGTATAAATGAATCATATAAAACACATACACATTTAATTTTACTATAAACAGTCATTAATAATTAAAATAATACTTTATGCATCTTAAATAAGTGAGTTGTGAGTTGATATTCAACTCATCTCTATATCTGTTGTTAAATAATTTTTTTTCATGAGCTGTCATCAACTAGCTTATTTATGATAAAAACTGACGAAATAAGTTTTATTCCCAACTTACACAATTCTTACCTTTCAATCTTAACTTTAGATATTCTCTTGCTAACTCCCAAAATTGTCGGAAAACAAGTTAATCGTCTGGCCCCAAATAAGATAATTGTTTACCCACAGGAACTTATGCAATTTTACCTTCATTTTACCTTAATTTTTCGGCTCAAACTTTGGTCAAGTTTGCGCAGTCTCTTCGTTATCACAAATATACGCACAAATTTGTCTCTAGATAGTTTTCTCGTGACCCTATAACACTTGCCCAGTTCACATCTATGTAGAAATCACTATCAATAAATTCCACAGAGTCTGAACAGCCCGATTGCATATGTATGTACATATGTACATATATGTGTATGTTTTTCTATTGTAGTTGCAGCAGTTACGGCTGGTTACACAGAACAAAAAAAATTTAATCAACTTTTGTTTTCCAGAACTTCTGTGTGATGCCGCCCACTTGGGAACACGCCCACATGTGGCGCTTGAAATGCAAATATTTTTTGTGTCACATATGAATGAGCATAAGCGGGAAATTCTAAAAGGATTTTATAACGAATTTAGAGATAGCAGCTGCTGCCAAGCTCTGTTTAATTGCTCGGTTTCAGCTGGAAAAGTAGGATTAGGAATGCTCACAGGAATGCCGTGTAAACAGTGGGAATCTTCTTCGTATGTTTTGAGAGAGGGAGACGGAGTCATTGAAGGTAATAATTTCTAAAATAATATGAAAAACTAAATTTTTAAATTTAAAACTTTGGTCACTAAAATATGCATTGTCCCTTATTAAAATAAAAAATTTTGTGTTACATCTACAGAGTTTTCATGCACACTTGCTGCAACTTAACTATTAAAGTTCGACAAGTTTCTTAAATAAAGAAGATATGAAAAGCGGTAGAAATTATCAAAGCTTAACATAGTTCATGGTACTACAGACGAGCATACTCGACTGTCGGAGACCCCGTGTTTACAATGGAAAGCCAACATTAAATTAAAATAAAATAATAAAAATCGGTACAAATATTAATATAGTGATTTACTAAATGTACTTTTTGCCCAAAAAAGGGTATCCATTTGGCTACAGCGGAGTGTGCTCGACTGTAAGATACCCTGTGCCCCGTCACACCAATAGCTTAATACTTATTTGCACGCCAGTTTTTTGGATTAATTGTTTGTATTACATCTGTATGTTCTAGTGAACCGATTTAAACGAAATTACATCAAAATGTAAAAGACATAGAATACTCCCAATCTGTGAGTTCGGTTAAGATACTACATATGTATGTATCTCCAAAAAATTTCATACAAAATCTATATTTTTGATGAATCGTTCCTATGGCAGCTATATGATATAGTGGTCCGATCCAAAATCAAAAACAAACTTGATCTGCGTGCAATATAGACCAACCTACATACCAAGTTTTGAGTCTCTGAGATCCAGGCGTTAATACAGACGGGCAGACGGACACGGTTATATCGACTCGGCTGTTGCTGCTGATCAAGAATATATATACCCTTTCCACTTTTTTTTACAAATTAATAACCCCTTACTTTTTTAAGTACGGTGTATAAACATGTAAACTTCAAAAGCAAACTTAAAAAATTTATTTAAGTCGAAAGAATTAGAAAAAAAAACTCGTCCAAATATTCTGATAATTTTGACATATTTTTGGTTGCAGATTGTTTACAAAATAATCTTGTAATACAGATGCATAAATAAAGGAAAACTACGCTGTTGCTGCTTGGGACAATGGGGCGTATGATTAACGTCGCAATCCTCAAAGTAGACAAACGCAAAGCCACACAAAAATGACAGGCAACAACAACAGCAAAGTTTAATCAAATACGTTGATAAAACACAAAAGATTAGGCCTTCCTGCTAAACATAATAAGGTTTGGGGTAAAAGGGTCTGTCAGGGTCGGCCAAAGGCTTTCCAAGCTGGCCACCTAATGTGTTTGTCAAAACGTTTTAATGCCAATGGCCAGGGTGCTATAAAGCAGAAACCAACAACAACAACAACTACAGCAGCTACAGCAGCAATTCGGCTTTTCTCTTTTGCTTTTGGCCAACTGACCACAAATGACCTTTTTGGCACAACGAAATAAAAACTGTTAAATAAAAGGCAAATAAAATGTGTGACACATAAGAGTGGAAAAAAAGAAAAAAATGGAGCCTCGTCAATGTTGTGTGTGAAACAACCTGTTGTTGGAAATGTGTGTGTGTGTGCTGATTGTGTGTGGGTGTTAAATGTATTAGTTGAGCTTGGCCGAAAGGCTATTTTAACGTGGTCAATGTGTTTTTGCGCATAAACAGCAAATGCCACAATATTAAACTGGTCTACACATTTCGGAAAATAGTTCACGAGTTTTTTGCTGAGCAGAAGAAAAAAAAACATTTTAATTTTCTTTCAGTTAAAAATATTCTTGAAATATTAATTACTTTTTTTTACATTATATGAGGGATCGCAAATAATGCTTATTTAAATGTATTCAACAT
The DNA here is from genome assembly GCA_035047525.1 of Drosophila quinaria. Lineage (NCBI taxonomy): Eukaryota > Metazoa > Arthropoda > Insecta > Diptera > Drosophilidae > Drosophila > Drosophila quinaria. The sequence goes on along the minus strand of JAWNPO010000482.1, from coordinate 1,316,491 downwards.
CAAAAAAATCAAAGACTAGAATCCTTATACAAAAAAATTTTGATAATTATTACATTTGAGCGAAAAAATAAAATTCACAAATAACCATTATTTATGATTTTTTTTTTCACTCAAAGCAAAACTCACTTTAAATTCATGGATTTTGTGCAGGATTTTTATCCAATATTTTTGCATAATGATTACGTAAACTTTTTTAAAAGTGAGTTTTATGTATTTTGAGCAAAGAAATAAAAATCACAAATAATAAAAATCTTTAAACAAGCATTACTATGTAATTTTTATAATATAACTCATAATGATTACGGTCCCTGCATTATATTATTATTTTTTTTTATATAATATTATACTTTTATTTATTTTAATTCTCCCTTTCCGCTTTCAAATAAAATGCTCGGAAAAATTTTAATTTTTTAACCATTTGCTGCATAGTGTATTTGACTGGGTAGTTGCAGCCTTTTTTGAGTGACCGATGTGGCATGATTTGGGACAAATTTAGATTGAACAATGTGTTAATGGCTTGTTTATTATGTTTCAGTTTTCGCCTCGATCTCATCATGTTCAATTTGACGCACAATTGGCTGTTTGACAGCTTTTAAAGCCTACTTTGGGGCGCTGTGCCAATGATTGACCCACACAGAGGCATTAATATCAGCATTATCTCACAATATCGCACAACTCATTCGTCATTTATGCGTTAGTCAACAAGACGCAGGACGATGACGAGCACGATGATAAATCACTTTCAATTTTGACAAACGTCACAAATGTCGCGTTGCCGGCGAACACATTTCATCGCCCACACACACAGCACAGTCACAAATACCCACACACACACACACACCGATGCAAACACAAATCCAATTTACATACTTGTTAGCCAGGCCAAGCAATTGAACAAAACATCACAACGTTTCCGTGCAATGCCAACAAATCATTTCCAGCCAACATTTTCTCAGTTATCTGCTGTAGAAAAAGAAATTGGGCTTTTCGATTAAGTCTTGCCTGTAGAAAGAGCTGAGGGAGGCTAATGATGAGTTGATGACGGGCAGACAGAAAAACAGCTTTGTCCAGATCAATCTGAAAGTGACGTGGGCACAACATTTTAGGCCCAAATGAAACGAAGCAGATGGACACTTGCAATAAATTATTCTAAATCAAAAAAAAATGAATAATAATAAATAACAGGGACCGCAATCACTATGAGTTATATTACAAAAATTACATTGTAATAATTATTTAAAGATTTTTAAGGATTTATTAATGATTAATCTTGAGCGGAAAAATAAAACTCACAAGTAATCATTATTTGTGATTTTTATTTTTTCGCTCAAAATAAAACTCACTTTTAAAACTGATTACGTATTCATTTTCAAGTTTTTTTTGCGTTTTGTGGGTCCCCTGGGTTTCTTTTAAGGGATATGCAAAAATATTGGTGTAAAAAGCCTGCACAAAAAAAGAATACAAACTATAAATAATGATTATTTGTGAGTTTTTTTTTTGCTCAAATTTAATCATAATAATTTTTTTTGTATAAGTATTCTAGTCTTTGATTTTTTGATGTGATAAAATTTCAATAATCACTACTTGCGGTCCCTGATAAATAAGCAACAATAATAGTTGATAAACATTTAAATTACAATAACTTAGTCTAGATCAAAAAATAATAATATAAAAGCAACATATAAAATTAACAACAAGTTTGGGAAAATATTTAACTGTTTATAAAAAATTATAATTTTCGAAAGAAATAATTTGATTTTTTAGATGCAACACTAAGAATAGTTTAAAATTGCAGATTTTTTAAAAATACATTGAGTTTGACTTGTGTGAGCAAACAAGTGACAACGATAAAAATGTGGAAAACTTTAAATTGCCTACAAAATTTGTATTTTGCATGAACTTCGAAATTTTAGTTTGATTGCATTCCACTGTAAAACGCATTTATAACAGACAAGTTTACCCTTTTTGGTAGCCTACAAACGAATTTAAAACAAGTTGAAAAGGCTATAGTCGAGCTTCCGACTATAGGATACCCGTTACTTATTTAAGTAAATTTAAGTCATTTTTAATTGTCATGGTTTTAGGCACTTAAATTGCTTTCCATTTGTCCGAACTTGTTACGATTTAGTAGGGTGATAGGTAATTAACGTTAATTTGTAAAAAATCCTAATATCTTGAAAACTGTGCGAGTGGATATTGTAAATAATAACAGAATAATAAAATAAATAATAAGAAAAAAAGTGCGTGTGGTTGCATTTTGGGATTTAGGGAGGCGGAAAAGGGCGTGTCAAAAATTTGAAACAAACTTGATCTGGCAAATTTGGTTGCTTGGACAGACGGACAAGTGGACAGACGGACATGGCTATACCGACTCGGCTGTTGATGCTGATCAAGAATTAAACAAAACTACAAAAATAAAAAATGAGTTACAAAATCTCATAAGCTTCAAATAACTTTTACTTTTACTTAAACTTTTAATTTTACTCTTATTCTTACAGGCTAAGCAGAACTTAAAAATATGAAATTAGGGTCTGATAATTACTTTTTTTATATTATTTTCTAAAAAAAAGGACTTCTACTTTGTTTAAGGCCCAATAGTGATCATCTCTTGTAAACTGTGTCTTTCCGAAAGCTATTTTATTTTATCATATTGCATCATATTATGTTAATGTACATCGTTATAACATGCCCAAACGAGCCGGTAACAGAAAACAGTAACAGTAGAACAACCATAACAGTATGAAACGGTTAAGGTTGTGTGAAAGAAAAATGTTGAAGAGCTTGTCTACACATGTTCAGATCTCCTAAAAGTAATTACCTCAAGTACTATTCAAATCTAGAATTGTATAACGCTGCAACAGATCATACGCATTGATAATCAAATAATAAACCTGACAAGGCTTCATATAAAAAGGTGCCTTAATACTCCAAATAACCCTTTAATAAATACACCTTTCTATGAAATCGACCTTTACTTTGAAAACTGTCTATGGTCTGGTTACACGCCCCCAACCATATTTCTTTATCTAGATAAAAAGGTATACATTCAGTGCAAAAATGGATGTCCAATTTTGTTTCATATTTATAGAAGAATAAATAAAAAGCTGGTGGATTACAAGCTGAGCCAATCCATTTTTTTCTATTTGTTAGCATTTTAGCATAGAAGTCCTTTTCTTTAAATTTATAGTTTTTGAAACTCTGTTTTTTAATCCATTTTTTATCTCATCCTATTATTATATTGTTATTTTCACAAATATAGTTAATGTTAAATAATGAATTCTTAAAAGGAAAACGTAAAACAAGATATTAATAACACTGTGATAGTTTTTTTCAAAAAAAAAAAAAGACATGACCTTTTTGAAAAAAAAAAAAAAAAAAAAAAAACCCCCCCCCATAAACTTCCACCCCCCCCAAATACCAAAACCCCCCTCAAACCGGCAATTTTTTTCGCTTGCCAGTGTATTTAATGAGAGCTCGCTTAAAACGAAAAAAAATGGTCACTTTTTATTATTTAAGTAAATCTTGTTATATCTATTCTTATAAATAATAATAAAAAAAACGAATACAATATCCCCTTTTACTTATTTTCTAAGTAACGGGTATAATGATTACAGAGCAAATTATTAACAAGCCAACGCGCTCTACATTTGCCCTCTTACAGGACACTCCCCAAACTGAACTATTTGTAAATGCCGGAAGTTGAGTGTTTGGTGGCATTGTGACTACGCTGCGGCTACGTGATGCCGGAAGTCGGAAATGAATGTAATTTTCGGTTGTTGCTGCGGGTTTTTTGTCTGTTTTTTTTTTGTTTTTCCTCTCTCCCAATTGTTATGATGTCTATGTTATTACAGGCCTGGGGGCGTGACAAAGTCCTTTAATTTATTTTTATTTTTCTTGTCTTAATGGGATTCTAGCCGACGGCTGTTTTGTTTCACAAAACGGTTTAGTTGTCACCTGAAGATGTTTTGCATTTGGCCAGGGGATGTTAGCTTTAAGTTTATAAAGATGACTTCAATTTGGCTGTCAAAAATGCAAAGCTTTGCATTGATTGATTGGCCAAGCCCAAAATAAGTATACAATACAAATCGAATAAGGACGAAGCCGTAGTGTCAAGGAAAACAAACTGTTGTCCCGAAGGACTCCAAATCTTGTATAGAGTCAGCAGTGGATTATCTACAATTTGTTTGCTTCTTTTCAAACTTTTGGGACCAAGAAAAGGAGCAACATCAACAATAAAATGAAAATATGCTGGCGAGCAAATCGAATAAATTAGTTAAATTGGAATAATGAAGTGAAGAGTGCTTCAGGTTCAGGCATACCCTTTTAGTCAAGATTTTCTAAAAACATATATTTTTGAAAGTCTTAAGGTGATTTGTAACAAAGGCCAAAGGTATTGAATGAAGTGTTACTTAAAGAGTTGATTTATTTTGACAAAAGAACTGCAGACAAATCAGCTTTTAAAGCACCTGAAAGCTTGCATAGACTTGAGTGCAATCCATTTAACCTTAAGCTGAAATCTAAACTAAATTGCTTCAATTTGTAACTTTTTATATTTTTTTACGAGTATTCTATTTTAACTTTTCAGCTACCACAAAATTAATGGTTGGGATTAGCTTCAACTAAGTGAAAGGATTGCAATTGAAAGGGAGTTTTTAATTTAATTCCTATTAAAAATCTCAGTGAAGCATAAAATTCGTTATAGTTAATACCAGGGACCGCAAATAATGATTATTGAAATTTTTTTTAACATCAAAAAATCAAAGACTACAATTCTTATACAAAAAAATAATGATAATGATTAAATTTGAGCGAAAAAATAAAACTCACAAATAATCATTCACTTTAAATTCATGGCTTTTATGCAGGATTTTTACCCAATATTATTGCATATACCTTTAAAAGAAACCCAGGGGACCCATAAAACGCAAAAAAAATTGTTAAAATGATTACGTAAACTTTTTTAAAAGTGAGTTTTATTTTGAGCAAAAAAATAAAAATCACAAATAGTGATTACTTGTGAGTTTTATTATTTTGCTCAAGATTAATCATTATCATTGAAGTAAATCCTTAAAAATAATTAAATAATCATGACTTTGTAATTTTTATAAAATAACTCATAGTGATTACGGTCCCTTGTTAATACACTTTCAATTTATATACCCTAGCGGATTATAACATCTTATCCTTTTGCTGAAACAGAAACACTTAAAATCATTTACATAAGCAGCTTTAGCATCGGCTGAAGAGTTCCAGTCGACTCGACTCGACTCCTTCTCTTTCCAAGCTTATTAAGGGGCTTTGATTTTCTGTATAAACTTTGTTAGATTTCCTACGGACACGTGTCATTTGACTGAATTTTATTTATGGTCTGTAGGCCATTCGGACCTTGGGTTTACAGGTTATGTGAGTTTTAAAAAGAAAAAATGGCCTTTCTTTGTCTTGCCAAGCTGACAGACCACATGGGTCATCAATTTCGAAATTTTTGGGGCAAAACTCAAATTACAAACAACGACAAATAAGCACTTAAGCCTCAAATAAGGAGCCTGGCCAAAAGAACAACAGCAATTTGCGGCAGCAAAAACACAAATCTAATATAAATTCATCAATATCCACTTCAAAATGTCCGCAGACAGGCGTGCAAAGGACTTCAGAATGCACAATACACATAGATACTCACATATACATACATACATACATATGAGACTCATATTATGAGTATACATATATTGTGCTTATGAAAAATCCAAGAAAATATTTGATGGCCCATCATCGATGCAGGTGGTGAAGCAATGTCAAAAAATGTCTAAAATTACACACCAGATGATGTCTTTTTTAGGGCCCTTTCCCTAGTTGTAATAATCTTTTCAAGCGGAAAATATTATGGCTTTAAAATATAGAAAATGTTTTTAGATTATCCTGAAGTAACCTTATTCATTATCAAGGCAACAGTTTTAAAGTTATGCGATGTGTGGTGATGGCATCGCTTATCTCTAGTTGATAACATTTTGTTGCCTGAAAACTTTTCTTTTTGACATGGCTGAAAAGTTTACGTTAACAGTTACATAAGAATAATTCGTCTAAAGAAACAAATTTATAATTGTTTGCTTTAATCGTTCTAAGAAATGTTTATTTGTATATTTAAGTCATTTTGGTAAGCATCTTAAAATGGCATACAATTTTTCAAGACGTTGGTTCAGGTTATTCAGATTGCATTCCAATTTGAATTGTAGCTTAAGAAGCAAAATCATATAAACTATTACATTCTGCTGACTATAGTTTTTAAAAAAAAATTGAACTAAAAGAGCTTTAAAAAAAAATGTTGTTTTGATTTTTTAGCTAAACAGTAAAAAAGTTAGAATTTTCCATAAAGTTTATGTCTTCCCTATAAAACCTTGCTTGCTGTTCTTAGTTTAAATTTCAAAATCTTAAATAAATTTAAATTAAAAATAAGAAATATAAATTTATTAAGTGTTTAAAAAATAGCTGATAACGATTTCCACTCTGCCAAGTGAAAAATAAAAAAGAATTGTTCCATCATTTATCATTTGTATCCAAAAGTGCGTTTTTAAGTTAAAATAAATGAGGTTTGTTTCAAGAAGTACACTGAAAAATAATACCACTTTCTAAAATCAAGAACATTCATTTTTAATTTTTTTTTCTTGAAATAAGAATATTTTAAGATCAAATTACTAAAACTAAGAATATTATATTATTCTAAACAATCTTAAGTTCTTTATACAAGCATAAAAATCTTAGATCTTAGATCTTTTTCTCTTAAAATAAGAACAAAAACCTTAAAATTTTGTCACTTATTGCGACATAGAATTCACAACTGGTTCGACATTACTAGACCTCAAGTTAACTAAAACTTTTTCTTAAAATGTTAAGAAGCTTAATCATTATTTGAGATTTTTTGTTTTGAGTATTCAAAACTTTTTGTTCTATAAATAAGAACATATAATCTTAAAAAAATAATAAGTTTTCTTTTTATACTAAAATTTGTGGTCTTGAAAATATAAGAATTTATGATCTTAAAAATAAGAACATGGTCTTCATTGAAGTGTTCTTAGAATCAAGATGTGTTTTCTGACTTCGAGATTTTCATGTTCTCTACACATTTTTCAGACCAAACATTTTAGATCCTTTTGTTTTATCAGTGTTAAATCACATATTTAATTAATAATATTTATGGGTTTTCCCTTTTATCGTGTCTTTAATAGAGCACATTTAAAAAGTCACTTTGGTGTATTGCAAATATTTATATTAAAGAACTACTGGCAATTAGTGATAGTATCAACTTGATACTAGTGTGAACTCTGGTTAAGTGACTGTCCCCGAAAAGCGCAGCCAATGTACCAATAATGGCATCGAGAGTCACCCGTTGACGTCCTGAGCTCAAGCTCAGTGTTGTCCTGTTGATTGTGGCAAACAACCATTAAACTGTGTATCAAGGAGCAGGACATGCAGACCGCAGGATATTGCCAACATGGACGATAACAATAATAATAATAATAATGGCAATGATGGTTTCATTTATAAACAGACAAGACAAAGTCTAGAAGAGCTGTGGCATTTGCCGGACACAAAGACAAATACGAGAACGAGAACGAGAAATAGTTGTGCTTAGACAATGATTTAGATAAATATTCGAGACGTGAATGTCTCCACAAGTTGCGACGTTGAAGTATTATAAATTGAAAGTGGAATAGACTGACGATTGCCTGAGCTTAAGTCCAGCTTCAAGTTTCCTTTCGATTCCAGTGAACTTTAACTGCAAACGCAGACAAGGAATTTTTTGTAATTTGTTTGCACCTTATGTCTACTTATCACCTCATCAACACGTTGTTTGTCTTCACTTTGGGGGCAGCCATAAAATTTGGGGCCATAAATCGGCAAATGCAAATTTATTGAAAAGCATGTTCCCCTCCAAAAATGGAAACAAGGGTCGTTCTGTAACATTAATGATAAACATGTTTGGACACGTGTTTGAACCGAAATTAAATGTTAAATATTAAATGTTGTGGCAAGCGTGAAATTGAAATTTATGCTTTAATTACCACTGTACTCTGAAAAGTAAACGCTCCTTATGATGTAAGCAGCTTTTTGATGCTAATGCGCTTAGTTGCCGTCAAGGACTCTGATAGAGTTGAGGTATTTGAGTTTGAAGCCCACACAATGAACGTCAAATCTAAACCCAAATGCGAAAGTTAATTATTACTCGAATCAATCACTTGCTTGAAATAGTTAACAAGTCTTGAAAACATCTGTAAATTGTCTTTCAAGTGTGGTTTCAATGGCCTCGCATCGAAAGATTTGTCAACGTCCAATGAGTCGCGTTTCCTTCAAGTCTCAACTACAAATTACACGTTGGCTCAGCTTAATTCCTGGATTGCCTTTGCAATTCACGTTAGTCCTCGCCTTTGACCTTCCTCTTTTATTTCATTTTTTTTTTTCTTTTTTTGAGTAAAACTTGAAATTGAACTTGGCCAATACAAAAAGCGAGAACGAGGACAAGAGTCTCTCTGAATGCTACAATTACACGCAAAATCAAATGGACAAAAGTTCCAGTGACAGTTTTTGAAAAGTTGTTTTTATTTCCCGGTCGCTGACTGTCTGTCTGTCTGTCTGCCAGTCAGGTTGGCTGACGGGTCGTATACTTGACATGCTCCTGCGGCCAACTGTGTCCCAAAAGTGAGCAGCAAAACTGTTGACGCTGGCAAATTAAAAACAGAAATGTCCCGATTTTTGTTGTTTATTTTCTTCATGTTGTTGCAGTCTTTGTGCTCGACCGTTGCTTACTTTTAGGCGCCACTGTTAAGCTCATTTGTTGGCCATCCTGTGGTCGACCAGTGCTGTGGGCGCTGAACTGGGCCATCAACATAATTGAAAGCCCATTAACATCATTTTGCTCGTTGAAGCGTTGAAACTGGCGACAGTTTTTGGCATTACGCCTCAATTTATGTTAATTAATTAAACATATTTCGCACCCAAAAAGTCACAAAGCAAATTGTCGGTGAATTATGTGATTAAAAATAACTGAAGTAGCAGTTAGTCCATTTTATGTGATTTGCATTAGTATAATAATTATGATGAAGAGTTTATGGCAGGAACAAAATTAACACATACTAAATGTTTCTTTTTTTTCAATGGTAATTTTCATTTAATTTTTATATATCCTATCAAAAAGTATTCTGGTACCATGTGGCAGCTTAAGCTTGTTTAAAATCAAGTACAATTAAAAATAGTGACTACAACAATTAGAGTGAGATATACAATTAATTACATTATATTTTAGAGTATATTTAGATTTTTAAATCAGTTTTACTAATGACAGGACTCTCTTAGGCAGATTCTGAGGGTGGTTAAATGTTCCTTAATATTCTTTTTAATAGCTATTGGAATACTCCCAATTGAAGAACAAACTTAACTCATTTTCTGCCGCTGTTCGACTAGTCGAGCAGCAAAATTTTTAATTTTCAGAGTGATTTTTTTATATAACTTAATGTGTTCAATTCCAAATGGAAAATTAAAAAATCTAGAAAATTTTTACTCTGGACTTATCATATTTAAACAAAAAAAAAATTGTTTATTCAATTTTAAAAAAATGTGAATTTTAATTTGATTTTTAGCCTCATATTCGATTTTAGAAAAACACACTACTTTTTGTATAGCGGCATAAAATGGGTTAATATACTTTCATTCTACATTTCCCATCTTAATTCAGTTTGCTTTGCTTATTCAACCTGAAGACTGAACAGATTTGTTTTCTCTTATTTTCAACACGCTGTCAAAGTTGAACATACTTTAAACTTGTAGTTGTTGTTGTTGTTGTTTTGCATTGTTTGTTTGCTGTTATGCTGTCAACTCGTTGTCAGTCACGCCTAAAAATATGCACAAGTATTTACAAACTAAATTAAGTGTCGCCTACATTTGCATGCCCCCTCACAATAAAATTTTAAGTCTCCAAGTCTGAATTTTCAAACTGAAAAAAAGAAGAAAATTCGCAGCCTGCTTTCAGGCGTGAATTCATAATTGACTTTTGTTTCAGCTGCGACTTCAATATGTATACAGTACAAAATGAAAATTGTTTTTTCCACTTGAATTGCAGTCATCACTCTTTCGTTTCAATCCTACTGTGCTCCTAATTAGCGAACATTCTTTCATTTTATTAATATCCGGAGAATTTTTCCTATTAAATCACCAGTCATTTAAAATCCGCGAGACAATTGAAGAAAATTTCAATGGCAGCTGCGCTGGCGCTTTTCCCGCCATTTCCGTTGAGGTTTTCAAGCAGCTGGAAAAACTTTAATTGTCATTTATGATATTTTGCATAATTAATGAAAATCTAGCATACTTTCGGGCGCCGAAAAGCATTAAAGGCAATGGAAATGCCATTTATTCACGTAATGTAAAGTAAATGCAGACGGAACTCGTGCTATAAATATCCATATGTTACCCTGCATCTGAATAGGATGGAATGATAAAGTTACTCTTTAATAAGCAGACTCGATTGGAAGAGATGAATAATATTTAGGCCCGCTTTTTTTTTAAATCTGAATAAGTTGTTTGATAACTATTCAGTAGAGAATTTGACGTCAAGTGTATAGAAATTAATGTTAAATTTGAAATTATATGTTAAATAACACTTATATGTAAATAGATAACTTGTAGATAACTATAAAACAAGACTGAATATCATTTAAATTGTTGTAGGGGTTCAGTTCAGTAGTTCAGTCCATGGATTCAGATTCGCTTCGCGAACCATTTTATGTACCACTATTTCGAATTTTATCTAAATTAATTATAAGTAAAAAATGTTTGTCTTCATATACTTTTTTTTAATCAATGAATGAAACAAATTTTAGGATTTTACTATGGTCTACATATTATGATCTATTATGGTATATTATAAAATTTTTTATTCAAAGATTAAAATAATTTTGCAGCATTACACAATCTTTAAATTTCTGTTAAACCTTCATAACAAATAATTAAAAATTTTAAAACACTTCCTCCATGTGAATTTGTAGGGTATGTAGGTATACTCACAGTATTTAACTGGCATCATGATGCTGTGCTCCTGTAAATGGGACAGCTCCCTCAGGATGCATAAATGGGTACCATACTTTTACATCATTTGCACAAACACACACACATAAACAGTCATAGACACGCACCAAACTCAATTCTGATAAGGAGCAACGAGGTATGTAGGATGTGTGACGCCAAAAAAGTATGCAACACGCAACGTACACATTTGCAACATTTCGCAGACACAAATGTATTTTTTATGTAGACCAAAACGAGATTTCATTTTTTTCTATCCTCGTTTTTGGATTGTTCGTATATATTCGTACATTTTGTCGCTTTGGGGAGTCCCGTTATAGTCGCCGGGCGTCCCATATCTGGCGGTCCTTGATTTGCTTTAGTGGCTTGTTGCCGTCCTTGTATTGAGCCTAATGACCAGCTTAGGCCATTTTATTGTGCCACATTTAGGCTAATCAATTTATGTAACACAGCTTCTTCCATTGCCTTCCAAGTCCATTCAAATTATGAAAATTCTATTATTTGAATTTAAGTTTATTCACACACTTTATGCGACCTTGTTTGGTCACATGCTGTGCTAGCATAAAAGTCCCACACGAGTTGCAAATTTGTTCGTATTCCAAGGCGAATTCTTTAAATTTATAGGCAGCATCTTTTTGCATTGCCATAAAATAAACCAAATGTTGGGCCCAAGCATTCAAAAGGAAAATGAAATATAAGAAAAAAGTTTGGCTTTAAAGTATTAAGTGGACATTCTATCAGTTGCTTAGATTGTAAGTTGTTATTAGAATAACAAGATATATTTCTTGATTTAATTTTTTTTAATAGGAAAGCAAGACCATTTATTTAAATAGTGATTTCTTTTTATTTATTTATATATTTATTAAAAGCAAACATGGCTGCCTCTAGTAGATTTAAATATAATATAAATATGCATTATAAATACAATTGATATTAGAGAAATAAAAAGAAAAAGAAAGCTTAAATTCACTTTCAAAATAAGTCTTATTTGTTTATTATTAATATTTACTCTTAAGATGATCTCAAAATCTTGCCTAACTCCTTTTATAGATTTTTTATAATAAACTATAATATAAACAACGTTGTTTTCTTTTTCTCTTTATCAGATTTCAATTTCTCTTGCCGTTAATTAAACAATAATAATTTGAGTTAGCATTTAACATTCTGTAACAAATAAATATAGGTACATACATGGGGATATGATGAATTTATAAAATTTATAATAAAAATTTCAAAATAAAAAATTGCAATAAAATAATAGTATATTAAGAAAATGAAAGTAAATGGATCTAGATTAAATTCCAATCACAAATAACTAAATATCCAAAAACCGTTTGCTTGTTAACTCTTTAGCTGACACACACACACACACACTCACAAACAATGTAGTTTGCACAAAACGCCTTATTTAATACGTACCATAAAAGCCTTTGAAAAGAAAACAAAAAACGTTGCATACTTTGGGGCGCACATTATGGACAAATCCCTTTAGTTTGTTTGCCATTTCTATTTGCACATCGTTTTGTAATGTAATGCGAGTTGTTGCGACAAATTGCTGGGGATTTTGAGCCACTCGAAGCGCAGCGGGACAGAAGACTAGCTTCCTCCTCCTCTCCCTTAATCCTCGCCGTTGACTGCCCTTAATGTGAGGGCTGAGTAAAAGAGAAACTGAGAGCAGAGGGAATGACACCAAAATGGTTCTGTTTGGACTGTTCGGTTGTTAGTTCTTCCGTTTGGCGATTTTTAGCGTCAGTTGTAGACCGTAATGTGACAGCCAGTTGGACTTAAGAGGTGAATGGCTTGGACTTGGACTTTTACTGGACTGGACGTGGTCGGGGTTTCACATGTTGCCAGTGCACAGTGGTCGTACCCATACGACAAAAATCAAAAACCAAAATCGATACTTTACAATTTGAATAATGTCATTCATCTCATAAATAAATTGGCTATTTGAATGCAACGTATTGGATTCAAAAAATTCTTAAAATCGTTGTGTGTCGTCCAAAATATCTAAAATAACCAAAAGATCTTTTGTGAGTGTTTTTCGCTTCCTAGTTATTTCTAATTTCTCTTAAGCTTTTAGTTGTGTTCCCCATCGATCCCCAGCCCATATTTTTTTTTATCATAGATACGTATCTTAAGATTCAAATAAAATCGAAATTAGCTGCCTTTAGCCGCCTTTTTTTAACAATATTTTGCTCGGAGTGCAAAAGACATATGGATCTGTTCTTTGTGTTTTTCGTGGTAATTGCTCATTTATGTGTTTCTTATTGCTTGTTTGTGCTTTAAATGTCAAATTTGTATTTTTCTTTTTAACTAACGCTACTTTTGGTTCATTTAAATTGGTATAGGCCTTTCTTATCCTAAATTAATTTCCTTCCCCTTTTTACATTATTTGAAGACTAATTCATTTTATTTTTCTTTAAAATGCATTTAAATATTTTCTTTATAATTTTGTTTTATGTTTTTGGTTTTTTTTTCAGTAGTATTTACAAACAACGATTTAACTCGAATTACTCGAATTTTATTTAATATTTATATATATATAAATGGTTGGTGTAGGCGTATGGGCGTATAACCACGCCCAATTTTTTTATCATAGTCTAATAATAATGTTATGAGCTTACAGTTTAAATTATGGATCTGTAGGACATGTCTAACTATTTCTGTGGCGTATCTCCATACAAGTCCGACCACTGTGCAGTGTTTGTCTTGCTCAAACATCGCCTGCTCATTTACGCAAATTTCACACTAAGTACTTAGCACTGGCAACTTTTCAGTTGCAATAAGCTGCAGTCGGAGTATTGGTAGTTGGTAGTTGCCAGTTGGTAGATAGAGCTGTTAACTGGTAGCTGTAAGCTAAAACTGTTGGACCAGTTGTCGACCAACTGTGTTGTCATTTTGTGTGACGGCTTGGACTTGTAGTTGGCTCTGAGAACAGAACTATGTTGACTTTATGTTATTGTTGTTGGCTATCGATACATATTTTATTTATTTATATGCAGTTTGTCAAGAAACACTTTACACACCCAAAAAAATGTAATATTTTGACTTTAAATAAAAAAATAATAGCTTATTATATATATTTGTAAAAGTCATTTAATTTCCGTTCGAATAATGCAAAAATTTCCTTAACCTATTAAATGCCCATTAAATATTTTGAATTGTTGTAAAAGTGTACTTTTTCAACGTTTTTTCTCGATTTTTTTTACAAAATATTTTGATGCAGAAAAATTCTTCAAACAATTCTAAGAGTGACTGCGAAAAAAAATGTTCAAAAATCTGTATGCTAGTATTTCTTATGATTTTTGAATATAGCTAAAAATTACCCATTTTTCCTACTTTTCATACAAAAAGTGGCTTTTTAGAAATTTTCAAAAAATCATAAAAAATATTGTCAGACTACCACTACACACCACTATGCCGGAACCAAATATACAACCTATCAGAATTTCACCTACTTTCACTTTTATAATTCTAAGCTAAATCTGTTGTGTTGTCATTTTGTGTGACGGCTTGGACTTGTACTTGGCTCTGAGAACAGAACCATGTTGACTTTAAGTTATTGTTGTTGCCCATCGATATATATTTTATTTATTTATATATTGTCAAGTCTGGTTGAACAGCCTAAAGATTACACTTTAAGGTCGACTTACCAAATTCTGTGTTATTCCAATAATACTAGTCAAAGATATGCAGAAGGTCTAGTTGTATTTGTTAGCCCGTTTTCATTTACTTTGTATTTAGTTCCTTTGTCTAGACACTTGTAAGCGATTCAATTATAAACACATGGCACTTACCATCCCCAAACTAAAATCAACAATGGACATTTTGTAGTCCATTAGCATTTTTTGTAAAACGGGGAACACAAACGAGGGAAACTCAACCTGAAATGTTGTTATGCCAAGCGTTGTTGGGTTTGTTATTCCAGCACAAAAGTTTCTCAATCAGGAATAATACAGAGCAGAGTCGTAAGTGCCATAGCAATAGACAGATAAGTGAACCGTATTCTATAGTTGTAGGGGTAATAAATGTGCCAATGGCCTTCTATCACCTTTCAATGCGTTGTGGACAAGTTTAGATACCTATTTATTTTAAGAATACTTGGCTTAGTCTGTGAAAACTACAAGCCACATGTGAGGTAAGCAAATGTTATTGACATCTTGCAATCGTTACGGTTGAAAAAAAAGTACAAAATCTTCGACCCTGTACTTAAAAATTGAAGAGATTCTATTAAGTTTGTCAATAGATAAATATGCGAAATAGGCAAATGGAGGCGAAGTAGTCCAATAAAATATAGATTTATTTTTTGAACTAGTTCCTTAGAAACTTAAATAAAATATGAATAAAATTACATATTCAACAAAAGTTTTTTTTTATTTTTGCAAAATTAAATATGAAATTTTTGGGTATGTGAAAACATTAACTTGACTAACTGAAAATTCTGTATATTGTACTTTGTGTCTTTTACTCAGGGTTGTTAGCAGTTGGGTTCACTCTCCTGTGTCCTTTTCTACTAGCTTACACAATTATTTTAGACGTGGCAAGATATACACATTTCAAAGAAGCGGATCAGTCGAGTGTACTCGACAGTAATATACCCTGGGCTTAGCATGTACTTACACACGTTGCGAAAAATTTTAACTTAAGACCCAGAATTCTACACTTACACACAAAGACTCACATAAGTACCTTGGCGTCATTCTGGACAGAGAGCTGAAGTTCAAAGAGCACACATCTATGGTTAGACGGTCCATATTGGCGAAAGCTAAAAAGATGGCATGGTTGCTCTCTTCCCGCAATAAGCTGTCTCTCGCAAACAAATTGGCAATATATAAAAGCATCTTATGCCCGATTTGGAAATATGCTCTACAAATATATGGCATAGCAGCGAAAAGCCACATTAACAAATTAAGGGTGGCCCAAGCGAAGATTCTTCGACGAATTACTGGTGTCCCTTGGTACATCCGGAATAGGGGCATCGAAAGGGACTTTAAAATTCCCATGATTGGCGATGTACTTCAAAGACTCTCTGGAAACTACGTGCTACGCCTTGGTGGACATCCAAATGCTCTGGCCAATCGACTTACAATCAAGGCGAGAAAAAGAAGGCTAAAAAGGTGCCACCCACTTGATCTCCCAACTAGGATATTTTTGTAAATAGATAACTGTATATAGTGTATATAATTTTAATGTAATTTTTAGTTTTAAGTTCCTATTTAACGTCCATGTGACCTAAACTGTTTCACAAATTTAAAACAAGACTAAGTTGCCCCTTAGGTAACAGCAAGCTTGTTTAATAAAACTACTAATTTTTTACCAAAAAAAAAAAAAAAAAAAAAAAAGACCCAGAATTATAGGTGATGTAATTTTTCTATGGCAAAATTTTAATAATAATAGGGAGTCTTCATTCTAAATTGATCGTCCTAACTCTTACCATCTCTGACATGGCTATATCGACTTGGCTGTTGATGCTGATCAAAAATATATACACTTTATGGGGTCGGAGCTGTTTTGTCTCCCTGTTACATACTTTTGGACAAACTTAATATACCCCCAGGGTATTAAATCGAATATACAAATGGGAGTTTGAGTGCGAATGCGAATGCTTATACAATTTATGAGTTATTCGCTGTCAGTGCAAGTAACACAATTCAATTTTAAATTCTCATTGAACTCACGCTGCTCCGTCGACCCTCTTGCAATTTTACTAATGAAATGGATACATTCCTTCGTTTGTCGTCTCGAGCTGCTTTTGGCTTAAACGCTTATTCCAAGGTTATTAATTACGTATAGTGCGTACAGCTCTGAGCTCTGTCTTCGTATTTTGAACTTGGCTTTAGCTACCTCGTCTCATCGATCAAAATGCTCAAAATAAATTTAATGACACCCTCTGTCAGGTGTCAATAACTTTTGTTGGAAAACATCTCTTTAAATAGAATAGAGCCTACAGGTGTGCACATGACTTTATATCTCAATGTACTTGTTATTTATAAGACAAGAACTTTTACTTTAAGTAAACTTATTATTGCTCTTCACATATGTAATTAAATATCAATTGTTTGTTTAAGTAAATGGAGTAAATATATGAAGATAATTATAATTCCATTATTAAAAGAAACTTGTTACTTCTTATTCAGATTCAAGAAGTGGCAGCAAAACTAAATATTAAAATTAAAGAGTTTTTTAAAATTTAATAAATATTGATAATAGTTTTAATAACAGGCAGATGATTGAATCTCTGATCCTAAAAGAAAAATATCCAATTTTAAATGGCTAGGACATCTCAATGGCGTTTTTCCCAATTTTGTTCTTATCTCATAAAATGTCAAAATGTCACAAGTTGAATTTGGGAATGGCAAATTGTTATTAAAAAGAATCTCTTTACAATATTGACAGTCTGAAATGCTTTGGATTTAAGCAATGTACAAATAGTTTTATTGGTATTATATTAGATAAGCTCAGCATTTTAAACCAATTTTGAATTTATAGTTTCATTGATATACCCAAATACTGTCAGTTATAAAATTTGTGTTCCATGCGTTGTGTGTGAGCGTTTTTTTTATTTATATTTCCATTTTTTGTATCGCTACAAATCGATAGCTTAATTAAGCGTGAGCATTTCTCGGAGTTTTATTAATAGGTTTTTGCCTTGGGTCCCATTAAATCGCTTTGGGGGCCAACACCAGCCATAAACTACAACTGCCCAGTTGGGTTATCATTGCCAGCAGTTCCAGTCAGTTTCAGCTACAGGTCAATTAGTCAAAATGCTGCCAACCGAAATGTTTTGGCAGTGTGTGAAGTCCACGTCTAAATGCCAGGCATCTGTGGTATCTATGTTCTCTCTCTCTCTCTCTCCTCTCTCTCTCTCTGGGTGTCCTTTTCCGTATCCTGCTGTGCTCTCGAAAATTACCAGACCGGAGCCAATCAGTGTCAATATATGCTCACTTAAACGCACCTTAAAGCTGTTAAATTTGACACATGTTTTGAGTCTGCTCCTTTGACCCCGTCGATACCTTCGTCATGTCTCCGTGTGCCTCTGTTAAATGCGCAAGGTTAAAGCTAAAAATATGCTTTAATATTACGCCCTCACCCCCTTCTAGTCAATGCTTTGGATTACAAATTTTATTCGATTTTCATCGTCTACTTGTGGCAATCCCAAAAGTATGCAACAAGTTTTCGGTTTACAGCTTTGACAGGCTGACAGTTTATCGGCTCCGTGTTGCCTGCTCGACTTTTCTGGGCAACCTATAAATTAGTGTCGCTCCTGACCAAGTGTGGCTTGCGGTCAGAATTGTGCAGGTGCCAAGTTGCCGGCAAGGTCATCAAGTTACTCAGATTACTTTTGGCACTTTTCTTTGCAATTACAAATTACGCATACGCCATGGTTGACTGCAACAGTTGATAGATTCGCACAGCTGCCAACTGCCACTGTGATGCAGGTGCATCTAAAATTACAAACTGCAAACTGCTGACACATTTCTGCCACGCCCCCTTTCGTGCTTTCGAGCTCATGTTGAACAGGCCCCTCTGCCTGCCAAGGATGATGCGAATAAATTTCCATTATGAACCTGGCCACGTGTGAAGCGTAGTTGCATGTTTGTTGACATGCTTAGGACTCTTCATACTAATAAAATGCTTCCAGCTTGCCCCTCTCCCTCTCTCTCTCTTTCTCTCTCTCAAAGCGATGTAACAATGGCAATTGTCTTGACTTGACACCGTCGCCCATGCAGTGCTCTGTTAGCCAGGCTAAGAGCTCGACACAGATAATTCTCGCGTGTGGCAGCTTATGTGGGTTTTTTTAAAGGTTATAGTGGACTACAAATGCACTACCTTAATTGTAGTGGGTATTTAATCGTAGAATCAAATGATAAACTACTGTGCGTAGTACTGCTCTCTGAGGAAAAAAATAAAAATATTACAATCATCTAAAATATTGTTTGCAAAAGAATAATATATTTTTTAATTGAATTTAATAAAAATGTTATCTAATCAATTGTAAGTAAATAATAATTTCAAATGTTATTCAGGCCAGTTCCGGTTTTCGCTTTTTACTTTTCGCTTTTTTACTAATTATTCAGAGCTAACTTAATTCAATTTGAATTATATTTAAAAAGAATTTAGAATTTATTTTCATGCATTTAAAAAATTGCCTGAATTTAGAATTTTAATACATAAATTATATTATTTTTCGAAATGGATAAAAACAACCATTTGAATTACAGTATAAATTCTTGGCAAACACTAACTGCTAGAAATATACTTATATTGTACTTTTTTTTTATGTCGGAAAGTAAATATTTTTGCGTTTCATTCCGAAGAACTGAAAAATCAGATGACTCTATCAATTGTATTTGTAATTGAATATAATTTGTTGTTACTGATTTTTATTTATATGTAATTAATGCATACATTTTTCATATTAACCTGTACGATTACTTAGTTACAGAGTATTAAAATGACATTATTAACATGTAGGAAATGCCTGTTCACATCTTGTCCCATTTATAAGTCGGCTTAAAGTGCTAATATGCTCATTTGGCATCCCTCTCGAGAGGCAGGCAATAACAAAAGAACAAAGAACACAATAAACTGCTGTTGGTAGCGAGAACATTGTCACACGAAGCGACCCAAAAAAACAGAACGCTTTTGGGAGATGATGTACATCTGATGTTGCATGTTTTTGTCATGGCGCACACTTGACACAAATTTTGAGACAGACTTTCAATTACCAGTCAAAATTTAGTAAAATCCAAAATACATTTACGTGTTAAAATTGTGTATTGTGGCTAATCAATTTAGCTCCCGCCTTGACAGCTGAAATCGATTAACTTCATTTGTGAATTGTCAACTAACTGTTGCCGTTGCCCGTTAAATTAATGTCAATTATTGGCCCTTTGCACCGCAGCTTGGCCTACAACTTACCTGAAATAGAGCTAGAAAACAACAAGGAAAAAATGCTATTAGTAAATGGTATACACAAAATTTGCTTAATACTATTTATAAGCAGGGATTAAAACACAAACAAATATCGGTTTCAGTTACGGTTTCGGTTATGTTCGCTTTTAGGTTGTAGCGACGCTTGAAAAATGTATTATATTAACCGGCCGAAAGTATGCAACAGAATTTTTTTTTGCGAACATCAACGAATATCGTAACTTTCGCTAACGCCCCTATTGTCCATAATCGGTAGAAAAAGTTGTTAACAAGTGGAAATGGAGTGAGAGAATTTCTATGTTAATTAATTGGAAATGGCGTATGGCCCACTTTCGCTGTTATTAGTTTTCCTGTATGAGAATCAGTCTACTGTCATCCTCTTTTAATTTTGATCGTCAAACGAGGAGGTTGTTTTCTCTGACAAAAATTAACAGTGCGAAAAAAAAAAACTAAAACCGCGCCAAGTACAAAGTCGAGATAATTTTGCATTCGTCAAGTTTTGAATTAAAAAGAATTTACCTATAATAATACAATATAATAATATATATTCATTGTGTATTTTAAACCACGGAAAAGACTGCCGCTTGGCCGTTGTAAATTGATTAATAAGTGCCAAACGCTAAGAGCGGTAAGTTGGCCAACATTTTTTTTTTTTGATCTCCTGTAGAATTTGGGCAGATTTTTAGGACATTTTTTTTTTGTTTTTGTAATTGCAGAATTGGCACTTAGTGCATTTTATATATTTGAATTGTCAATTCAATTGCTGCCATATTAGCAGCCTGCAATAATTGGGAAGCATTCGCCGAATAAAAAAGCAACAAAACAGCTGGCAGAAATCCTCTCCGAAGACATTTAATTGCGCTCTCAGTAATCGCAAATTCGCCGCATGCAATTGTGGGATCAAAGGAGAGACAAGAGCGCCGCGGAATTAGTTCGGATTCGCGCCTCTGCAGTAAACGACGGACGGAGAAGCTGCAGATTTTTAAACCGGGATATCTAGGGTTATAAGTGACATTTTTTTTTTCTTTTTTTTTCTACTGTTTTTTCTGCGTATGCCATTCTGGCTAAATTAGTGTATTAACATAGTGTAAGTGCAAAAAAAAATGAATAGCTAAGTTAAAATAGTGAAGAAGCACCCAAGTAGGGTTAAGTTGAGGCCAACGCCTGCAACGTGGGTCGCTTTAGGCAAGAATGCCACTGAAACGCAAACTTGGCGTTAAATTTGTTAAATTTTCAAGTTGTGCTTAATTGATTTTTCTAAGATTTCAAATGCGAATTTTCAATTGTCTGTCCCTCTACATATAATTTTTTTTCTCCTCCTTCTTTTCTTTTCCTTTGTGTTTTTTTTTTTTTTCCGTTTGGCGACCGCCATATTGGCGACGAGAGCCGATTTTAACCGCACATAAGAAAAAGTGAGCAATTGTTGGTGTGAGAAAAGACATAGCTCAGGCTATGCCGAATACCTTTTTTTTCTCTTTTCATTTTTTTTTCTTGTGCCTTTGTGATTTTATTTTTTTTGGTGTTACAGCAATTACCGCAGTTTTCGTCGCCTCTCATCAATAAAAGCGCTTTTGGAGATGGATAGATGTACGTAAGTGACACTCTTAAATTATTTTATTAAAGTGCATGCAAAGGAAGAAAAACAAAGGCAAACCAAAGAGAAAGAAGAGAATACAAATTTCAATACAACACAAATTAAAAGAGAGTAACCTTGAAAATTTTGTTTCTGGGTCAAATCGTTCGCAGTTTGAGTGCAACTGAATATGATCGCATTACAGTTTTAGAACTTCAAATAGAGAACAGCTGTTGAAATATTTAAATGCTGAACAATTTTTAAACAATTTTTCGCCTAGTTAAGGGAAAAATCATGGCATGTTAGCTATATGGTATTGCCTTTAAATTGTTTCTTTCTTTATTATTTTAAATTATATTATATTTATATTTAATTTTTTTTATTTATAATTTTATGTTAGAACCCCTTTTATATTTAATATTTTAGTTTGTCGCGGATTATAGGAATCATGAATCTTTGTCATTTAATAAATAATTCGTACCTTGAATTTTAATATGTTCTAATTCGCTCAACATTGGGAAGCCATGCCTCGTCGTAGTTTGGACGTAGGTTAAATCTTTCGGTTGTAAAAGGGATCATCGGCCACTAATTTGGTCTGGCGGCCCAGATGATCATGGTAGGGTGGGCAATAAGCTGTCGTGACAACATCTGCGCAGCATAACAACCTAATCAGCTTGTGTGGCAACATCGAAACAGTGCAATATCTATGTGTGCAATATTTAGTCAATTTTACGCCTTTTTATTTATCTTTCCTATCTGTCCGGTCGATTGTGTGTTTGTGTTTAATCAGCACGCGAATTTTTAATGTAATTATATATATTCAAAGCGAGCAAGTAGCACAGTGGTAAATTCTTCACCCCTCCCAGCCGACGACGATTCAAGCCGGAACAAGCGCGTGCTCCTCTAGTCGCTACACTAACAGCATCTCGTTGTGCTAGCATATAACCACGTTATATGTTACAAGGTTTACGGTTATCGGTTACACAAAATCTTTGAATAACGGTGAACCGGTTTTCGTATTTTTCGGTTTTGAAATACCGGTATAGTTTCGGCTCACAAAAAAATTTTGTTTTGCAAAAATATAATTTTTTAAATCATTGAATAAAAAGAATTGAAAAGGATTACTTTCTTAATGTTTCATTCACACATTTAATTCACATATTCTTCAGTTTGATAAAGTTTAGTTTTATTTTAACAATTTTAATATTTAATTTATTCAAATTTATTTAATCTGCTCTTATTCAGTGCCATGAAAATTCGATCATGAATATCACAAGTAAAATTAAATTAAAATTCAAAATTAAACATATGAAAAATTAAATCAAAAATCCCCCTTCCCCCCCATCCCAAATAAAACCCAATTTAAAAAAAATTTTTTTACCAAAAAAAAAATTACTACTTATTTAATAAAACAGTTTGTTTGTTTGTTTGTCTTATAGACATACTAGACCTCAAGTTAACTAAAACTTACTTCTACAAACTAGAAAAGTTGCTAAAAATAAACTTTTTTAACAAAACGAACAACACGTCGGATTTCTGAAATTGAAAACAAAAACAAAATTGTTATTGCATTAAAAATGCAGATGGCATTTGAACAATTACGACGGCAACAACAACACACAAAGGGCTAGATTAGCATCTCAGGTATATTTACTCTTGAGACACTAGAATTCACAACTGGTTCTGGCTTCTCAAGAGTGACATTAGGCTTAGATTGCTGGTCAAGTAAGCACAACGGTACTGATAATAGAGATTGGAATCTCTTGAAACATTTGTATACCGAGCCATGCTCCTTGCGTTCTGCAATGTCTGTGTGTTGTTGTTTGATGGTTGTCTTATAGACATACTATGTTAGACCTCAAGATAACTAAAACTTACTTTAATTTATTGAACATTTTATTTATTTATTTGTGCGATTCCTAGCGCTACAAGACAAGTCTTATAAGTTAAGGCGCTTAGTCATACTTAGGTTTAAGATTACATTCAAGTTTAAAGTCTACAGAAAATTTAAGTTAAAAATGTATAAATGAAAAATCGTTTCTTATAATTCTTATTAATATTTTTACCGCTATTTTTGATTCTATTTCTTGGAATACATGAGGAATTTGTTTTAATTAATTTTTTTTTTATTTATTTATTTATTCATTTTTTATATTATTATTAAGGTTAGTTTCTGAGGTGTGTTGCGAGTTTTTCCCTAAGCTGCGGTTACGGTTTCGGTTAGGGTTGTAATCCCCGTTTATAAGTAAGTGTGGGTTAAATTGATTACAATAAATCAAATGCTAATGAATTTCCGTGCATTTAATAATGGAGTATATTTGACGTGCTTTTTGAAATGCGCTTTGTATCATAAATTGTTGCATACTCTTAAGCTGGAACTTTGCATGTTTAAAGGCAGCTGCCTGACATAAATAGCCCTCAATTAGCATTCGCTATATAGAAACTGAAAGGAATGAATCGACACACATATGTGCGCGCACTTTTCGTGCTTACTGTGTGTGGGCCATTTCAAAAGCAAACTTTTATGCGCCTTTTTGTTGGGAGTTGTTTTTTAGCAACAGCTGCAGTCTCTTTGCTGTTTTTGTTTCTCAAATCCATGCATCAGAATTCTCATATTTTTGTGTAGACTGTTTGCTTGCAGCTTTCCATTGAAGTGGCAAAAAAGTATGTTCCATTACCAAAAGATGTGCCCTGTAATATATGCAATGGCATGCGTCTTAAACTACCAAAAACTACAGCTGTCTAGTCCAATTTAAAATTCGCAAAACAATATTAAATTTGTAGCATTTATAATTAACTTTTTAAATAATAGACTTGGCCTTGATTTAAAGTTGTTTTCCGTATTTAACTTTGGCTCTTGGCTAATTTGTTTCTTCTGTTTGGCTCAACCAAACAAACATGCAACTAAGTAAGTGGCATGCCAAATAATAACTCATTAAACACACAGCTGTGTGGACATTGGGCTACTGATAACCACAGAATGGGCGTTGAATTCTAGTCACAAGTATTGCTCGTATTTGCTGGTTACATTTCCTTAAGGCAGATTGCCATTGCCTGCAGCCAACTTCGAATTGCCTTTCAATTTTGATACGGATGTGGCTAAACGACGTCCATATTGGTCTGCCGAACGCATATGGCATGTAAATACATTGGGAAACCGCAGCAGACAGGCAATGAAGAATGCAATGGACTTGCACCCACACACACTCACACTCACACAGACACACACCCATCGCACTTAATGAGAAAACGCCTAAAATGTCAAAGGAATGCACTATAGGTTAAATAGACCCTTTTTCTGACATAAATTAAGAACTCGAAGGCTTATCAGGTTTTTTGTTTAAAGATTTTTGGATACCATTCTAGTTTGAATTTGCAAATAGTTTTGAAAAAATGGGGTTGGCACTGCCCAGAAACGCCCCTAAAAACATATATATATATACAAAAAAAATATTTTTTTAATTTTATTTTTGTTAATAAATATTAAAGTAATGTTTTTTTTATACTTTCTTTCCTTCTTTCAAATTTCTTGTTTTTGATTTCATATTTTTAGGAACATATTTTGGATCTTATATTCGAAGAGCAGATAGTTTGTAACTAAAAAATCTATGTTTTATTGTTGTCTGTGTATCGTAATATTAATAACATCGTTATACCATTTAAAATAACGTACAACAATCATCTACTCCATCGGTTTTTCCGGCATTGCTTATGATTAAGCATAGGTTAAGTGCTAAAAAGTAAAGTTTTGGGAAAAGTGACTAAAAGGGACAAATCAACTTATTGTTATAAGTTTACAAGGAATTACTCTACAACATGTTAACAGTCACTTCGCTGACAAGTGCTGAAATTTTTTTCAAACTCTTGCCAAATAATTATTTTCGAAAGCGTCCCTTTATGGACACTTACTACAGACAACACGAACAATACCAATAGCACAGATCTACCAACATAAAGTACAAATCATAAATGTGTATTAAAAAATTTAAATTTAAACAAACTTGAGCCACTTGAACTTCCCCGAAATATTTTGAAATTTTATGAGCTACATGTTTAACAGCTGTTAACTTAACATCAGAATGCAATGTTAACATATCTGGTATGCAACTTTACAGTTCAATGTATACCTTATAGGAATGTAAGAAAAGTTTATTAATTAGAAAATAGTTTATATCAGAAAAAGGGACCATTTGACCTATTGTGAAATGTGAAGTGAAAAGGAGGAAAACCCGACAAATTAAATATTTTGTTCAGCCCTCTTTTAACATTTTGTTTTAAATCAATGAGGTGGCCTTTGTAAATCATTTGGCATTTTTTTCTTTCTTTTTGGTGTGCTCATTATATTACCCAGCAATTAATTTTTGATGTCTGCTAACTGAGGTCGAACATTTTCCGGGCAATTTGTGCCATTGATTGACATTGAGTCCTTCCAACACGGAACCCCGTGTATATGAATTTTTTATTAAGTGCGATTACTCACGGGTCACAAAACGGCACATTAACTGCGACAATTGTGACGAAAAATATTCAATTAAGTATCGTTCGTCAGTTCGGCAATTTGTCATAGGTCAAAGTGGTTTGCTACATGAAATTAAACTAAATGGCTAAAGGGCAATTTCCCGACTGACATTTATCAATAAATTTATGATATTTCAGCTTATTAGCCACAATTCATTATTTTACAAGTATTATTGAGAATATGCTCAATTGTATACAATAATAATTATTTTCATTGCAAAATTTGCCACTGGATTTTCACACATTTCCCCCAGTATTTATTTCAATATAAATTGCAGCTAAAATAACATAAATTCAAAATGACATTTAATACGTTGTAAGTGTAAATAAATAAAATGTTTACACAGAACTCTTAGCATGAGTGTTTACAAAATTGCGTATACGCACTGTTATTCATTGGTTTTCAATGCTGTTGTAAAATTAATAGCTAAAATGCACAAAATATGTTTTCGCACAACATTATTTTAATAGCACTTTACACTCATGTTTCTCCCACGACTTACATTACTTTCGGTATATGTTTTTCACTTTATTTATGTGTTGTCAATATTTTGATGGCCACTTGGTGACCTTTTATAGTTCCTACACTTGTTTATGACAGAAGTATTCTCTGAAGTGTCTGTTAAAATACAAAATATAATTTCGGAGCACTTTTCTTAGGTGCATTTTGTGGCCAGGGAAATTGAAAGTCAAATAAGTTAATTACTTCACTTGTGACCATGTTTTTATTGCCTGAGTTTGAGAATTGTTTTAAAGCCGAACAACTTTCTTTTCTTACTTGAAAGTTATGCTTGAAATTTAAGACATATTTTAATTGTTTTGAATATCTGTTTTATATTAGTAATTTTAAATAGCTGCTTCCAATTCCACTGCCAACTATACAGAAACGGTTAAAGTCTTATCTTAGAATTGCACAAAAACTAATTGATAGTATAAAAATGCAACAGATATTTAATATTCTTAAGCATTATGATTCATAATATTTGTTTAAATAGCTTACATTTTCTTTCCGGCTTATTTCAATTGCAATTGGAAATAGAAATGGAGGCGACAACATCTTGGAAACGCACACTCAAATTGAATAAACAATACAGAATTAAAAGAAAAACGAAGCAACAAAAATTTTAAATTCTTAATCATAATTCGCCATTATTGTTCAAGCAGCATCCTTTTTCATTTCCGCATAAATTCAACTGAAATTTAAAATTGAAGTAGGAGAAAATACTTCATGGAAAATCACTTTTTATTAAATGCGATTGAATGAATTCTCTTAATATTTTTTAAGCTCAATTTTCAGAAAAAAATTTGCAAACCTCTATTTCAAAGAAAAGAAATAAATTGAAAAACAGATATTCCATATTCATAAGCATAATTCACAATATTTGGTCGAGCAGCTGCAGTTTTATTTTCTGAATATTTTCTGTTATTCACTGCAAATGCACTTCTTGGAAATTCTCACTACACATAATACAGTTATAGTGTTCTGGGTAACTTTTTGGTTATACTCTGAAAACATTACCATGGAATCCAATTGTTGTAACTTGCTTTGTGTGCTTAAGTAATAATATCTTCAGGCAACTACCATATCTGCTGTCAAGAACTGATTGAGTCCACCTGCAAACTCGACGACTGCTTATAAAAAAGCCTTCAAAATGACAGCCATGAAAAGGAGCTGCTTGATATTCGCAGAGGTAAATAAATGTAGCATGCTTTTAGGCATGTGTAAGCCAGCTATCTCTTTGAGACTCTTTGTCTTCGCCTTCGCCTTTTTCTTTCCCGTTTTGTTTGCTTTCAATCATGTGGGGCAACCACACAATAAGCATATACATATTTATATGTATGCATATTTTACGCGTACTGATAAGTATGACGGAGCTATTGGCAACTTAATGTTGAATATTGCTCATACGCCGCGTTGTGTGAATAATTACAAAGGCTATAGAAATTAATGCAATTTGCAGGGACGGTACAATTAATATGCCACGCTATAATATTATTAGTATGGTCGTTCTTTCTCCGTTGCTCTGTGGCTACCGGCTTAATCCTCGTTAAGTGCTCAACAAACGCTGCATAAATTCTTTCGAGGGTCGCTCTTTGATTTATGTAACATTTTGAGACGCGCGTCTGTCTGAACAAGCTGTCCAGGAGGGCGGGATTCAGACCATTCACGCTTGATTTATGTATTTAGATGCTTTTTTCTTGTGTTTTTGCTTGTTGGCTAGCTGACAGGCAGCTGAAAAATATATTTAAATGAAAACTGTGCCAACTGCAAAATGTATGGCATACTTATCGGGGCGACTTGGCGCAAAAGAAAATAAACAGCGGAATTATGTGTAATTAGATGGCTTAAAATCATTGAACACATTTTCATGCTTTGATTGAATTTAAATTGAAAATTGTAATCAATAAAATTTGGTTTTATTGTCAGTTGCCATACAAATAATTTAAAATTTTGGAAGTACATTTATGAGTTTCTATCTGTCTTTTTAAATATTCATTTTAAATAAATGCTCATTTTAAATTAAAATACAGGGTTTCCTTTAACGGTTCATTGAAGCTCTTCAGGGCATCTATTAACTCCAAACCTAATGAGCCCCACAGTCGGTAACAAAATGAAAACCGAGGCAAATATTTACTTTTCTGTAATTCAAAGCTCAAGTAGAAAAATGCCTAAGGAAATGTATTACATCAACATTCACCCTTTAAGAAATAATGGAAGAGCATTAAGAGCATGTAATTAATTTTGTGTTAAGCCAGACAGCAAAATTCGCACAACGTTTCGCTCTTTGTGACATCTTGAGCCCGTTGCACTGTGGTCCCGATGACGATTTTTTGGAAAAAACTAATAACTCAAGAACGAGATAAGATATTTTGGTTCAGTTTTTTGCAAGAGACTAAAACTGTCAATTGGCATCGGCTGTAAAAGGTGGACATGGTACTGCCCTTTATCTTAATTTAAGCATATGTAAATTTTTTGTTTTTCACGCTGTTTGAACCAAACTTCAAAAATAATTCAAATCGAACAACTATATCATATAGTAACTATATGTATAAAATGTTGAAAAAAGTTTTGTGTATAAAAATCATCTTGTTTTCAAAGATATGTTATCTGGACCAAACTTATAATACACGAGATTTATAATAGGCCGGATACATTGGCCAAACATTATCAAGATTGGTTAACTATAAAATTTACATTCAAAGGAACAATCAGTTGTTTAGAGGAGTCTTGGATGGAAAACTATACTTTTTTTTGCATTTTTTGTTGCCTTTTCTCTTAAAATACTTTAGAATATATTCTTTTCTACTAATTCGCGCAACAAAATGATCTAAAACACCAACTTTGAAACTAGATTTCTTCTTACTTACTTTTACTTTTCACAGAGACGTCATGTGCAATAAAGTCAAATTTCTAGAAACCCGCAAAAGACCTCGGTTTGAGCTTTACTGGACGGCACAAGAATTGATTGCCTTACAAAATGCATATGGTCACATTGCTAAGAAGTGCTAATAAAATTAGTTTTTTTCTCTCAAAGATAAAATATTTTTCTAAAATTCATTTTTGAGGCAACTTTTTAAAGCACACAGAACAACATAAAGGCCGCTGATTTTCAACAATGCAGATTTCTTAACACAAAGTACAAGTCACACTGAATAATATCCATTCAAAACTATCAGTTAATTGTTTTTTGGATTAATGTTTCAACAAACACACTTCAATTTTACCTAAAAAATTACTTTAACACTGACATGTACTCATCGTTCTTAACATCTCTGTTTCAGAGCTGTTGGCTTAACAGTGCTGCTCAATGTTAAAATTCTGATCATATAACATTTTTGTCTGATGTGTTTTCAATGCATTACCATCAAAAGATTATTAATTTGAATAACTTTAAAAATGGACGTTTTTTTCAAAATAATCGACATCGGGACCATAGTGCGTTGGCGTGTTTGCGCCTAAATGACTGCAATACTTTTTGCAGCCGATTGAGCACTAACTGAATTTAAAGTTTCCCTGAGCACACACACATGATAAGTTTCGTAAGTTCGCTAATTGAGTTAGTGTATTAGCGCAGAGCAGAGTGTGTGTGTGTGTGATGTGGTAATGTTTTGAAATAATTAAACTAAAATCAACGTCATTGTTGCGATAAGAAATACTACTACTACTAAATACTAATACTACTGATATTACGACAACATGCTGCTTATTAATATTTTATCTAAAAAAAAATGTACATATTTTTGTATATATCTATGATTGTAATGAGTATCAGCTATAATAAGAACATCTAATGAGCACAATTTGAGTGGGATTCACATAAAACTCGAAATATATGTGCTTTATTTTCGCATTTAAGTACTAGCCAGTCATTGCACCCAGATAATTCATTTTGGATTAGATAGAGATATAAATAAATACTATATATGTTTATCAGTGCTTTATAATCGATTGTTACAAAATTTATTGGCTATGCTCTTTCCCAATCTCGAACCGCAGCTTATCAATTAATTGTCTTGTTTTGTGACCCATTCGTGATTTAAGTTCGCTGACGTTTTATGCAATTCAGCACGTGAATTCCAGCTAAAATAAACTAATAATAGAATACAGCGCACATCAACTATTAAAGGGGAATACATATATTCATTCTTGATATTAATATATTTAGTTTTCCTTTCATTATAACTCGCCGCCTTTATATTTAATTATATGTAGCTCTCTTTCAGCGAGTTCTCTTTAATTGAGTAAACAGTGCATCGACTTTCAGCTAATTTAATAAATGTAGGCGAAGACACATACGAGTGGTAGCTACTTCAATCCTTCCACACAAAAATCAATAGTTTAGCAAAGCTATTTTTATAAACAGAACTATTTATTTTGAATAAAGACTGAGTGCATGCTAAAAAGTTAGTAATGCACATGGGCTTTTCATGTTTAAACTGATACAGCTCGCGTACAGATTGGTAAATTTTAAGGCAATTTTCTGAAAAACGTATTTCCTTGGGAGTAGTCTTAAACATTTTTTTTGAAAAAGAGATCAGTCTTGCTGAAAGTTGCTTTGCATCCGTTACAAAGCCAATTTTGAATACTCAAAAAAAATATCCAAATAGAAAAAATTAAGTGGAATATATGACCATAATAATCCAGCATTAAAAATAAAGATAAGTAGTCTCGTTAATAAAAAATCTTAGTTACACTTCTTACACACATACTTTTTTTCAAATTATTAATATAAATAAATATCTTTTCGTTACAGTTTTCATCTTAAATAAAAGAAAAAGAAACAAAGTTCAAGATGAGCTAAGCGCTTAAAATTCATTCGAATGTTGTCGACAGTTTTTTGGTCTTTAAAAATACTCGTTTTTCTGCAAGAATTGTTGAAACTAAAAGACAAAAATAGGAATTAATTAGGCTCGGCCATACTAAAATCTTTATAACAAAAAACAACACGCAGTTTTTTGACAACATAAAGTTTTCGCTCTTGGTTCACAAATTTTCGGATTAGCCCATATTTACTTTATTTAAAATATTTTATGTATAGTATCAAAATATTTAAAAATCATTAAAAATCGGACTTGTATGTTAAATTTTTATAAATAAGATAAAATTATAAATTTGAAATAAGAACAATATATAAATTAAGTGCATATTAATATTTAATTAGTTTTCAGTTTTGTTTAATGAAAATGCGAAAATAGAATAAGAACCAGGTTAAAAATTCATTTAAAGTGTTGTCAATAAGTGTTAAGTGTATTGTATTTATATTAAATCACTCACAAATTTATAACTCGGTCAAAAATGTATATGCATTAAAAATTCTTAATTTGAAATTCAAAAGATTTTTACAACGTAAACAACGGTATTAAAATAATAGCCCTTGAAAATAAACTGTTTATGTCACTTGGACATAATATGTAAAGGTATGCATACAAACTGTTTACAGATAATAAAATCTGTTTTGACAACAACATTCAATAAATTAATTTACACGATTTTAATTTGCCATATAATAAAATAAAGTGTCATCAGCTTGAAGGGAATGCAAATAATAAAGTGTAAGAGATTTACATTTTTTCATATGAATTTCAATTATCATTTGTAAAAATGCTGACAATTTGATTGTTATTTATTTTCAAAATGCCTCGTTGTTTAATTATTTTTGATTTTCGATAGAAAAAAAGTAAGAGAAAACAGTCGCAATATTTATGCCAGATTTTTTTGATATTCGACCCTGGGCCCTTTGCCCCACCATGATGAATGATGATGATGTTTGGTCAGCGTTGACCCAGCTACAAAACTCCATCAATTACATTCCAAGTTGTGACTATACCTGGCTGGCACCTGTCCACCTGTCCAGGCAACGGTCCGGATAAAGGATACAGTTTGCGGGTGTTGTTGCATACGGATAACTGAGATTTTTTTACCGTGACCCCAAAAGCGATGAGATGTGTGTGTGTGTGTGTTGCATGTTTTATATTAAAAAATACCAATACGCTTGATTGATTTACGGGTACGCCTGCCTGCCTGCCTGCTTCCATAGTAGTTGAGGTGTCAACTGAATACCCCGCGGCTCATCCAAAGTGGCCATTGAAGCACTCCTCAATTGTGGCCTGGTTGCAACTTTGGTGAATATAACTGTATGGGTATTTTGAGTGTTGACTCACACCTGTCTGTCCCCACCACTTGGACTTGTCTCTGTCCATGTGTTGAGTCTCTGTGCTGAACTCTGACTTGTCCTAGTCCAGTCACATAATTAAGTTTCACTCGGAGCAAGTGTTGCATGTACATATGCATACTGATGGCACTGTAGACCAAATCACATTGCTGCTTATTTACCTTATTGAAGTACCCAGAGTATTCCAGGAATGGAAATAAGAGACGAGATTTTCAAAGAATGCCTTTTATAACTGCAGCATACGTTAATGGTTCCAAGAACAGACCCACAGTTATGTAAGTTTATGCCCACTTGATGCATTATCAATCTTAGATTATGGTGCACTTCATTTTAATAATAGGTGTGTTACCGGAATACGGATTTAGATATAAATTAAATGGAATTATCGGCTTTTTGCATCTTGCTCTTGTACACAGCAGACGGATGCACATATGTAACATAACATATTAATAGCATAACATACTCTGTTAACAAATATAACAGACTCTGTGAATAAACAAGAATAAGGATAAGCAAAACAGAATAAAGCAGTATTGTAGTTGTTCGATTTAAACAACACTTCTTTTTAAATGTTAATATTATTGTCAGGAAAAGTTTTACTTGAGAATATATTTGTAAAATTTGTAAATAGTAAAAACGAAACGAAAACGAACGTGTTACTATTTGCAATTCCCAATTCCGATCAAAATAGCTTTGTTTTTATTTTTCGAACTCGGTTTCGAAAACGTTTCGAAAATTCAATTCAAGTATTTCAGGTTTAACATAGCAGGTTAATTTGACTAAAACTTCCTTGTTCGAATTTTGTTATTCAATTGAAGCAAATCAGCAGTTTTTGATTGCATGAGTTGGTATCGATATCAAAAGTTAAAGTGGAATTCGTTTTTTATAAAATATTTTATGCTTTTAAAAAGTACTTTAACTATTTAAAGTTGAAGTAGTAATGGTTCCAAAATTATTGGACATTATTATAATTTTTTTAATTATTATAATTTTTAGACGACTCTATTGTCGATTTTCGGAATTCGGAACAGCAATCAACTCGTTTTGTGTCATTTCGACTCGTTATCGGAATTCGGAACAGGCACGAATATGTCGTATATTTAAAGATACATTTTTTAATATTGTTCAACAACTCCACTACAAACATTTCTATAGGGCAGCGGTGGGCACGAAATCCAAATTCGTTAGCAGCCGCTGGCTCCCGGAGCCGTTGCGTGCCCACCGCTGCTATAGGGCATAGCATGACTGCAGTAAAGTCTCGTATTATATAAGAACTTTGTGCTTTTGGCCATTGTTTCAGCAACCATTTTTTCATTTCCTTTATATTGCTGCTAATGAGCCGGCTAAGCACATAATTATTTAGTGCCACGTGCCACACTACACTACAAACGTGACGTCTTTAAGTTGCGCCTATGCTGTACATTTATGAGACGCGGACAACATTTTGAATTTTTGAAACGTACTCGGGCTTAATTACCTGGCGCAAGTGTTAGGCAGGTGAAATGTTGCCTGACTCCCAAGGGCAGAAGGGCTTGTGCTTGTGCTGTGCTGTGCTGTGACATACCAGACAGGAAAATGGTGCTTGCAAAATGTAATTGGCAGCAGGTAAATGCCGAGAAGCGGGACCCAAACAAATTAGCCGGGTAAAGTTTTAAGCCGACCAAAAAAAAAGGAAATTTAATTAGCTAATTAATTGGCCGTCTCATCAACACTTTGTGAATGTAAAAGTTATGAAAGCACAAAATGCTTTAAATAAATCGCAAATTATAATAACGCAAAGACTCAATAAATTGATTTAGCCCATTAGCCGTGTTAGGCAACGAATTGTCAATTTAATTTGCAAGCTCTTTGCCTTTGTTCAATTCAATTATTAAAATTGAAATAGCCGTCATCATTTGTCATTTCAACTTTACTGCAATCAAATCTAATTAATTCTCAGCATTTTATTATTCAATAAGGCGACTACACAAAGGCTAGCAAATATATGAGTAATTAATCATTAAAATTTCTTTTTTTATATTTAGAAAACTAGACAAGAAAACAGAGAAAAAAATGGTAGCATACTTTTAAGCGGGCTGCAATTTCTTTATAAATTGCTTGTCAATAAAATAGTTGTAAATTATAACAGAATAATTAAATAAACAAAAAAATTTCAATAAATAAAGTAGCCTCTGAATACGATTTAAGCTTTACCCTGCGAACAATCTAAAACTGCCCAACTAAACCAGGCAAACCAGGCCAATAAATCCGCATTTGGTCAGCTCATAAACAGTAATGGCAACAACAATGGCTGGTCACATCAATTACAGCATTGCACACGCGGCGTATACGCAATATGCCATTGGAGGTTTGTCATTGCGTATACGCCGCATTAACGTCTGCTCTTCACAAAAGGTCATTTTCGACTCTCCATATCGTGATGTTTGTTTTTAATGTGCGCGATAAATCCAAATCGTCACGCGTGACACGCAATGTGCAAAGTGGGTAGATATGTGAACTATTCATTAGGCAGACAGACAGAGTTGGCTAACAAAGCAGACAGACAGACAGACAGACAAGAGTGTCACTTGTAGGTGGCTTAACAAACTGATTTGATGAACAAGCTGGACAAGTGTCTGGAGCACGTAGCTGTTATTAAATAGTTAAGCAATTATTTGGATATTATATTATGCTACTCAACGACGTGAGTGTTTGTGAAGGATTTATGTGAGCAGTCGTGGGCAGGATATGCTGTCAATTGCCAATCACAAAATCAAATCCACTTGACTACAACTTTTTCAGTGCTATAATGACAAGTTTCGCTTCGAGCTAAAGCTTCTTTTTGCCATGTTTGTTGACCGCATTTGTTTAGTCCAACAAAGAAATTGACTGGAAAAAATGGAACGCAGAATATGACACAGTCTGTGTCGCTGTGTGGCCAAAGTGGTTAATTTCCAGCAATTGTCTGCCAAAAGGGACCACTTGGACGGGGCGTGACTAAGGCGGTCTAAGCCAATTTGCGTTGTATTGTACACTTAATAAATAGTTGAGTCGAGTTGTCGAGTTGTTGAGTTGTTGATTTCGACGCTGATGAAGTGCATTAGCTCGAGTCTGAAATCTGAGAAATGTCTGAAGTGCGTCTGAACAGAGAAATTCTGGCAGATTTATGGACATCAGTTGTTTTGTGTTATTTTTAAAAAGGGATTTTTTAATTTATGCGTACCCTTTTTGCTGGGCTTGCACAATTAAATTGTTAGTGCATGCAAGCATAATGCCAAACAAAAGAATATATATAAAAAGCAGAGACTGTTATGATTATAAGTGATATTAAAAAGTTTTTAAATAACAATTATTTTCAAGTTTAAAAGATTTGTTCACAAAATAATGATTAATATTAAGTTTAACTTTATTTCTCAACCAAAATTCATTATTTTGAGCAAAAAAAATTAAACTTATGGAATAAACATTATTTCATGAATTTTATTTTTTGCTCAGAATAAAACTCAAGTTTCAGTTTCGACTTTTTCTTATGGAATAAAGGCAAGAATGTCGAAATTACAACTTGAGTTTTATTTTGAGCAAAAAAATAAAAGACCTGATATAATGATTATTCACATAGAGTTTTATTTTTTGAGCAAAAATAATAATTAGTCTATGAGAACTACAGTGATTACTTCCCTAACTCGAATCACCATTATCTGCATAAAAAGGTACGAGTTAGGGAGATTTTCGAGTTATAGAGTTCTTTTTCCTAAGATTATTAATTTTACTGCCACTCATTTAGTTCGAGTTACAGAGAAATTCGAGTTAGAGAAGTTCGAGTGAGGGAAGTTCAACTATATTTATCAATATTTTGTGAACAAATCCCTAAGACTTGAAAAATTTTCAATGGGAATAATCATTATAAAAAGGGTTTACTTAAATAATAATGCACATTGTTATTATTTAAACTAACTGTCTTTGTATTGTGCTATCAAATTAATTCCATTATGATTATATAATCTATGTTTTCTTACAAAACAAGAACTCTATGCTCATTCATCAAAAATAACAAAGCGTGTAATCCAACCTAATAGGTTTATTTAAATTGTGTAAAAATATTAGCATAGCATAAGCTGCTCACATCTTGTGTGCACACTCTATCAATTTTAATAATTCACTTTAATTAATGGACCAACAACTCATGTGAGTCTCTGCTGAGTCCATCATCGGGATCAACACGTGCTGCCCAAGAATACAATTTATGTATGTGAAGACGACGTTGACGACTCCTTTTGGAGTCCAACTTCTCGCTTCTGGTCTGAACTCCTTTGCAGCCCGTCACCTGAGCAAACAAGACCTTATTTGCTTTATGTAAGTATATATATCTGGTCGTAATTCAACTCAGCTCAGACAGGCAGCAATTCAAGGTAAACTGTCACCTGTTGATTGTTTGTCGTATCTGTTGACAGTGCATATTTTAATGCTTGAGTTTACTTCAAAATTGATATTATGTTGTCTACACTTGGCATTGTGAATGGGATTTACTGTGAGTTAGGTACTTTCTATTTGTATCTATTGTTCGAGTTGTTATACAGCATTTTTATGCGAATTCCTTGTCAGTGCTGTTACGCCAGACTGGGTTCTTTTTAATTAAAACTATACACACAGATACAGATACAGAAGGAAACTATTCTGATCCTTTGGTCCATTAATTTTCTTATTGTATTTCCTTTTCTATGCTTTTTAAGGTGCTCATGTTTTTGGTTGTCCTTTTTCTGTCAGTTTAATTTGGTGGAAAATTGCAACAAACAGGCTAATTAAGCCTTGGCCAAGATAAATTATCTGACCGCCAGGTGGCGCTGCCGATTGCCCTCGATGTCAGGGTTCAAATGTTGCCATAACAGTCAGCGCGTGGGCGTGGCTGCTGAGCCGCCTCCAATTGTGTTGTGTCTACGATTTTATTATTGTGTCTATTGCTGTGTTTTTTTGTTTAGTGTGTAGTGTGTGTGTGTGTGTGTGTCCCAAATTTGTGGCAATGACATTCGCCGGAAGCCAAGGAAAAACATTTGCCGTCGGCTTTTTGTCGCCATCGTCGATTTGCCTGTATTGTCTGGCAGTTGGTGAATCGCACTTCATATGGATTGTATTTGGTCTACTTTATTGTTTGTTTGTCAAACCCAATCAATATTTGGAATATTACGCATACGCGCCGTGAACCTTGGCAAAATATTTAAAAGTTTTGTGGGTGATGCAATTTAAGCTTCTTGATTTAAGTTTTTAAATTTACCTATTTCAAGTACTTTATTAAAATTTTAAATTACGATTATTTCTCATGAAAACTTAAAATAAATTTAATTATAGAATTTTTCATTATTCAGTTCAATTAAAATTTACTTATGTGTCTAATATTTGTACAGAAACTCCTTGCAACCTGTTGAACATTTTATTCTCATCATTTATTTATTCAATTCACAGCTTGTAAATAAATTATAAAATTTTAAGTGTGCGAGATGAATAAATATTTTCGTAAATTTAGAGTAAAATTAATTTAACCACTTGACAATTTAACCAGTTTTTGGTCAAATATGTCAAAATATTTCAATGGCAAACTTATGCACTTAACGTATTATAATTAATGTAATTATGCTGCTTTATTGTTCACATTATGGTCCACGCTCATAATTTATTTACGGAAATTTCTAAGCCCGGAAATGTGTGGCCGGATGTGTGAGCTCAACGTGCAACAAGCGTAGCGTGTGACAAATGACAGGATAATAGTATAATAATTAGATAGACAAACAAACTTTAAGACAATGCCAAAAAAAAATCGAATAATATTTTTATAAAATTGCCATTGACGTCAAATGCGCTTTTGACCTGGCTATAAATAAACTCGTATTTTTGAGGCCAATCAACGAAGGCAGCGAGTGCAGCATTTTAATTATTTAGCAACTGCAAACAGCTGAACAAGTTGCCACAAAAAACATTGGAAAACACTCACAATCCATTTTGCATGCGAAATGATGAATGCCCTTTTGCCACAAACAAACCGTAACAGGAGGTAGTTGTTGCAAAGTGTATTGGCCAACCGAATGACATGTATTCAGTTAACGTATTTAAGGGATAGAATACAGAGTTCTTTTAATACCCTCAAGACATTCCAACTAAGCTGAAAGCACGTTCAAAGTTTTATTTTTCTGGGCTTAACAAAATTTGCTTTGTTTTACTTCAAATGCATTTATTTTTAAGCAATTGACTATGTTTCAAAAAGTGTTGAAATTTGTATAAAACAAGGACCGCAAATAAGAGTTATGAATGCATATTTAAATTAAAAAAAATCAACGTAAAGGAAATATGCTACAGTAAAATGGTAAACACCAAAATTCCTGTTTCAGTCGAAACTATCGATATCAGCCAAAAACTTATATTTTCAATTTATGTGATATAAATCAAATTTAATTCTTATTTTTAATTCTTATTAATAAAGACAAAAATAATCGTTAAAATTAATTTTGTTGATAAAAGTTGTAAAATAACTCTTATTTCTGATTTTTTCGATGAAAATCCAAAAATAGGAGTTATTTTTGATTTTTAAAATAAAAGTTACAAATAAGAGTAATTCCGTAACTTTTATATTAAAAATAAAAAAAATATAAGTTCAGTTGAATATCTTTTGAGTCAAGTGTTGTATTACCAAAACTTAAAATTATTCTTCATCTATGACTCGACACCTTTCATATGATACATCACATGTCCTTCTAAGACGAATATTAAGGGTCCAACTATTTGAAATAGTCTATTTCTATTGTATTTAATTTTTTCTTCTATATTCAGTTGCGGTAATAAATGTATGAAGTAATTATTGGTAAACAAAATACCAATTGATACTAAAAATGCCAAAAATATACTATAAATCATAAGAATACCAAAAAATAGTATAACTTTCTTTAACTTTTATTTTTTGATTTTTTTTATAAAAGTTACGGAATAGCTCTTATTTGTAAATTTTATTTTAAAAATCAAAAATAACTCTTATTTTTGAGTTTTATCAAAAAAATCAAAAATAACAGTTAATTTACAACTTTTATTTAAAAATTAAATTTTAACGATTATTTTTGAATTTTTAAAACAAATTTAGAATAATTGTTATTTTATAACTTAAAAATAAAAATTAAAAAATAATAAATAATTTAGAATTTTTATTTTAAAAGTTATAAAAGTTGCGGTCCCTGGTATAAAATGTTTATTATATTGTTACAAAATCTCAAAAATTAAATGTGTTATCAAATTACGAAAATTATAAGCTGTACTAATTTTATTCAATTTTAAAACACGCTGATCTGTTTGCAATACCCTTTAAAAATGCAATTCGAGCACAGCAAGGGAATTAAATTATCCTTTAAATATGTATTTAATTGTTTACAAGTTGAGCTCAAATGTTGTCAATGTATCTACTTATTGTTGTTTTTATAGATTTAACTTGATTAAAGCGGCTAATTAAAAAGGACTCAAATTTTGCAATTGTCAAGGTTTTATTGTAAATGCCATTTGTACTATGAATTTTCCGTTGATTTTCTGAAGCTTACATTTATTAAACGTCTGGTCCGGTGGCTTAGTGGTTAAAGTATCCGACCTGTTACATAATAATTAAAACTTACTGTTTGGAAAAAAAAAACTATGCTCGATTCCCCCGTCAATTGTAGTCAAACGTGTGTTTTTAAATTCTTCGGAATAAAATGCAAAAATATTAACTTCCCGTCATTTAAAAAAAAAAAAAAAAAAAAAACATTTATTAAATGTTGACTCTTAAAAATAGGCATTGAATATGGAAACTAAGTTTAGTCTTCTATTGTTTCTCGTTCATATTCATGTCTTCTCTTTTTCAGTTTTGGTTTTTTTTTCCTTAAGGCATATTATATGCTAATTTTTCATTTTATAACGCCCCCACAAACAGAATGACAACCTGCTGCCATTGATAAGTAGTAATCATGGAGGCGTGTCGGGAACGATGTTCCGTAAATTAGTTGGCCCTGTCTTGTCATTTCATCTGGCAGCTGTTTCCGTTCCATATTAGCTCGTCTCGTTTTTAAAGGACAACTATGGGAGGAAATGAAGCTGGCAGATAAGGACACGCCCACTTTGTAATACATAATTTGTTTTTATCGAGCGACACAAATCTTGATTCGAGTGTCTCTTTCGCAATAGGTAATGATTTGCTCTTAGATAATTTTATAATAGCACAGATTGGATGAAGTATTGTTTATTTATGTTATGGTAAGAAGTACAATTACTTAAAAATTAAAATGTATTTCAACAAATTTTAGTTTAATTAGTTGCTGAACTAATTTTAAAATTGAAATACGTTTCATTATCCTATTTCTTTCAAAATATAAATTTTTAAAAGAGTCCTTAATAGTTTCAGACTTTAATCAGATCAGATGACTTTACATTTGTTCTTATTATAATCTGTCTAAAAATTATATTTTTCGGATTTGTCTTCATTTACAGCCCACAGCACGCCTTGATCACATTCTGATAAGCTTATTTATATTATTATATCGATGTGGGATATATCATTTTCTAAATAAAATATGAGTAGGTAAATAATTCTTAGAATTAAGTTATTTGTATCCGTCTAAAAGCGTTACTTGTGTAACTAATTGGCTTTGATGCCTGAAGTTCCTCAGTTGAAAGAGTTAGCTAAATATGTGGGCTTTCACTGTGTTTGCTATATTCAAATCCGTTAAAATGACACTCATACGTAAAGTGTTGCTGGGCCTTAAAGAACGAGCACCTCAATATTGGCCAAACATTTGAAGAGTAAACACGAGCGCGAAATCCTAATATTGAAGGGTTGTCGTTAAAGGACACGCAAGAGAAAATAAATTGATTGACAATTATTGATGTTTTATGAGCCTACAGCCTAAAATCGTTGATGTACATTTAATGTGAGTACTTTGGTTGACATTTGAAAATAAATTCGGAAAAGTAATACAGAACTTAATCAATCGTTTTGTTATTACTTCCCATTTGCTATTATTTGGTGATTAATTCGATTTGAATTAAATTCCATAAAGTCGTGAATTTTCAAAAATTAGAAATTGAGTGGATGAAA
This sequence comes from Drosophila quinaria, assembly GCA_035047525.1. Lineage (NCBI taxonomy): Eukaryota > Metazoa > Arthropoda > Insecta > Diptera > Drosophilidae > Drosophila > Drosophila quinaria. Next base: position 1,274,646 of record JAWNPO010000482.1, on the reverse strand, counting down.
CTTTAAAAAACCACGCGGATTTGACTTGCATTCAAAAAAATAATTAGTCAAAATCGTATCAAACTTGCGTTTAGTAAAAATTGTGTTTTATCTTTCATGTTAAATAGTTTACATATGTTGAATACTTATTCTTTTGGTTTAAGTATCTTAAATTGTTATTAATAGAATTTTCTACGGCAATACATAATAAATTGAAATCCTTTTCATGCAAAAATGAAGAGCGAATAAGTCGTAATTATTGCAAGTAGAATAATTAACTTTTCTGTCCATTTAAAATCCTTTTAGTACAAAAATTTAGAGCGAATAAGTCGTAATTATAGTAATAATTGTAACTACAATAATTAAATTCTCTGTCTTAATTACAAAAATATTCTATCCAAATATCAATCTTAAAAACTTACCTACAATAATTAAATTTTCTGTCTTAATTACAAAAATATGCTATCCAAATATCAATCTTAAAAACTTACCTATTTATTGTTTTTTTTCTGTCGTCGTTGTCAGCTAATGTGACAAATAAATTAATGGCAAATTTTATTTACGCACGTTTACCGTTTACAAAGCGATACGTCGGTTTGATAGAATATCTATTTACTTGTTATCAGCACTGAAACTGGAACTTAACTGAAATTGTATTTGTATTTGTCAGATTTGTCTGCACTCGGAAAATTCACCCACGGTTTTTCATTAACTTTAAATAAAACTAAAATCACGGGAAAAACTCGCGTGAAAAGTGCTTGAAAAACTTTTCCAATTAAGAGATGCACAAACAGAAATATTGTTTTCCACAGAAAATGCTAAATACTTCAATGAATATGCAAAAATGAATTATATTTTTTAAACGCTTTTATTTGAACAAATGTGACTCAAAACTGACTTTGAAGAGATCACAAAAAATTGTATTTGAAATGTGTTTTTGAAGCCGTTAGGCGAGGCGAGCGATTTGAGTTTGAGTTTGAGTTGAGTTGAGTTGCTTTCGACGCGCACGAAACGAATGCAGCACAAAGCACGACGACGACTTGTTTTATAGCGAACGGCAGCCGAACGCACAGCGGCTTTCGAGTTTCAACTTCAATTGGTTGGCTCCTGTTGCGCTTTCAATGAAAGCTTCTTGCCTTGCAGCCGGCACCCAACTGCCCGCAGTGGTTTGTGTCTTTGCTACATAAAAGCTCGCATCGCCCACGCAGCGTAACGTAATAATTGTTGTTGCAGCGACGACTTCTGTGACGTCAGCTGGACGAGGTCGTGTTGATTTAAAGCTGTGCTAGTTGCCTGCCATTCGCTGGCATTTGATTTTACCAGTTACACTTGTTGTTGTTGTTGTTGTGGTTGTTGTTGTTGCTGGTCCTTGTTCACCTACGCACATATTTGGTAGGCGGCGCTTAAATTTTGGGCACCTTGCGTTGCTTCCAGCCACCGCAGAACCACAGCAGGGTTGAAAGATAATGAAATCAGAAACATTATTTGCCGGACATTAGACGTTTTGATATTTACCCTCTGTCAGGGACACTTTTAGCCTTTATTTCCTTTCAGTTTTGTTTTTGTTCTTCGCTTAAACAATTTGTTGTTCATATGAGACCCATGCGGCAGCTCTAATTTCAATTCGCAGCTGCATTTACATTTCACATTTGACGTTTTGTTTAATCACTTAAAATGTAAGATAATCTCTTTGGCACATACTTGTGTACAAAGGGGATAATAAATATTACGCATACGCAGTGGGTAAGTGTCAGAAATACTGTTAACTGTTGTTTAAGTTATTTTAGCGGTGGTTCATCGAGTTCTCTTCAAAGTCAATCACTTTGCAATGATAATAGCAATTACCATTCAAAGAATTAATTGAAAATTTTAAATATACACTATTGCACCATTTCAAAAGGTACTTTGGTTAGTTAAAATGCCATTGCCTTACAAATTAGTTGATATCCCATATATAATACTTTCTGTCCATCAACATTTAAGAAAACCGAGTCCCAGTTCAGCTTTTACAGTATTGAATTAACTGAAATTGACGCAAGTAAAATCATTTTAGGCCCTAAGACATGTGTTATCTTTGATAATGCAATTCGTTGTTAACTTCAGTTTAAATGAGAAGTTGGGAATTTTAGAAGTCAGGAAAAATAACAAAAGCGCTTTAGTTTTTAATTTAACTATTGAATTTTCTATAGGACTAACACATTCAGTATCTAAGAATTTTGCTGACAATTATTTTTAAATCCTTGCAAAATATCTCTCTTCCTCAAATATCAGATATTTGGCTCAAATTTCTGAGTCACAATATTCCAAAAACACTTTTCTTATTCTTGGTATAGCTTATACAATAAATACATTTATATAATATTTATTTAAAATAAATTTCATTTAATATATTTTATCAAAGCTATCAACACGTTTTTTTTTATAAGTAAGCAAAGGTTTCATAGTTTCCGAAACAAGAATAATTTTGTGTCCATTGCATTTGAGTTATTACAAATTTATTTATCAACCCTAACTACACAATTTTTATAAACATTTAAATACATTATTAAATATGTTTCCGCTTGCTTTGGATTAATTTAAACATGAATTTCATATTGGTATTAGTAAATTTGTGTGCACTTTTTGGTTTTATTTATTTTGAAATAAAGCAAAGGAATGAAAAAAAAAACAAAGAAAAAATTCAAATTATGGAACCTTCGACTTATGGATTTCTTTTCATAAAGTTTATTTTTACTATATTGACACTCGATTAATTTCGAGTTAAAGAAAAAAGCTATAGAAGTTCGAATTATAGAAGTTCGACTGTAATTGTTATTGTTTTAAAAACATTCCGCAATTTATGTGTCATAATTTATTTTAAAATATTTGTAATGTAATTGGCGCCAAATAATGTAAATCCAAAAGATAAAACAACTCTGTAAGCATTAAAGCTAACCCTTAAAATATTTAGTATATACTAAAAAGCTCAACAGCTATTATATCGATATATTGTGAAATAAGAGAAAACATCGATACAAAAAGCTCTGATAAGAATTTGAAAAGGAAGAGGGCTGTTAATTAAACCTTGAAGAGATTGAGTGAGTTTTCGTGCAATTTATATTAAATTTTTTTTTGTTTAATACAATTTAAATAATATTTTTAAATTTTATTACATACATACATACATAGTTTTACCAAACTAAAACTGTTTTATAGGCTAATAATACTGAGCACATCTACGGGGAACGCATGGGAATGATGGTAGATAAGAAACACCGATTTACATAGCCAACATCTAACATCAATTTGTCACTTCACGTCAAAATGTTGTAAACAAAATTTTAAGATTTTATAATAAAAAAAGTTTTGATGAGTAATTGGCTAGAACTGGTGGCATTCGACACAACAACCGAAATAGTTAAGATTGAGCAGAAAGCAGACGACGACTAAGAAGTTGATTTGTTGATTTGACCAACCCAAAATCTAATTAAAAAATAAATTTAAATTGAAACAAATTTAGATAATTTTAAGTTATTGATTTATTTGAAGGCAGTAGAAGGTACTTTTTAAAGTAAAACCCTTGATGCTCCTTGCGATATTTGCGCTGCTCTTTCTTCCCGTGCAGTCTCTTCCGAACTATTATAAGCTGCTTGGGTTTCGAGATGGCTAATGTTCCAAGTGGGACTCCACGCAGGCACCTCTAGATAAAACTCGATTAAGTCTTTCATACATTCCAATAAAACTTTTACTTTATTTACGTACTAATACAATCTATTAAATACACTTACTGCAGATGTTCATAGTCGGCAAGTCAATTTTTGTGCGAACATCTATCCAACCACTAGGGACCTCTTGAGCTCTCCGCTTACGTCTCCAATATTCTGCTAGAAATTCTTTTCTTGAGCTTTTTAAGTTTAAAATAAAATTAGATATTAGCGACAATACTTTAAAACCTTTTTTACTTACATGATTTAGCCAATTCTCAATGTTTTGTTTGTTGTTCGATTTGTTTTTGCCATTCATTTTAGTTGACATTGTTTACATTTTTGTACCGAATGGCAAGTTTCTAGTGTTGCATTCGAAAAAAATCGGCTCTAAACCCATTAAAAAAACTTATGAAATAAGAACATCACAAGAAGATGGCGGAACGGATGGGAAAATTTCGGCACGGGTAAAACTGTAGGCACATCAAAAATATTGATGGCAGATGTTAGATGTTGCTCAGTGTGAATTAGGACAAGGTCTTTCATATATACATCGCATTCGCTTTGTACATGGTAGAGATGGGCACGGGCCTCCTTCTTAAGGCCCGGCCCGGCCCGGGCCCGAAATAAATCTTTCTGGCCCGGTCCAGGCCCGGCCCGGTCAAATTTTCAAGAGGCCCGGCCCGACCCGAGCCCGGTCAAATTTCAAGAGGCCCGGCCCGGCCCGAGCCCGGCCCGAAACAACTATATAAAATTTTTTTTTAAATAATTTTTTTTTATTCCTAATTTTTTAATGTCGATAAGAATCATATCGATAATAGCGATGCGTAAATGACATTAGCAGTTACTTATTTTAAAAAATAAATAAATATTTTAATAATAAATAAATATTTTTATTAATCGATATGAAAAATTTACTTTTCGGGCCTACCGGGCTTTCTGCTTAGGCCCGGGCCCGCACGAAAAAAGCCCGTTTTCGATTTTCATGCACGAAGCCCGGTGATTTTTTGAAGAGGCCCGCGGGACACGAAGCCCGGCCCGGCCCGTGCCCATCTCTAGTACATGGTATATCATTAAGTCCTTTTTCAGGGATTCTAAAATCAAGTTCAAAACAGTGCCCATTACCTCCAGAAGGTTCACGAAACCATTTGTAAACTAGTCATGGCTATTTTCATTTGCCAAGTGAGTGTCCAAAGTCTAGTTTTAGATTAATTTTGTTGTCCTTCAAGTATATTTTAATCATAAACAATTCGTCCAATGTTTCAAAAGTTAAATGCTCAGCATTCATCGCATTGTCCTCAAACCAATCTGCTTTTTCTACATTGTGTAATCCTGTACCAAGTTTTACAACAGTATCCGGAATAATTTCTGACCATCGATTACAACTATTTGAAAAATCATTTAAGAAATTACTTTATACTGACTTTAACTTTCTTAGCTCACCATTTTGAACGATTGTGCTTATTTCGTCAGCCAAACTAATCGCCAGCAAGCCGAATAATATCACAAAAGAAACTTGAGGCTGTAACATATTCTTCTTACTGGATTATCTTACAGCATGTAGGCCCTTATATAGTCCCGAGCCTTAATGGCTTGTTATTTTCTCAACAGACTAAAGACAACTTTCTAAAAACGAAAACGGGATCGTCTGCATAAATTAACAATGATCGCAATGTATTGAGCTCACTTACGTACATTTTTATCTTTCGACTCAATGAAATTAAAAACAAGTAAGAAAGTACACGTATATTAAAAAAGCAATGTTTTTTTTAGATATCAATTTGGTGTTCAACCGATCGTTACTGTAGTAAGTAGTAAATATATGGGTTATAAGGTTACCCGATGCATAAACGGAGACAAAATTATTGTATTTTACCGAAATCCATTAATTATATCTTCGGTTTTGAAATCAAAGAACTTTTAGTACATTTATATATATATACATATATTAAAGTGTGGTTTAAACTCATTAATTTTGATTCGGCTTATTAGTTTTTTTTTTATAAAGGACAATTGTATTAATATTTCCAATTACCAACCATGATGTTACCAAACTATAATAGTTTTAGGCTGGGGTCTTTCACATATATATCGCCTTTGCTTTGTATATCATTAAGTCCTCTTTCAGGGCTTCTAAAACCAAGCTTAAAACTGTGTTCTTCAAACCCAGAAAGTTCATATCGAAACCATTTATCATCTAATACAGGTAGTCCATTTGAGAACCAGACTTGGCTATTATCATTTTCCAAGGCAGTGCCCGAGTCCAAGTATTCTCCAAGTATTTTTTAATCATATGCCATTCGTCCATTGTTTTAAAAGTCGCATGTGATCTGTACTGAAATAAAAGATTATCTTTGGCATGCTGAAGATTTTATACTCTTTAACCAAATGTGATCAAGATGTATAAGACAATGCCAAGTACACAATTTGTACATTTGAATCATATACAGTCGACCTTCCCTAACTCGAATTATCATTATCCAAAGAAAAAGTGCGAATTATGGAGACTTCGACTTATGGAATTTTTTTTTTAAATTTAGTATACGCCATTGCCACTCAATTTAGTTCGAATTGAAGAAAACTCGAGTCATTGATGTTCGAGTTATGGATTGGCGACTGATCGCTCCTGGGGTCGTCATATGATAAGGTAATATGATACAAAAGAGCTGAAGAATATACTTTAGGGTGGGTCAATTTTTTTCACTACCAACCGGTTGTCAATATCGTAATCTTCGACGAATTCTAGGAAGGTTTGCCCAAGAAACCATGGGTCTTCCGATTTTTATCGAGAAACTTTAAGTATTTTAAACACGCTTGGAATTAAATGTTTTATTTAATTTATTTTTCTAAAACACATAGGCCCGTTTTTTCAATGTCTAAATATTAAAAGACGACACATGAAGTAGTTGTCAGCTGATGTCTTTCACATATACTAGTATATCGTCTTTCTGCAGTACATGGGATATCATTAAGAGCTCTTCGATCATTTTCAGTTTTTCTATATCCAAGTTCATCACAATGTTAATTACCTTTCTCATTATTAGGTTCATTTTTAGCCGATATTGCATCTAACACTATAGGTTGATCATTTGTAAACCAGACATGACTATTATAATCTGCCAAGTGAGTGCCAGAGGTCCAGTAAGCATCTTCAATTTAATTATTTGCCAAATAATTATTTATCAAGTCCCATTCGTCTGTTGTTTCAAACGTCAGCATCCATCGCATTACATCTTTCGTTGGCCTTAAACCACCTAGATTTTAATTTGGTTTATATATATACCATAGAATTAATATATTAATCAATTTTAATATTAGGTATTATTTAGTTCACTATTGTTAGGTTACCATCTTTAACTATAGTCTTTATCTTGTATGACAAACTTATGGCCAGCAAGCCGAAGAATATCAATATGAAACTTGAGTCTCGAACATTTAAACACCCTATTATAGGATATAAAATAAATATACATAATGGAATATTTTATAAAATAGTATAAATACATATGTATATAAGACTCATACAAATAAACACATGAATTCAATTGTTTCAATACATAAGGAAAAAACCAAGGAATATTTATTGCGTTTCTCTTTAATCGAATACTAATTTATTTATTTTATTGTATTTATTATGCAAATATTGCGTTGTTTATTCATTAAATAATATATTTTTATAGTTTTGTTATTAAATTACTTAACGTTTGTAGTTTAACGCACATTGCTGGGCTGTATTCAACATTCATTCAAAACGAATTGAACTTAGTTTAAAAATAAGGACAAAAAATATATAGTACATTTGAATTACAATTAAATTACAACTAAATAACTGTAAATATTGTATTTATTATAATTATATTAAAATAATGTACACTAAAACTTATGCTTAGGAGTCGAGTGCTCATTGCTCATTCACTTTTCATAATACAATTATTTTGCTAGGCCAAATTCGCATCTAAATAGAATGCTTTTAGATTCGTATTGTAATTTATTGCACAATTTGTTCTTTTTCTTCGAAATATTTGTAGTATTTTTTTAGGCTTAATAAATTTATCTAAATGTGTTACAATTTATGCTGATACGTTTTAGTTGTGTTTAATTGCTAAATCACTGGAGATTTTTTTTTGCGGTTTTTGAGATTGCATTTGATTTGTTAGTTTTTCCCACAAGCAGAAAATTACAAAAATGTGGTATCTAAATAATTTACATTCAGAAGCCAAGTAAGGAATTTAATTTAATTTGCAATGCCAGCCCGTGCTTTATATAAAGACTAAGTTCTTAGTTATCAGTTATTGTTGCTTAAATGCTATGCCTAAATATATTGTAATATAAATGTGATATTCGATTTTTACGCGCTACACAAAATTCGCCAAATTACTAAAATTATGCATTTATCGTAATCATAAATTGTATATGTATGTATACAGTACAGTATATCGTATGTGGTATATCATTAACTATTGCTCAGTAAGTGTGTTTTGCGTGTTTAGCTAAAAAAATGTGCCAACTATAAATCGACTGCTCTCTGTTTTGTTAGTTAATGCGTTTCTCTATAATCTTTTTGCTCGCTCAACACGACGATATCACAACAAAATGTACCAAGTAGAAGAATTAGTTATCATTATCATTATCAGTTATCGCCATTCACAATTCACGTAAACGGCGATGGCAGCACAATTGGATCGAAGCTCTGCTGCGTGTTAGTGAAATTGCTAAAGTCATTGATGCGACGATATCCCCACAGATCCATGGCCTCCACGCACACATCCTGAATTTGCTTTATCTGGAAAATATAGATAGTTAGTTAAATCTGTTTATTTAAGCGGTATTATAGTAAATAGTTTACTTCATCTGTTTTGAGATCCTGCTTCCAATGGAATGGCGCCGATCTGGAATCACGATACGTGGAGCTAACACCGCCAATGTTTTCCTTTGTATGCGTATCAAGAAACTCCTCGACAGCGGGATCGAAGGGCAAACCATAAAACTGTAAAATGTCCTGGGTCATATCGTAGGGATTCAGTGACAGGTCCTCATAACGCAATGTTCTAAAAAAAAGTAATTTAAATTTAATTAAGAAACTGTATTTAACACATATATGGGCATTTCCGGAAAAAGGATCACCTCGCCCAAAAACGTAAATTTTATCAAAAACTCACATATTGTGAAATTTTCTTCTAAAAATATATTCAACTTATTTATTTAAGCAATATACGCTAGAAGAAACTCAATAGGATGAACATATATATTCTTCATTGGAATAAATTCATTTTTTCTATAAATTGACTTCCAAAATGAACCGTTTGTACTCTAGCTAAGTAGGACGGAAATATTGTAACATTAACCATTTTTTTCATTTCAATATATTGAAAGTTTAATTTAAAACGAGTTTTTCGAGATGTTTTCGATATATAGAATACAAATTGATGAACAAATTCTTGGAAAAAACTAGGTGAAAATCTTGTCACGTTCGCGATGTCGCGTTACAAATTACTTATAAATCATGAAAAATAAATAAAATGATAGTAACATATAAAAACTATTTCTAAAATTTAAAATTACATTATTTTATTATTTTTTTTCCAAGATGTCAAGATGAATCAAACATTTCCATTTTTCGTCGCGTTCGCGATGCATTGATTTCTATAAATAATTCGAAAACGACAAGACTTCAAAGCATACAAATAGTGTTGATAAAATGCATTAAACACGTGCGAAAACATTTTTTAAAATGTCAACTTTTGGAATTTTCGTTTTTAATTTATAGGAGTACAAATGTCGCGTTCTCGATCCTGGAAACACCTATATGAGAAATTAAAAAACACTCACCTAAATCGCCCGGGATACAACTTGAGCAGCGTCTCAGCTATCTTATAGTCATCCACCAGATCCTGACAGACCAGCGATGGATCCTCACAGTCCTCATTGCCGCCACACCAGACGCGATGGCGTCTCGATTGCATTGTGCCCCGTGGATCCCGCACCAAGAGCACAATACGCACATTGGATAGACTGTAACGAAGAGAGATGGGGTGTTATGGAAGTGATTAATATTGGCATCAATTATCTTTTATCTTTGGCGTAATAGTTGTGCATTCAGCGTGAAGTTCGCTGCGCCATAACAATGGATGAGCTCACTGCCAAATGGCATTCAATTAAATCAAATTTAAAGCTTCAGCTGCACTCTATTATTATGAATCATAATTGGCATTTCATTTTAGAAGTACGAGTAGCTAATTATGTTTCACGCCAATTTGATAATGACATTTTTAATTATTTTTTAATCTCATTCGTGCTAATTAAAAACTCCGTTCATAAACGGTTGCCAATGAGGTAATAAATAAAATTTGAAATTATAGAATATATGTACGCATTGTTATTAAAATAAAAAATAATAGTAAAATAGTTATTAGCAGACAGATAGAGCTATGATTATGTGATTGTTAATAATTAAAAGTGACTGAAACGACTGATGAAAATATTGATTATGAATATAAAGAAAAAATGTTGGTAGACATGTTTTTATTTACTATTTATCTGTCTATCTATTGATGAAACATTTGTTATTTATATTTTAAATTAGCTTTTAGCCGATGTATGTATGCCTTAATATGTGTCCATTATGGGTGATAAGCCACTTTAGCTCATCTGATTATGCAGTTGTCAATGTCCATGAGCGACACTATCATAATCATCATTATCATCAACATCATAAAATCAGCAGTAACCACAAAAGTGTAAACTGCAACTGTAGCAGCTTCCCCCTGATGCCACTCGACAGCCTCAATGCTAATGAGATTGTGACAGCGGCTGACTGTCAACCAAAAAACAAACATTCATAGATAGATACTTGTATCTGCGAAAAGACATTCAAATTTGCCGAGCAAATAGTCAGACAAATGAACTGTATTAATAAATGAACTTAAATGGGAAAAGCAAAAGTCTGTTGAGCAAAGTTTGAATTTCAAAATATTTGAGACAAATATTAAATATTTGAAAATTAAACAAAGTATGTACATTAGAGGTAGAATATAATATATCGATATGCAATATACACTAGAGGGCATATTTATTTTGACAACATTTAAACTTAAATCGACGCATAATTATAATCTACTTCATGTACATTTTGGCAACAATTGAAAGGTTATTTTAATTCCGTTTGAATGATATTAAACTTTCCTTAACCCATTAAGCACCCATTGAAAATTTTGAATTTTTGTAAAGGTCTATTTTTAAACTTTTTTTGATGCAAAAAAAATCTTCTTCCAATTCCAAGAGTTGCTGCAAAAACAAATTTTCAAAAATCTCTTCGCTTGTATTTTTTATATTTTTTTAAAAACTGCAAAAAACGGTTATTTGGGTTAAAATAGTCATTTTTTGCAGTTTTCAAAAAATTATAAAAAATACAAGCGAAGAGATTTTGAAAATTTTTCTTTGCAGCCACTCTTAGAATTTTTTTAATTTTTTTGCATCAAAATATTATTTTTAAAAAATCGAGGAAAAAAGTTTCAAAATAGACTTTTACAAGAATTCAAATTTTTCAATGGGTTAAGGAAAGTTTTATATCTTTCAAAAGGAATTCGAATGACCTTCCCATTAATGCCAAAATGTACATGAAGTAGATTCTAATTATGCGTAGATTTAACTTTAAATGTTGTCAAAATAAATATGCCGCCTAGTGTAGTTGTGCATACAAACAGTGTATTCAAATAAAATCTATTGATTGGAATCTGTTCAAATTCACAGTCCCTGCTGTTGACATAATGCACTTCAAGCGAAGCAGAATCAACGATATCATTGAACTTTATCACAATATGTATCCATCATTTTATTTTATATATATATGCATACACTGTAAATTATTACAAATTTAAAGTGAACAAAAAGCCGCTGAATCGCTTGGCAGCTTGGATAAATAGACAAGCTAGATAACTGCTGGAAAGAGCAGCTAGGCGTGCAAAAATAATAATAACAGTAACAGTAACAATAACAGTAACAGCCAGAGTAACAGCAGGCAACGGCCAACTGGGAAATGTAGACGGAATGCCAGCGACAGCAGCTGCAAAAATACGCAAAGAGCAAAAACAAAAAAAAAAAACAAAAAGTAGTTATACAAAGCCGCAAAGCAAATTGCGAAAAATCCGCAGAGTAAATTGAAATACAAAGAAAAGAAGACAAAGTCATTTGCATATTGATACAAGTTACGCTAAAGGCTAAGCCTTAGGCATCAAACTAAAACCAATAAAAGAAAAAACACACTACAGATTATCTAAGTTGAGTCTTTAACAACAGCTAAGTTTACAATTGTTCTCACTTTGCAATTGCACTATTTGTCGCAATTGAAATAAAGTTAATTGCGAGATAGACAAGTTATTAAAATTTATGTTTTACAAACATACAATTCTACAAAATAAATCTATTTAACAATGTTACATATTATACTTCGTCTTTGAGGTACGCCAGTTTCTTGTGCTCAATTATATATTATTAGAAAAAATAATTTATAAATAAACAGGAGCATTCTGATGGACGAAAAGTATTTGAAATTTCATTTCAAGTGCCAACAAATATTTTTATGACAGCTGCTTATTATTTTCCATTTTGCATGAGTTGAATTTATTTTTAATTGCATTTCATTCCATTTCTAATTTATGATGAAGTGCTCTTTATGACTTCCACTGAGGATTCAAGCCACTTAATAATTGTATAACTTCAAGTACATACGAATATCTGTATACATAAAGCGTCACAAGGTAAGGTTAAATTTCACCTTTTTGTCAGTTATTTATTTGAGTTGTTTTCTTTTCTTTTATTATTATGCAAAATACGACAAGACACTTGTAGCTTTAAATATGAAATGATGTTATATAATTATAATAATGTGTTTCAAAAATACTTGAACTAAATTGACTCTCAAGTTAAAGTTTCGTCATGTTGAGTTTGACCAAAAATTGGCATTGAATTTGGTTACAGTTGAAGTAGAGATTGGTAAAAGTAAAAGCCAATAATAAAGATGATATAATATAAAATAGTTTGCTCTTAGATAAATTGTATTAATATGCCTGTCAAGGCGTCCCTAAAATTGATATGACAAGGCTATAAATAACAGGATAAGCTAATAATAAGCTATTCAACTCCACTCTCCAGTGAATTTGCTGTATTACATCAAAGAAAGACTCTGCTCTTTAAACTGTGTAGTGTAAATATTTTAAATTAAGTTTCAAGAACTCTTTTTGTGGCACAATTCCGACTACCATAAAAGCCTTGTTAAAATATTCAACCCACTCTCATGGCAGCATAAAAATTGTTACGCATACGCTCCGTTGGCCAAAGACTCGTTATGTGTGCGAGTGTGTTCGTTTATTTATATAAATATGCATAATTGTCGCGTGCGGATAAATTAAAAAAAAAATAGAGGAAACTGTATATGTACATGAAAAAAAAATGCGCAATGAAAAGCAATGAAAATTTTCTACAGCAGCTAGGGAAAAATATAATTTGTTGAAATGCGGTAAACAAAAACAAGAAAAACACGAAATAAAAGCAGAAAAACGAAAAATCAGCGGACAGAGTTTAAGTGGCCCAAGGCAGAAGTACGAGTACAAGATGAAATTAAAAATTCAGCACGCGCCGCAATTACCCAACAAATATGTATGTATATACAAAAGGTACAAATAAAAATAAGAAATATTTAAAAACGGCTTTCAACGGTTTGCTTAGCTAGAACAATGAAAAAATTATACAATATTATACAGTACAAAATTCTACAGTAAGAGAAATGTTTGTAATACTTTTGGACCTCAAACTAATTGGAATGGAAAGTTTAATCAAGTCATCTTCCTGCTGAACAACTACACACTTTCCGAATCTCCCACTCCACTACATGTCTCACCGGCACATGCAGTAATTAATCAACATTATCAGCTTATGTCAAGCCGAGCCCATGAAAGCCTCAAAAAAAGAAAAAGAAGACCAAAAACAAGGGAACAGCTGCACGCATGAAATTTCACCGCTAATCCAGTTTAATGCTAAATACCCATGAAAAAAGTAGGACAGCCAATATCCTGACAGAAAGTCAACATTAACGCAAATGTTAACAAATTGGATTGCCAAAATTATGATTATTACTCGACTAGAAGATGTGCTGTAATTAGCGTCGCAGTGCAAGTAAGTAATTATCATTTACTTACTATTATTTTATTAAGCTGTTGCCATTATAATCATCAAATGAAAGTCATAAAATTAATAAGTAATATAACATCAGATATGTAGAGTTACTTTCGTTAGCTCTCGTGTCTATTTTTAAACTTTTCGTTAGCTTAATATACCCCTCAAGTATTGACAAAGTAGGTATACCTGTTTAGGCCCTAAAGCGGCCTGAAAGTTATTACAAAATGCAAAAAGAAGTTGAACAGCAGCCCAAAATGACAGCGTCATGTCATACAAAACGATATGAATCTGTTCAGGCCTAGTAATGTTCCATTGCACACTGGTTCCGCTTGTATGAAGCAGCGGCCAAAAATACTTCTAATGGAAATAGCGGGCTGAAATTTGTAGCCAATTCTCTTAAAAAATAATGTAAAAATGTGGCGTCATTTGTAACAACCCTCCACACTCTGAAAATACAACGTTTCTGAAAAATAGTCGAATGTTTTTCAACGAAAGATGAATTAAACATATTTTTATGATTCAAAATTAAAAAAATATATAAAACAAAATTTAACATTAATAAAATAAACAAATAACTAAAAAAAATCATAAAAAATCATCTAACAAGTTTTAAACAGACTTTAATAAAGTTGACTGTTAATAAAATAATTAAATAATCACGAAAAATTAAAAAAGTACTAAGAAAAACAACCTAAAACGAACAATACGACACATATCTACTTACACGCACAGCTCAACATGACATTTGAAAGAACAAAACATAAACAACACCCTAAAAAAAGGCAACGTGCCATGGGGTTTAGGTTTTGTTCTGCAAATTTTACCAATTAAAGTTTATACCTTTCTTTTCAATATTCATATTGATTTTAATCAATTTCTTTGCCTATTTGTCATAATTTTGAACTTTTGTAATGCTGATTCGCCAGTTCCTTGCTCTTTTGCTGCTCATTGCAAAGAGAACGGATTAATTGGGACAAAATGAACTAGTGTTTAAAAAAGTAGAGCTTTCTGCCAAATAATTTACTTGTTTGCTTATAATATTTTAACTTTCATATTTTGCATTTTTGGCCACTGTGCATTGGGTCACCCGAATGGATGTATGTATGTGTGTCATTCATTAGGACAGACAGAAAGTCTTGGATGGATTGAGTTATGGTACAGAATAGAAATCAGTGCTATGTTTAGCTGTCTTTGAGCTATGTTAACCTGTGTTGAGCCATGCTAATGGTCACAGTCGTTTGTCTATCGATTGAATGAATGGAAGGGAAAAGTTCATTTGTGAGGTTCAAGGCCTTGAGCAACACGTGAGCCGCACAAAAGAAAACCTAACCACTTTCGCTTTTATTTCCCATTTTGTGTGCCGCCAAACAAACGATATGTAAATATCTAGTTTCTGGTGGTATATACTCGTATTATACTAGTCATATGTGGCATGGAATAGCTCATTAGATTGATAAATCGTTTGGCATTAACATATGTTTGACCTGATCCAAAAAAAACATAAACAATAAAGGGAACAAAATGCGTTTCAGGTTTTAGATATTCAACGCTGGTCAGCTAACAGTAAATGCCTATTTATGAGTTTATTTCTTAGCCCGAATATATCATCAGCGCATTCTAAATGTTTCGCTATTGATTGCTTTTAATTTGTTTTTTTTTTTAAATAACTTTTAAATAGCATGTGCTGTTTATCTGGCAAATTTCTGCTGCCTTTTGATCTTCGAAACTATGTCAAAATGCCGCAAACTGCCGCAACAAAATAAAAATAAAATTATGCAAAAAGATAGAAAAAAAAGCACAAACAAAATTTGTGACAGCTTTGTATGAATCAGATATGTAGATATTTGTAGACACAGCATTCGGGGCCATTCGAGCTTTTCTGCCAGAGTCACGCGGAGCGGAAACTTCGAATAGAGAGGGGAGTCTAACAAGTTGAATGCTTCACTTAGTTTAAAAAATCAACAGGCTTAAATTTCAAACAAACATGGAATACGTATGTATAAGAAAACTCTTACCACATATAAATAGAAGATGACAATAGATGTGAGATAGCTCTTTTGTTGTCCCTCAATATTAAAAAATTTAATTTTTTTAAATATGTGTCTTTTGCTTATAAAATGCTTCTTTTTTTTGTGCTACTTATTAATAAAAAATGATTAACTATTTTGACTTAAGGCCCACAAGTGCTAAAGAATCTCATTAAAGAATAGACGAGAGTTCACTGACGATATTTAAATAATATTTATTACGTTCAGCAAATAAAAATTCTGACAACATATAAATATCCATTAAAAGCAGCTGGAAATTATTGCATATGATCAAGTGTGCGTATATTTGTGTATAAAGTAATAATAATTTTAATAAATTCTGGCACAAGCCAATTTGTGTTTGCTTTGAATAATAAATAAAAACATACAATCAAAAAACTTTAGTAAATATCAAATAATTAATTATATTTTGGTAAGTAATCATCCAAAAATAGTCTATATATCACAATAAGAAATTTAATGATCTAATATACAGTAGCTAACAACTTATTTCAACCAGCCCAAAAATCAACTTTAATCAAAAGCTTCAATTACAACTAAGTAAAATACAAATTTAATCAAAAGTATTTACAGAAAACTAAAGTTATATCAACTCATCATTTGAAAATATTAAAAATTACTTGAAAATTTTTGAGTTTTTTCTCGATTAAAAAATAAATGTTTTGATGGAAAAAAATGTTTTAAACAATTCTAGGAATGCCTGTAAAAAACAAATTTCAAAAATCTTTTTGCTAATATTTTTTTTTATTTTTTTTTTAAATCGCTAAAAATTACAATTTTAGCCACTTTTTCATCATTTTCATAAAACAGTGGTTTTTTTAGCAATTTTCAAAAATTATAAAAAATAAGTTGTGAGCTACTGTAAAAAAGTCCACAAAAAGAAAGCGAAGCTTACAGTTGACATTGAGAATGCCAATATCCGTATTTTGAAAACGAAACCATCGAAAAATTCCAGCAAAAATATAAAGAATTTATTGATTTAACAATTGCCTAATGAACGCCAATTGAAGGCACGTAAGTATTCGTCCTTCCCACCGTTCCTTTGCCTTTGTCCTCATCTTGGCCCATATATCAGAGGTCTGGCAGCTGTTGTTGTAACGCCCACGAAAAATATGCATAGTGTGGTTCAGTTCGAAGGCAGCAAGGAACAATGCAAACAATAAAGGAACCACAAACATGCAAATTGCTAAAACAGCAACGAAAACAGTCAAAATGTAGACATGGCGCCCAACGAGGGGCGTTTAAATTAAATCTTTGGGAGCAGAGCCCAGAAAACGCCAATGGTGAAAACGCAAATTTCATTTTGAAATGAACATCAGAGTTAAAAAAGCAAAAATTGAAAAAGTAATGCTACAAACGGCACAAACCCAAATGAAGTCATGGCGCCCAACGAGAGGCGCTTCCCTAAAATGTTGGTGCATGTTCAAATGCTGTCAGTTAAAGTGGTATTTCATTTTCAAATGAACATCATGACAGGGCCAAAGGGCAAACCAAGATAACTGAAATGCAGTTGGCCCAATGTCCAAAACGTAATTTTAACCATCTCCCCATGACATGATAAGTAAAACTCATACAGTGTTTGCCCACACGATTAAATGCAAAAGGCATGTAAATCATATAAACTGCATTATTGCCTTGCCTTTTAAAGGACCTCACATTGTTGGCATTTCGGGTCAAGGGTTTTTCTGCCGAGTTCACTGCAATGACATCTGCTCTAAATGTGTCGAGAAGCCTTACAAGTTCAAAATGACCACATTAAGTAACTATTTATGTATGACTACATTAGTTGAGTTTCATAGCTCAGAATATTTGCCCCAAATTGTCATTTGTTAAATTTTAATGTCAATTGCATTTGAAAATAACCTAACGAATTGTTGGTGTTTTTAAAATATATCTGAGATTTTATTTAAATAATGGGATGTCTTAATTAGTGTTAATTGGGTTGTGAGAAACTTATATACACTGAAAAAAGACCACTTTCTAAAATCAAGAATATTCATTTTAAATATTTTGTTCTTGAAATAAAAATTTTTTAAGAGTAAATTACTAAAACTAAGAATATTATTATTATATTATTAGAGAGCCATGCTCCTTGCGTTCTGCAAGTGTTTTGGGTGTTGTTGTTTGTTGTTTAGTGTCATAACGTATGCGGAATGAAATACGAACAACTGGTGTAATACAAATAAAAAATGTGTTTCAAGTCCGGCCAACTTAAAATTTTTATAAGTTTTTTATTAGACTATAAGCTATTTTTACAAAAATATTCGTGACCATAGCGTTCACCCTTCCTTTTATTTTCGGGACACTTGCGCATAGCCTCCTGAATTTCCTTTGTATCCATTTTAGCAAGCTCTCTTTTGATTTTTAATATCAAACAGTCGATGTTTTTTGGCTTATATTCTTTGCTCTACACATTTCTTTTCAGATTTGACCAAAACTTTTTCATTTGCTTTAACTGAGGCACATTTGGAGAGTTTTGCAGATTTGGCAGGAAATCAGTGCTCAAGTAGTCCAGAGCCTTCAGAGTTGTTTTGGCATAATGAGCGGACTCTAAGTCGTACGAAACACCGTATTATAATTCGCATCATACTTATCAATAAATTTTTTAAGCGCCGGATCACAATTGTCCTTGTAACTTTGCGCATTCACACCCAATCCTGACTTAAATAAGATCGGATCGCTTATTCCACGCTCCCTTAGGACCAGCCACAAAAAAACCTTTGTTTTTGTTATTTGAGAGACATTTTCAGGTCGTCAAGGTATTAGAAAGCCTAAAGTAATATTTCAGAGTCCCCTCATGACCCTCCATGCGAAATATGTCTCATTGTCCATCATGCAAAAATTTCAACACCTTACAGAAAACAAATTTCTAGAAAGCACACGCAGCCGAAGTTTAATTGTCTCTCTCTGAAGTTCTGTGACTTTAGGAACGGTTTTTAACATATCATCACTCCCATGTCTTTTAAATACTTTTCCACAGTTTTGTCCATCACATTGTATTTTTTGGCAGATGCACAACTCGATTTACCTGTGCGAACCACAATTTCAGCCCATTATATTGCTCTAACTTAACACTGCTGTAATGGACATTTTCTTCTGGATCCAGGGGCTCTAGCCATTTTTTTTTCATTCTAAACATCCGAAACTACTTAATAAATAAAAGTTTTCTTGAAGCCCATAGCAGAAAAGTAATGAAAAATTTAATTTTACGGCTAAGACTGATTATTTGCGCAATATGTGCAATTCAATTTTCGACGCTCTGCTTTGCTCAGAGACATTACCGCGACTGTGCATTATATAGAAAGCTAGTTTCTGATGATATGCATGCTGAAATAGTACCATTCGTTATAGTGTGTTTTGTTTTGCGCTGTCGATTATTGGAACTTATTGAGAACATGTTCAATTTTGTTCGTATTTCATTCCGCATACGTTATTGACACTCAAGTTAACTAAGTTACTTCATTAATCTTAAAATGTTAAGAAGCTTATTTGGGATGTTTTGACTTGTGTTGTTATAACTTTTCGGCCTATAAATAAAAACATATAATCTTATAAAAATAATAAGTTTCATTCTTATACTAAGATTTATGGTCTTGAAAATATAAGAATTTACGATCTTAAAAATAAGAACACGGTCTTCATTGAAATGTTCTTAAAATCAACATGTGTTTTCTTGCTTCAAGATTTTCATGTTCTCGACGCATTTTTTGATTAAGTTCTTAGTTCTGAGACCAAAATCTCCATTTTTTTATCAGTGTAGATCTGATAGATTTTTTTTTTTTTGCTTAAAAATTGTATTACTCAATTCTTGTCTATTTATGAATTCCATTCAAAGTCACGCAAGTTTTAAATATGCATATAAATTATTTGACTAACACAAATCCGACACTTTCATTATCGTTACACCTTGAACTTGACAACAAACCTAAACCCAACTCTCCACCCAAAAACAATATGAATCAATATGCAGACAAAAGTGGCAAATTGCGTGACTCTAAAAATAGTTAAAAACACTTGGCGAAACTAAACTGTGCCTGGGCTAGATAGTCGGCGTTTTTTTTTTTTTTTTTTTTTTTGAGGCAAACAAACTGGGTCAAAGCGCTGGAAAGTACAGCGCTTGATCAATTTCAATTGTAAACAGAAAGCACCGACGACAGGCCACCCAAAATGCGAAATGAAATCAAGGTGAAAAATTGCCGGTAAATGCAAACAACGGCAAATGTCAATCAAAGTCAACTGGGGATGCGACGACGACCCAAGTTGAGTGGCAAAAGAGAAAGGCAGAAAGTCGGAAAGTCACAGAATGACAATAGACAAAGCGTTCACACACATACATACACACACACACACACACTCACACTCACACACACAAAAGTGGGCGGCATTCAGTGAAGACAGGGAGGAGAGAAGAGGCGTTGCAACCAAATTGCAGAGCACTGCAATTTTTTGCCATTTTCTTTCGTTTTGCTTTTTTTTTTCCTTTTTTCTTTTTGGCGCCTTGACACATGAAGCCCCCTTGAGAAGGCAGCAACTAAGCAACCAAGGTGCAAAAGCCTCTTGGAAACTTCATTAATAACAAACTAAGCGATGCTCTAATGACGTGAAAATATACATATGACAAGGCAATGCCCGCACGTCCAGACAAACAGCCCGACAACCGAACACCGTCAAGCGCGTTTATGGGCAGTGCTCTGTACTCCAAACGTAACCAGCAGTGTTGCCACATTTTCTAAGACTAAGATAGCTAGTATAGTAAAAAAATAAATAAATAAATGGGTTAGCTAAAAATTGCATAAATAAAAATGTTCAGAACAGCAGTAAAAAACGCCAAAACAAATATAAATATTATTATAAATATTAAATATTTACATATAAAAACGAATGTAAAATTTTTATAAATTAAGTAAAATCACAAAATGTGTGTCCAATTGTCGATATTGTAATTGTAATAACCAGGCACAGCAAATAATGATTATTGAAATTTTTTCACATCAAAAAATCAAAGAATAGAATACATATACAAAAAAATAATGATAATGATTAAATTTGAGCGAAAAAATAAAACTCATAAATAATCATTATTTATGATTTTCATTTTTTTCGCTCAAAAAAAAACTCACTTTGAATTCATGGCTTTTGTGGAGAATTTTTACACAATATTTTTGCATAGCCCTTTAAAAGAAAAACAGGGGACCTTTAAAACGCAAAAAAAAATCTTTAAGATGATTACAACTTTTTTAAAAGTGAGTTTTATTTGAGCGAAAAAATAAAAATCGCAAATAATGATTACTTGTGAGTTCTATTTTTTCGCTCAAGATTAATCATTCTCATTGAAGAAAATCCCTTAAAATCATTAAATAATCATTACTATTTAATTTTTATAATTTAACTCATAATGATTACGGTCTCTGGTAACAACTTTTAAATGTTAGTAAATAAGTTCAATTGTCATTGCAATAGTAATCATTATCTATGTTACTATTTAAGCTTAACATACTATTGTAAACACTATTACTACTATTGCATTTGTTGTGACTAGCTAAATAAATTCAAATTCAAAATTCAAATTGAAATAAGCTTATAAATTATAAGTTATAATAAAAATTCTAATTTTAGGTTAGCAATTAAAATACAACAGCGATATTTCATCAATATCACTAATGAAAAAATATACAGTCGAACTTGCCTAACTCGTATAACCATCATCCAAAGAAAAAGTTATGAAAATATTCGACTTAGAGAGTTATTTTTCATTAGTGCACTAATACTATAGAAGTTTGAGTTATGGAAGTTCAACTGTATATGTAATGAAAACTAATTTTGACTCGTTATTTTGACGGCTAAGGGGCGAATGCTTTAATATCTAAGGTAGCTTTGAATTTTAAAAGATCAATTTAAAATTTTGCTGTATCCATAACAGTATTTTCCCCCTTGTCAAAATTAATTGGGTCGTAATACAATCCTCTTCATATTTCTTTTATGGGTTCTTCATTAAAATACTCCAATACATGAAAATCTCTTCGCTTGACAGTAATTTTGTTTTTTTCCGATATTTTCAATGTCTTAAAGAAAATATTGTAGTTTTGTTTGAAAATAGTTCTTTATTAAGGATAATGAAGATATCTGACAATTGTGAAAGCTACCACAAAAGAAAAGAGCAATAAGCTAAGCATAGCTTTAAATTAGTTAAAATGGCATCACTGGTAACCAGGACAGACGCCAGTCTCGACTATTGAAATGCCGCTCTCATTGTCTGCAGAGGTTTCACTCACAATATATACTTATGGTTGTTGTTGTTGCTTTTGCTTTGGCAACTTATGAAATTTATTGTGCTCGTGCATTTGACATGAAGCCTTTAGGGCCACGCTTTTGATAGGCCACCCCAACCATAAAATGGAACCCGGGGTTCCACATGTGTTTGCACTGTGTTGTTGCCGTCGTCGTTGTCGGACTCTTGTCGATGCCATGAGAAAGGAGCTCAGAGTCGGGCAATTTTGTTGACATGTGAAATTATTATAGAGCAAAGACTTATTGTGGGCGCTAGAAGTATATAAATTAGCCAATAGGCATCAAAGAGCAGTTCGCATTTATGGAGAAAGATGGATGTGAGTCTGGTCATCCAGGAAAGGAATTGAGCTCAGCATGATACTTACTATCTGGAATAGTTATGGGCTTAGACATCAATTGATTACTTAAAAGTTCACTAATTGTCAGTTTTGCTGTATTTTTATCAACTCACTCATAGAACTTCCAGACATTTCGAGTGACAACTTTTCAAGTTCTCTCCATGAGTTTAATAATTTATTTACTGCCGAAATTGATATATCTCATTTCAAAGATTTAATTGCAAAATTTATTTTTAAGTTGCCGTAATTCAATATCTTTAGCCCTTTTCTTTCGACCCACATCCATTTGATTCAGTTGCGTATAATTGAATTTACTTTACAGCTTTTTGACCCAGAAGAGTTTTTAAGATAGTAAATCAATAGTCGGACACTAGGAGTTTGATTAAAATTGACGTGAGGTACTTTAAAATTTAATTAAAGCGAGGGCTGTGCGAAACTAAGGCGATAAAAGGAATTGAATTTGGAGGCACATAAAATATTTATATATTGTTAAATATTAATTTTTTATCAAAGTTTAACTAAATTAAATAAAACGAAGTTGTATATAAAAGTACAGTCATAGGCATAAGTATTTTGGCACCATTTAAAGTTTATTCTACTTATAATTTGAACTTACTTCATGCTTCAACTTGGCATCAATGGAAAGGTCATTTGAATTCCTTTTGAATGATAAAAAACTTTAGGTACCCATTGAAATTATTTTTTCAACTTTTTTCCTCGATTTAAAAAAAATTATTTTGATCCAAAAAGATTTTTTAAACTCTTATAATAGTGACTGCTAAAATTTTTTTCAAATTTCTGTTCGCTAGTATTTTTTATAATTCTTTAAAAATTGCAAAAAAAAATTCTCTTTTTCCTCATTTTCTATACAAAAACGGCCTTTTTTTGCCCTTTTCAAATATTTGTAAAAAATACTTGTGAAGAGATGCCGAGCTTTGCATGAAGTAAGTTCAAATTATGAGTAGAATTAATTTTAAATGGTGCCAATATACTTTTGCCTGGGACTGTAATTGGGTAAATACTCAAGATATTTGTTTAAATGAAAAATATTCTACGATTTGTATTTATCTACCATAAAATTAGTACGAGTTGAGACATTTTTTTTATATTATTGAAGTTCAATCATGAAAACTTGAACGAAAGTAAATTTACATCTCCATATCTTCAAACGAGAAAGTCCTACAGTTAATTATTTTTTCTTATTACTACAATTTGGAACAATTTTACAAATAATCAACAAATTATCGCTCCTTATCCTAAAAGTTACAAGTGATGGTTAATGAATTAAAAATGATTTGCAAAGAATTCATGAGCAAGCTTTTAAGTAACCCTCGTCAATTTGGACTCAAAAAGCACTTGGATAGTTATACCCTTAGTTAGTGGAAGCAGTGACGTGTGCCAAGTGGAATATGCCGCAACTTAAGCTGCAGCTGAAGCAACAGCAACTGCAGCTGCATCTCCACAGCTCATTCCCTCTGGCACTCGCACATTTGTTGACTTTTCAGCAATTTCTAGTGCTGACTGAGCTACTTAATGACTTATCGCTGTCATTATGCCTCGCTGACTGCCTTTGGGCTGGCTTCAATTCCGACTAAAATGTTAAGAAAGCGTAAAGTGAAAGAGAAGCTCGAGTGCCAAAGAGATGCCAGCCAAGTGCAGCCTCGAGTCGCATTCAGCATTCGGCATTCGGCTTTTTCTGGAGCTGTCATCCAGTAACTTAAGTGGCATTTGGATGGGCATCCCATAACACTTCCAGTCACAACTGTGCGTCACCCACATAAATTCAGGCTGCATTAAACCTTTCACATTGCTTGCACAACCAAAATGCAATTAACTGTATCAAGAAAACAAAGACAGTCAAGAAAGATTAATTTATTTCAAGCCGATATTCATATACACTTTGTACAGCTTCAGAGATAATTGTTAAACATTTTTAAATGCAACGTAAAGAGATTTTTTCGTGAACATGAAAACTGGCAAAGCTAAGAAAAGTTTAAATATATCAAGCCCATCTATAAAACTCTTTGTTCTAACTGACTGACTGAGAATCAACGTGCAGCCCAAACGGTAAAAGATAGAAAGCTGAAATTTTTACACAACAAAGATGAGATAATTTCATCGTACAATAAGACGGCGTTTTGAGAAATTCAACTTGTAAGTGGGTCAAAGGTCAGGAAATTGCTTAGTATGAAAAACTTTTTTGTTTCTTAGAATATCTCAGCCAAACTCACAGGTTATATGTTTGGGACATTGTGACCAAATTTAGCATTTTATTAATTTGTTAAACCGGACAACGAAAGACCTTCTTTTCAATTTTGAGAGCGAAGGGACCTGGAGTTGGCGAGCGAAGCGAATAAACAATGTAGAAGTTTACAGATAATATTTATAAAATTTAAAATTGTATAATTATTGAGTTGAATGTCTCAGCTGTACTGTAAAAGCAAAGGAGGCTACATAAATACTCAATTATAATAAAAATTTCATTTCTATGAAAGCTTCTTAAATTCCCCCAAAACAATAAGTTGAATAATCAATATAATTTTAAATTGGTCTGATTTTTCTATAGAAAGATTTATTGATGTTCTGATCACTTAAATTAATTAATTTATTTTCTGTTGTGAGTACTCCAGAACAATCGCTAGTCTTGATAAATACAAGCAGGTACTTTTGAGTGCAATGAACGAAGAATTTTGTTATTAATCTCATCTTACGCTATTAGTCTTAATGTTTTCCAACGTCTAAGAAATGGGTAGACAAATGTAGCAAACATTAAATAAATAAATAAATTCGTTATCATGCTTTAATGTAACTAAGATGTAACTCGTTACTTTTACAAGTCAAAGGTAATTAAATCCAATACAAGGGTATCATAAAAACCAGTTATGGCCCCCCAAAGGAGACCTCCAGCTACGTGAAGTGACTGCCTGCCCCAACTGAGACTGAGGCCGGCTCAGGGACTGGGAACTTGAACTGGAACTCTGACTGGGACTGAAACTGCTGCCTGGCTTCAATGTCGCCCAAAGCAATAACAATAATGCCGCCGACATTCAAAATCCAATAATATGTATTGCCACACCTTTTCGTTATCGAAAGGCGGTTGGGCGTTGAGCGTTGGAGGAGGATGTTGGACTTTGAAAGCTAACTGCTCCGTTTGGTTTCGTAATGCAGCAGCCATCCATTTTATTGTCATGTAAATGCAATTTATGTGTTGCCTTTCTCCTTCACTCTTGGTGAGCTCTTAACAAAATTGCTCTACTTGAAATTGCTGGGTTGGTATTTAGGAGCTACTCGTAGGTTCCTTGCCGCTCCCAACATTTTGACACTTCATTTCACTTTACTTACAATTTTTATTTGCCCGCCCTCGGTGTGTAGTTTTAGCCAGTTCCCGGTTTGCTGACTCTGCCACACCTATTCCCAGACCTTCAGATTTATTTATGAAATGAAATATGGTTGAAAATGTTTTCTGCTTTCTCTATTGTTACATGAACTAAGAGCAAAAATGGAAGCTTAAACATGGAATAAAGACCACAATGTCAACCATTTGAATAGATAAACGTTAAATATTTTTATATATAATCTTTTTCTTGTTGAGTGCATTGAAATGGTAATTTTTAGACCAAAGGTTTCATTTTATTATTCATAATTTTTGTTAAGATTACCACTCATCAGTTGCTAGTGTTTATTGGTATATAAACAGAAGCATCAACCATATTTTAATTGTTTTAAAAGCTTCAAATTACTTAATAATATCCTATAAATACAGCTGGAGAGAGACAAACGAAAAGATCTATGAAGACAATGTAAATAAACAAGTTGGAACAAACGGGCTCCCCTTCACATGAAAATTAATGCAATAATTAACAACTTTTAATACTAAAATAACATATAAAAATAAACAAATTTACATAATAACTAATAAAATGTAAATAAATACGTGCAGAGAATCACTGAAACGTCTACTTTTAATATGCGGCCGCGCGTCCAAGAAAAAAAGAAAAAAAAAAGAAGATAAATAAAAAAAATGTCACCCCCTTCTCACCTTCTCTTTTATAACAATGATATGAAGTCGTGAATTAGCATTAGTAATAAAACAATGGGCGCCGCGGCGACGACGAAGGGAGGGAATGGTTGTCTTCATCTGGGCGAAGGAGAACGACGAAGGGGGGAGGGGGGGAGAGGAAGAAGAGTAAACTACAATAAAAATAAAATAATGTAGCAGTAATATAAAAAAGTAAGTTAGGTTGTATTTTTTTATTTTTTTTATTTTTTTTATAATTTATAGGGGCAGCGCGACAGCGCGAGGAGCAGCCTCCCCGTGTTCATACCAGTTTTGTTAACAATTTTTTTTGTATAAACAACGGTGGGAAAACCTCTGTAAAAAAAATTTCATTTATATTTCTGTAAAAAAAAAGGGTGTGATAATATTTGTGTGCCCTACAAGGTACTCCTAGAAAAAAAAGCCCTTTTGGAACAATTTTAAAAAAAAGGGGCAAAAAAAAAAAAAAAGAGAATTTATTCAAAAAAAGGGATTTATTGTCCACCCTTTTGGTTTTTTTTGTGTTATTCCTTAAATAAATAACTAGAAAATATTTTTGAAGAAAAATTCAAAAAAAGGGGTTTTTGTCATTTTGTTTTTGGGGGGGGGTTTTTCTGAAATGCCATATATATTTTATAGCTTAAAAAGAGTAATAGTACAAACTTTCTGAAGGAAATTGGAAATCAAAGCCATATTTTTGCTCCTTTTGTAAATAATTCTTTCATAAATCTTCGCATCAGTACAAACCTGCAAATAAAGAAGCAGAAAATATATAAATAAATAAATATCTTTATATGTACTTATTTATTTTATTTTATATGTATATAAATATTTTTAAATAAGAATTAAGGTACAACTATTACGGGTCAAGAATCTGGAGACACTCGTACTCATAGCACAGTCATAGCAAAAACTACAGATTGCAATTACGAGTTGCTTCTGCCTCAAATAACGCCCACAAAAAATGAATTAAAACAATCATAAATTTAAATTGCAAGTTCTAGTAAAAATGCTCAAATTCAATGCGCACGTTCCGCCGACGACTGCCCACATCTGCGACTGTGGCATATTCAACTCCAACTTCAACTCCGTCTGCATCTGCATCTCAACCGAATCTCGTGTCTGAGACTGCGGGCGGCATTAACTGCCACAGAGAGGCGACTGGCGGACGGTTGTTTATGGAAGTTGCAACTTGCAACCAACCTGGCGAAAGGGAAGCCCCCGTGTGCATGTTGCAGGCAATAAATTGTAGGGCAGTGGGAGAGGGGGACGCACGAGGGCGGAAAGTCGCCCGACTGTGACAAATGGCGAGCGAGTGAAAGGTAATGGATAATTGGAAAGTGGAGTAAGCAACCAAATTGGCTTCATTGGTGTTGTCCGGTAATCGGCCACTGAACACAAAATATAGGTATGTATATATTGACTTAGGGTCAACTTAGGTACAATATTTAATAAATATTTTAATAAAAATCATTTAAAAATATTTAGAAATTTATGATTAGTTAAAATTTGATAATTCAATCTTTAATCAAATTAAATTGATGCATTGTAATAATAAATAAAAAAAAAATTAAATTAATGCCTAAGTATTTTTTGATGAAATTCAATTCACAACCTCCAGACGAATTAACAATGTTTATTTGCTTAAGAAATAAGTTCCTTCATTTTAAAAAAAACAAAATAATAAGTAATTAAATAAATAAATAAAAAAATTAACAAAATAAAACAAATTCCTCATTTATAGCGAGCAATAGAATTTAAAATATGAGTATTAATACTCATGAGCTATAAGAATTATAAGAATTGATGATCATTTACATTGTTTAAGCTAAGTTATTTTTCTTTTTTCTTTTCCAAAATTTGAATGTAACCTTAAACTTAAGTATAACTAGCGTCTTAGTTTATAAGACTTGTCTTGTAGTGCTAGGAATCAAATAAATAAATAAAAATAAAAATACTTTGATATTCATTCAAAATTGAAATTAAATGAATACGACCGGAATTCTGCAACAAAAGAAAGACGCATTTATCTCATCAAATTGAAATCAATTTGTGTAAATTATTTAAACAATTTTAAATTCTGGACTGAGGTGGAAAAATCTAAAACTAATTTCGCGTTTATTACAGAGTGCGAAATGTGCGCAAATTACATAAGATACACACACACACACACACACACCGACAGAAAGATTTATACGCAACTATTACCCAAGCTATAGATACAGAGATACGGATACAAATGCAGATAGAAAATGTACTGTGTGCGAATATTAGCGAATGCCATTGTCCGGAACAGAGCGAAGCAGAGCCAAAGCGCGGCTAACAATGCAACGTTGCCGGCGGCAGAAGAATGCACCAAGACCAAGACAGACGGACGGACGTGCAACGCGGCATTCAGAACGCCATACAAAGGTGCCACGTAGAAAATTGCATAAGAATAGAACTAATTTAAACAACTTGCAGATACACTACGTACCAACTGCAACAGCACCTCCCCCTTTGACCCGCCTCATTGTGTGCGATGGTAATAAAAATTATACAATGCCAGAGTGTATTGCACAAAAGAAAGATGGATATATAGAAAAAGAAGAAAAGAGAGAAAGAGAGAAAAAGAGAAGGGAGATATGCCCACCCTGTAAACGCCCAAATATCAATAGTAGATGCATTGCCGTCTGACTAAAGGCAATTGCATTGTGTTTTGTTGTTGTTGTGCTCTGTGCCCCGCCACTCAGATTGTATCTGACAGATACTTTGCTGCCGCTGAGGGGCAGATGCGTCAGTTTGTGTTGCGCTTGACGAGCCGCGATATTGACACAATAAAAATGTGAACGATACACGTAAAGGAGAAGCAGTTAAATCGTCTCGATTATGAGAGCCGAATGCACAATTGAAAAGCTAAAAATAAAAGCAAGAAAAAAGTGTAAAAATATGGCAAAAATATGTGCAAACATATGTATAATATTTATAATATTGATACAACCATAACCAAAATAATATGCAAACATTATTTATTTATGAAGAATATTGATAAGGAATTAAAGCAAAATGATATGCAAATGTCATATAAAGTTATAAGAAGTTGATAACAACAGAAAGATAGAATTCAATGAAGTCCAAGGTTCATTTATGTATGATAAACTGCAGTTGATTAAACTGTAGTCAATTGAGTGAATCAAATTTTTCATTATTTATAGATAAATAAAAAAAAACGAATACTTAAAAAAAAAATATTTAATATTATTAAAGATATTAAAAATTATTTCGTCTCAAAGAATAAAATATTATAAAAAGAATCTAGCGAGAAACTAACCTATGGTCATTCATATAAGCGAAAAATGGGAAACGACAATCAGTTCGCTACATACGATAAATTAATTTCTCAAAATTTCTCATTTTTTAAGAAATAAGTTTATGATGTTAACCCTTAACATGGGTAATTCCACGTAATTGAGAAATAAATGCCTTAATTGCATTACCTATCTGTGAATACATCATATATGAAATTACATAAGTATTACATACAGAAAATGTACATTCACTTTTGTGAGAGTGTGTGTTTTCGTGTGTGTATGCAGATATTCGCACCTACTAGAACAACTCGTACATATGCATGCGAATCCTTGACTTTGGGCCTTAATTATACATCAAGGAAACCGGAACAACCGCCACGCCCCATTTCAAGCAGCCGCCTCCACTCAAGTGGGATGCCACAACAAGCGTTACATATGCAAACAAATGACATATAAAAATATACAAAAAAGAGAGAAAGAAAGAGATGCGAGGCACGTAACTTTTAATGCGACCACATTGCCTCCCACCTCCATTTCCATTACCATCTCCATCTCCATATCCACCACCGCCTACAATGCCACGCCCCGTCAGATAAGTTTCACACGGATGAGTTGACACTGTCACAGCATCAGACTGAGCCCGTTTCGAGGCAGGTTGTTAAGCAAAAGTCACGTTGGTCGCCGTCATTTATTCAACCCCAAGGTTAAGTGGCAACAAGCTTCGCCAAAAGGCAAGCGAGTGCATTGTAGATAAGCCAAAAAAAAATATTTGTTTACCCCACAGCACAGTTGACAGTTATTTGTTTAAATGAATGAATGGCTTTAAAAAAAGATTGCCAATAAATAAACGGTGCAATGGTACAAATCAGAACATAAAAATTACTAGAAGCGGAAGGAATTTTTGATATAATTCAGATATAGTTATTGTATAAACAAAAATTAACCCATCTCAGGCCCATTTTTTCAATGTCCAAGTAAGGCAGCGATCTTAACTCTTTTAGGTTTTTCTTATAAAAGTTATGAGATAAGAGTTATTTTTCTATTTTTATTTTAAAGTTGAAAAAGAGTCATTTTCAATTTTTATGATAAAAATTATAAAGAAACGGGCCCATTTCGTTAAACGGCATTTAGTACATCAACGTCCAAATAAACAAAAATAAAATGATCATACTTTTATTCATGATTTCTATGATCAGAGTTGAAAATATACTTTTTATTTTTAGATTTTAAAATAACTTCTATTTTTCAACTATTAAATCAAATTTGAAAAATAACTCTTATTTATAATTTTTATAATCAAAATAAAAAATAAGAGCTAAAAATAATTTAAAAATAAAAATTTGGAATACAAATTTTTCCCTTTTTCTGGATAGACCTTGTAAAAATAGCATATTTGGAATTTTTTCGATGTCCCTGGCATTTTTTAGCGCTTGATATTTTTCCGCCTCATATTTGCAATCCATGAAATAAGGTATTTAATAACTATTGTAAAGAAAATTTGATATAAAATGTATAGAAATTAATGTAAAATTTGTTACTATATATTAGAATAATATATGTTTTGTATTATAAAAATAAGTGGATATCTTTCATTAAATACTAAATAATTATTTATTGGCAGTTGTAAAAATCCATTCACAATTTCCATTCAATTTATAAATATTTAGTGCAATTCAAAAGGTGGCAATGTAATTAAAATTATATTCTTTATTATTATTTATTATTATCATTCCAGTTTTGTAGTGTGCAGTTAGTTTTTAACACGCTCTCAAGAGACTCTCAACAGTATGAGCCTCAATATCCAAGCCACTAATTTATTTTAATTACGACTATTTATCAGTTGCGGCAGCTGCAAAACCCTTTCACCATGACCGCAGACTGGAGAGACAGGGAGACAGAGGGACAGAGAAAAGAGCATGGCAGCTGTCGAGCAACTTATTGTTCTACATTTTCCTCAATTACCGCTCAAGCTTTTCTCGTGCGCTGCTGCTTTTTTCATGATTTGTGGCTCTGCTGTTGCAGTTGCCATTGCGCTTTTAATTATTGCGATTATTGTGGCAACAGTTTACAGTTTTCAATTGTGGCAGCAACAACGCCTTTGCAACGTGCCACGCAAAAACATAGATACAAACAAATCGACACTAAGCAAAAAGTATAAACAATTTAGCGCAGAATGAATTGCTTAGATAAGTATGTGTTTATATGTATCTATGTATCTACGTATCTGTAAAGCATCAGTTGTGCTCTTGACTCGACAACAAATCCAGCTTGATAATTATAATGAGTCAATGATGAAGCTCAAACGGGCCGAGCCGGGCAATATCAACGACAACGGGTTTCCCTCGATTAATGTAAGTATCTTGTATCTAACTGCCGTTCGGTGAGTAAACGTATCTGTATCTGTCACTACAGCAATCAGCGATATCATAACTCATGCACATGTCACACGTACGTCGACGTTTTGAGAGCTTTAAGCTTAAGCGCAGCAAGATCAATTGACACAAAGCGTTCTAATAGTTATACAGGTAACATGCTTACAAATGTACACATAACAAAAGCTTTCGAATAAATATAATAATATAATTATAATTTTATCTTATTTTCTACAAGCTAAAATTTATGACTTCGGCAAGAGCATTTAAGCGGCGACTTGATACTCGTTATTATCTACTCGTATTTTTATCTGAATGAAAAATGTTAATAGGCCGGACAGAGTCCATGATTCTTCTACACTCTCATTCTGAGTCAAGTACATTTCTAATAAAAACTATAAACTGGGAATCTTGATATTGGAACACGTGCACAAGTGCACTGTTAGCAAAATATAAAAAACAAGTCAACAAATAAGATGATTGAATCAAATTTGAACTCAATGTGGCACACATCGGGTGCTCAGTTGTTCAATTGCTCAGTCGAGCAATCAAATTTTCGAAGCTCCTACGCTGAAGTAGAGCAAGTGTGTGAAGCGCAATGAAATGGAAAAACTAAAAACTTCTACACTTACAGGTAGTACGAACAACACACCCCTCATCCCGCACTTGTAATACCATTTACTATACACATATTTGCTACCCTCGCTTTCCCCTCTTTACACCCAGTTTATTTCTTCAAAACTGCAGTTAGTAGCGTCAAAAACTTCTGCCATTGCGAAAGTGTCACATTCATATTTCGTATCTGGTTTGACTGTCTGACAGTCTAAAATATTTTAACAAATTGTGTGTCAATTGTGGTTGAAGAAAAGAAAACAAATATTCGATATCTTTGGTGCAGCGATTCTACGAATGACGAGTTGTTGGACAGGCGTCTTAGAAAGTTACAAATACTTGATTTATTTTTTATGATCTGGTAACATTGATTATTGTATTAGATTTCCAATGCTCACTTTTAAGATGTGGCAACATTGTGTTTCAAGTAGATGAACATTTCTCATGGATACAATTTTAAAATGCTTTAGGTTTGATGAAAATGTTGAACGTTTTTAAAAAAACAGAAATGAGAAAATTTGTTTATCAGAAAGAACTCAAAGTTCTGAATAACAAATAGGGTAAGCTCTAGTTTTTAATTTACCTTTCAGATGTTTTCTAAAACATTAATAACATAAAAGTTTACCCGTTTTTGGTGTAAATCAAAATGAATTCTTCAAGTACAAAAAAAATTTTTTAATAATACACATGCAGTGTTAATATTATCTTGATTCTATTACAAGTTAATTTACTTGCATACAGAATAAGATTCGAGCAGCTATTCAAATGTCAAGAGTATCATCGTATTTAAAACAAAAATTGCAACTTTAAAAAGTAGCTATTGTAATCAAAATGCAAACGAAAAGAGAAAAAAGAAAACCGCTAACTGCAGTCGCAAAGATTTTGGTGTGGCAGGAAAAGGACGTGACTGGGCTTGGGGAAAGGGCAAGACTCGTGGCAGATTGGAGCAAGGGTAAAAGGGGCGTGCCCGCTGATTGTGCCGCGCAGACACGTACTAACGAGCGATGGCTGACAGTGCAACGCGCTTAAAACTTAATTTGGAGTTGGAGTTGAAATTGAAGTTGTTGGTGCCTGGAAGGTGGCCGGAATAGACCACGAAGTCCGTGGCGGTTGCAATCATTATGCAATGCCATGTGCCCAGCTTACATAATAAGTCTAGCAATATGAAAAATACTCTGCATTAGATAAAAAAAAAACTGTCAACAAGAGATTAGAGCAAATTATGCAAGAGATGGAAGCAGCTGACCCACATACCTAAAAAAAAAGCAAAAAAGAACCACTGCGATTTCCAAATATTTACCAAATCGCGTCACAAAATAAATAAACAGAAAATACAGCAACTACAACATAACATTACGATGGCCAGCAAACAATGTGTGCTAGGTGTTAATAAAACGAGGAAAACTGCAAAACAAGCCAAGGAAATTATGCAACGAAACTCGTGGCAGATACTAATACACAAGACTCATAAATATGTAATGAATAATGCAATAAAATAAGCAAGAAGTACTCCGGGAAAAAGGACCAACAACCACGAATAAAGAAACAGGACTTCTCGGTGCTGCTTCATTTTTATATTTGGGATAAACTACATTTTGGTCACAGCCAGCTTTGCAAAACTTTATTATGTTTTTTCACATTTTCTTTTTCAGTTAATTTTGAAGTTGCAGTTGGTTTTTGCAAAGTCACAAAAATTTATAATTAGAAATCTGTTGAATTATCTATTAAGTTTTCCAGTTTACCATGAAGTGTAAGTGCATTTTAAAAGCATTTTATCAAACTTTTAAAGTTGCTCAGCCATTTAATTGTAACTCGAAATAATTTATAGAATTACAACTATATTTTAAATGCAGATAAAGTACCCGATAACTTGTTGAAACTAACTACAAATTAAAGTGCAGATTGGAGATAACATGGAAAAAACAACCGGCAAATTTCATATAAGAATACCCTTAGCCTATTAATTACTCAAGTTAATTGCATGAAGGCATTTATATTATAAATAGGTACAATTGACTGATTAAAGACCGTTTTTTCAATGTGTAAATAAAATCTATTTAACATATAGTAACAAATTTGACATTAATTTCTATACATTTTACGTCAAATTTTCTTGTCAATAGTTATCAAATATCATATTTAGACATTGAATAAACAGGCCTCAGTTATGTAAAATTAATATTTTTAGATTTCTGAAGTCAGATATTAAGTAAATGTAGTTGCTAGTTTTAATGAACATAAAAAAAATAGTCAAAGACTTAAAATAAGTATGTCAACTGAAAACACAAAATAAAAAATGTCAACAATGAGACTCAATTCTTCTATTTAGGTGCAAAGAAGAAGGGCGTAAAGGAGTGACCTGATATTTCAACAAAAAAAAAATTAACACTTTCAACTGTGTGTAACTTAACAGTGTGTAAAATAGGGTAAGTCAATTTTTTTCGCAAAAGTCGTCCACTAAAATCGGAATTTACGACGAATTCTAAGAAAATTTCACCTAAAAACTATGTGTCTAAAATCAATTTAAAAAAAAAACTAGCAGAGACCCCCTAAAAATTGTTTCCTAGACTAATATCATATACCTCAACCTAAAAGAATAAATGTTAGACACATAGTTTCTTGGTGAAATTTTCTTGGAATTCATCGTAGATTCAGATTCTGGTGGACGATTAACACTTTTTCTCGAACAAATTGACCCGCCCCCGTGTAAAAGCTACTTCATATTTCTTATCTTCGCTATCTTTCTATTTGTATGCACCAACTCTTATTACTTAGAAGCACACTCTGCAAGTAAATGCAATTAGCAAACCACGTAAAATTCTGGACACCCTCATGTCAGCACGTGCGATGGACAGATGAGTTCACGAGTACTTCCAGGTACTTACTACTCTTAGCAATCACACACTTACACTTACACACATGGTAGTTATTTCTAGAGAGTAGTTGGAGGAGGACATTCCTCCCACTTGCCCCATAACATTGCCAGCTTTGTGAACGCTTTGCGTGTTGGCAAATGGAAAAATTAAAAAAAAATGAAACGCAAACGCCGAATGAAATATGCACGCTTGGAATTTAGGCAAAGTTGTTAAAGTAGCGGAAAGATAGAAAAAAGAATATAACTTTTTTGCTAAAGAACACAGGTAAAAAGCTACAGGTGAAATAAGATTTTTTCCACGGTTTGGCGATTTAAGAAAAATCTGTGCTTTAAATCACTTTTTAATATGTTATAGTTGTAGACAATCAATTCCGCGTTTTTTGACATATAAAACATATCTCTCAAAATTCGTTTGGGCAAGATATTACCTGTTAACTGAATATACTTTTACCTTTACACTTCTGCATGTACATATGCAGTATGTACACTGCTTGCAGCGCAATGCGGAAATAAACTGCTTGCAAGTGGTGAATTCTTTTTGCGGCAGAAAAACCATATTATAATTGCGATTAGAGTAATATCGGTATATATTTAGGGTTACTATCATGATTTAGTCGAATATTAGTCGATATTACCTCTAAATGAATATATACATTTTACTTAGAATTGGAATAGGACAGCAGCAGCAAAGTGTCATAGCAGCTTGTGTGTTTGTAAAGGGAACCAGTGTTGCCAGACAGTAAAAAAAAAAAAAAAAAAAAAAAAAAAAAAAAAAAAATTATAAAAAAAAATAAAAAAAAAAAAAAAAAAATAAAAAAAAAAATTAAAAAATTATTAATTTAATATTTAAAATATAATATATAAAATAAAAAAAACATATATAAGAAGAAAAAACAAGGAGAAAAAAAAACCAAAAATTTTGATACCAAATTTGTGGGAAAAATAATATATTTAATAATAAAAATTTTTTTAAAAAAATTTTTTTCAAACGCCGGCGACAACAGGGGTGAAAAAAAGAAATAAAATAGGGCGAGGCGCGCGAGCCTTTAAAAAAATTATTATGTAAAAATTAAAATTATTGTCCAAAATTGGACAGAAAATATGGGGAAAAAATAGTTTTTCCCCCTTCCTCCTAAGAGGGTTTTTTTATAAGATATATTCAACTCTTGTAAGAGAATGCATGTATTTACTAATATATGTAGGTATGTACATATGTATGTGTGAGGCACACACGGAGTTCAAGCATAACGCGAGTACGAAAAACGCGCTGGCATTTTCCACATAACGAATAACGAAAAATGTTTGGCCCAAAGCCAATGTCAAAGTAGGAAGGACAGAGAGAGAGAGAGAGAGACAGAGAGAGAGAGAGAGAGAGAGAGAGAGAGAGAGAGAGAGAGAGAGAGAGAGATAGAATAGGGACATGCCACGGACATGACAAAAAAAAAATAACCAGAAGGTATTTTTATTATTTCATAACAAAATATTGCTAACGAACCGACTGCGTTGACAGTCCCAAAATGCAAAGAAATTCCATTGAATATTCTTCTTCTCTCCATAATTCGTGTCGGTTATACTTTTGATTTCATTTTTGACCAAAATAAAGGGTCGCCAAGGTAACCAAGGTCAAATGATGGCAATCTGTTCTGTCCGCAAAACAGAAAAATCAATTTGTCGCCAAAAGTTGTTGCTACATTTTTTACAGACTCCAAGTTGAGTAAGGTCGGAAGATTTGAAAACATAGATTTGCAGCAATGTTCTGATTTAGCTGGGCGAAAAGAAGTTAAGAGATTTCTGCTGGTTCCTTAACTTGGTTAACACCATACCTGTTAAATTTCGATTAGAGTTACTAATCAATAAGATTATTTTTCGAAATAATCGTAGTGATTACATAATTAACTAATAATCGTTTTGATTATTTTTGATTTTTTTCCTGATTATTTCTGATTATTTTAGTTATTTAGATTATTTATGATTTTTTAGAAAAATCAAATTATTTTCAACTCTCACTATCAAAGTAGCCAAAGTTTTTGATTATAGTTGCTTTTGTGGACCTCTTGACAGTTTCCTCTTGCTTGTGGAAGGTTTGAGATCTGTATCTTCGAAAAAAAAAATCAAATAAATAAAAATAATCTAATTACTAATGATTATGATTACTAATCATTATTTAACAGGTATGGTTAACACAGAAAGAATGTAAGAGGCTAAGATTGATGCTCTCGGAATTACCCTAGTGATCTAAATTTGCCTTTTTTAGATCTGTAGAAGAAAGTTTCTTTTTCTATAATCATGAAAATGATACTGAAACCGCAGAGATTTAATTTTCAGACCCATAAAATAAACAGCAATTTTATCAAATTTAAAAAACTTAAATAACAAACTTAATTATTATCCAAATTATCCAAATATTTTGTCATTTAACCCATTTTGAGCTGATGGTTACCCAAGAAAGTGTTGACACTTTAACACATGTGAGAGATATCGAGACAAAATGTACTTCATGGCAAAGAAAAATAACAAAAATATAAGTATAAAAATTGAACAGTTTAGTTATCCTTTGTATACCTGTAGTTTTTTACAAGTGAATATCTAGGTTAGCTAAAAAAACCGAAAAATAAAATTTGAAGATAAAATTTTTTGTTTTGTTTTTTTTTTCAACTTGTATGGTCTTCTAGGCTCACATTTCAAAATTACGTCAAATTCATGTCAGCTGATCTATGGGCAGCCTTTAATGGGTTAAAATCATTGATTAATTGCATTCCCAAACACTATATATGTTTTTGCTTGATAATCTGAATGCATAATATATTTAATGCTCTTAAGTCAGTTGTTCTTTCCTGCTTTTGATTACTATTCGGTTAGTCAGCATTTCTTAAATTAGAAAGACCTGAGTTTAATTTACAGTCTTCGGTTCTGGCCAGTTCGAAGTGTCTCTTTCCGTTGTATTCCCAAATGCAAGCATAACAAAGGAAGTTCCGACTGTTGCAGGTCGTTTTTCTCGTTTTTTCTAATTTATTTTTCTTTTTTTGTCCATTTTGTCTTTATTAATTTAACAAGTGCTTTGTTAAAGAATATGTCGACACAGTTTTCTGTGTCAGCGAAGCAGGTGGATACCTCGAAACGACCATCAACTTGCCCATTAGCCATAGTCACATGTGACTCCCCTTTTTGTTCATGCCACATGCAAAACAGCAAGAGCAACAACAATTTCTACATACGTGTGTATATAAAAGCATTAAGCAATGGGCATTAAATAACTAGAGCCGTTACAACGGAAGTTTTCTTATGTTTTTTTTTTGCACTCTTGTTCTGTATCATTGTGTGTAAACGGATACACGATGAGTGTAGAAAAACACAAATATATAGTATGTATAAAGAAAATTAGTGCAGAAAAACGAGCGCGACATGACAATGTTTAAAGTTAATAATAGCAGCCGCAAACAACAACAAATCCAACTAGAAGACCACACACCACAATTGAGCATGGTGGAAAAATAAAATTAAAACAAAAGAATTCTCAGAGACTCTTAGAGAAGTCAGAGTAGCTTCAGGTTGTACTGCTGCTATCACAATAACCCAGTTCGAGGCTAAATTGTGATTAACAGCAAGAGACAAAGCACTTAGAAGTCGGCTGACTGACTGACTGACTGAATGACTGACTGACTGGCAAACGTGTGAATAGAATTAATGAGCCAGGGCAGGCTCCAAACAATTGAGTTGAAGTTCCGTTCCCCTCAGATTCCACAAAAGAGAAAGTCGAATTAGTGCAATGCGACGTAGGCCCAAAATGCGTGTCATGACTTGAAACAATTTATAATGCGCTGCACTTAGAGACTGGAGCTCCAGCTTAAAGTCAAGCTTACACTGCACAACACAACACAGCACAGCACTCAATCATTAACAGTCATGACGCAAATTGCTTAGGCATTCAAGTGTAGCCCTCTCCAAAAACTTTCGCGCATAAATTAGGCTAATATCTCTCGCTCTCTGGCAGCAGCGGTAAAAATAGTGCAACCACTCGAACAGATTACAGTGGTTAAACAGCGGCTGAGAACAGTCCCAACCGGAGTACTGGGTGTTAGAGAGGCCAACAGAGCACAGGGACAGAGAACAGGGATGGGGAATGTAGGCTACAATCAACCTTGTGCTAATGATAGCCAATCCTTACTGTCAGGGTGTGCGGGGGAGACCAGGGGCTGCAATTTGTTACCGTGCTTGTTTAGGTTTGCAGCCAAAACTAAAATTAGCCAACAAAGCAAATTGAGTGGCCCAAGACAGAGTAGATCAGGTAATTTTTTTGGTTTTATAAGTAAGTTTGCCAGATCAACATTAATCGCAATCAGAGTTAAGTGTCTTGGCTAAGATGAATGGCAAAAAAAAAAAAAAATAGTTAAAGCAAATTATCTTAGAAGCTGTCAAAATAGCCTTGATAATTGATTGATTATACAAAGTTGAAGAATCAAAGATCAAAATATTTAAACAAATTCGAAAGAACTTATTTAAACTAAAATCATACAGATAACAAATCTTTAAGTCTTATCATTATTTACATATTTAATTTTTGTTATTTTGCATTCTAGCATGAAAAGTTCACGACTAAAATAAAATTACAATTACTATAAGAATTTAATTAATTGAAAGAATTTGTGTCTAGACTCTTCACACTTTTCACTTGTTCAAATAGTTCAAAATAATTTGAAGAAATATTTAGTTAGAAAAGAATTAAAGAATTAAAGTTTAATTACAATTTCTATAAGAAATTGATTAATAAGAATTTTTGTCAAGACAATTCACACTTTCTAATTGTTAAATTTCTCTAGATAGTTCAAAATAATTTGAAAACAAAAATTAGTTCGAAAAGATTTATTTAAGTATGTACTGCACAACTTTTACGCAATACTTTTAAACATGTAAACTTTATGCATTTCTTTAATTCTAGCCAATGCTTTTTCCTCTCCTTCCATTTATATTTCCGCTACATTTTCGCTAAGCGATTTTCGTTTAGTTTTTTCATTGTTTTCTCAGTTGCTTTTGCAATGCAAGCAAATTTCCTGTCTTCAGTCATTTTTTTTTGGTGTTTCTGCCCCAGAACGAGAAGTTTTAAGCTGTAACTAAAGTTTGTTTTAGGTGTGGTTGTTGTTGTTGTTGTTGGGGAGTTCTCGGAATCCATGTCGGAAGTCCGCTGCAGCTGTTCAGGTCCCCCTTCATCTTCCGATGCCCCCGCACCCACATTTAGTGCAGGCTGGAGCATTTTAAGTCATGTCTATAGCCATTTATTTATGCATGTGCAATTTTTTGTTCTACTTTTTTTACTTACTATAAATGATCCTTGCAGCAAAATCGAACAGAAGTCGAATGTTCGCCATCTTGTGCTCCATCTTGTATGCCATATTGTGGGCGGCTCGCTGGCTTATCATTTACGTAAGTAAGCCATTCGACCCAGAGTCAAAGCCGGAGCCAGAGCCGGAGCCGGTGCTGAACAGAAGCCGTAGTGAAGTGCTTTGATTGCATAACAAAATTTTTGTTTGCCTGCAAGCAAATTGGTCGTTCCCAGCCAGATTGAATGGTTACCAGCCCAGAAAGGATAGACGAAAGGAGGCCGCACTTCAAAGATTTATGGCCAATACTTGCCCAGGGGCATAACCCAAATTAAATAATTGAACAATGCACGGTCTCCACACGAGCTACTTTCCAAAATATATTCAAGTGCTCAAGTGCAGTACGTTTAAGAACAGAACTAAATTTTAACGATATGAGTAGCGAATTCTCATTGAAAGTTATGTTTTATACGAATAATATAGAATTTAAACAACTGCTTAATTTACTATTTGTATAATTTCGTCCATCAAAATCTGGTTGTGAATATACATATATTTGGAATTGCATCCCAATTATTTAAAAAATATATAACTATTTATATTTTATCTTCCCCATACAAGCAATTAAATAAAAAATAAACTAAGATTATCTGACAGAATTTGTTTATTTATTTATTAGCAATCTACTTTTAAATACACTCAAAATGTCTTCTAAATTTACTTGGTTCTCAGCAATTCAATTGTAAATAAATTTAAACAGTTTAATTGATAACAAATAAATGATGCTCATTAAATTATCTGAGAATTAGATTTAATCTGAGGTTCCGTGAAATAGCACATTATTCTCGTTCGTCGTTATCCGTACTGTCGCAAAGCAAACAATCTTATCACTATAATTATACAGAAAACAACCGACTGTTAATGAAATCTTGACATCATTCAGCTTATCACTGTAAACACTGCGCCAACTGATCAAATAGTTAGACTAGTTGTAAGCAATCGTAGATAACATTACATGAGC
The DNA here is from genome assembly GCA_035047525.1 of Drosophila quinaria. NCBI lineage: Eukaryota > Metazoa > Arthropoda > Insecta > Diptera > Drosophilidae > Drosophila > Drosophila quinaria. The sequence goes on along the minus strand of JAWNPO010000482.1, from coordinate 1,232,616 downwards.
GACCCCAAATCTCTGCCAAGTAACACATTTAATGGCCCCATAAAGTTTTCGAATGCGTCTGACAAAAACCTGAAACCCAATTTGATAAACTTTCCCACAAATAAAAAAGCGATAGAAATGCAACTTGGAACGAATTAAAATGAACAAACCTGCGATGCTTACAACTATTAAAGAGTTCCGGTTCGTTTATAAAAGTCATGAAATTCGCAAAGCTGTTAAGTTAGCAATGGGTTTTTTGCGTTAAGCACACACAATGACATTGACAATTGTTGCAGTTCATTTTCTTGCAAATTTCCAGAGAAAAGAAACGAATGACTTTCTACGACGATTCTATGGGCAAACTCGAATGCAATTAAAAGCAAAACCACGCGAATGAGGCAAGAAAACAGCAACTAAGAGGTGAAAATAAAATATATAAGAAAAAAACAACTTTTGCCTGGTCATTAAAAGTAAAATATAATACTTTTACTACCACCTGAAAGAGAGGCAAAGAGTTGGCGATGCAACTCCGGGTTAGCGGAATAATTTTCCACACGGATTTTGTTATTTTCTTTTTTCTTTTTGGTTTTTTGCTGCTGCACTAAAAGAAAAGGCAGGTGATTTGAGCCATGCACAAAGTTGGCTGGCAGCTGTTGCCATTTGACGGTTTATACTGTTGCCTCTATGGTTGCATTATCCCAAAATAGACAATGGCAAAAATAGAAAAAAACGGATTTTGTTTTGCTGTTGCGACTTGCAAAATTATTTATAAAATGTTGTTAACACTTTGTACACGATGTAAAAGTGCCGCCAAAAATGTAATCTAGTGGAAAGTAGGTGTTAAAATAGAGCATAAATATACAATGCTAAATTAGAATTCTAGCATTTTTATTGTTGTGAAAATTGTTAAATAAACAATGCAATGCAATTCAATTATTTTGAATTTTGGCATCATAAATAATTTGGCATAGTAATAATCTATTTAATAAAGGAACTGAGGAACAAAGTTTTATTAAACATAGTTATAGATATTGAAATTAAAATACGTTTGAACTTTGTGATATTTTTTATAGACACTCTGGCCAAGTCAGTAACAATCATAACTGAAGTTTGCCTTGAGGGCCACTTTTTAATAGCAATATCTAAAGCGCTGAAGCGTTACAAAGTACAGCTAACTAATCATAACTAATCATCATCTCTCGCTAGTCAATTTTGTAGCGTGTGAAAATTGCATTGATTAAGTAGCACTCAAAAGGGGGCCATCAATCAATCTATCGATCTAACTAATGCAGCTAACTATGCCACCCAAAAAAAGGTTGTAGAATAAAAAGGAAAAATTGTCTTCAAAAGCAACAAAGATTGACAGCATCTTGAAAAACAAGCAACTATCCTAAAGTCACAGCACCGAAACGCATGGCAAATTGATGAACCATGAAGTCACTGCCTAGTAGAAGAACACCAGTAACAACAACACCAACACTAACAACAACAACAAGCGAATCGAATGTCATAAAGTTACACTGAAAAAAAAGACCACTTTCTAAAATCAAGAACATTCATCTTAAATATTTTATTCTTGAAATAAGATAATTACTAAAACTAAAAATATTAATCTTAAAAATAGTATGTACTTAATTAAGAATAAAATTCTCAAATTGAAATATTTTTCTCAATAAAAGACCATTTTAAGACCAAATTACTAAAACTAAGAATGTTATTCTAAAAAATCTTAAGTTCTTAATATAAGAATAAAAATCTTAGATCTTTTTCTCTTAAAATAAGAACAAAAATCTTAAAATGTTGCCACTTTTTGAGACCTAAAATTCACAACTAGTTCGGACGTCTCAAAGATGACATTAGGCTTGCTAGTCAAGTTAGCACAACGGTACTCATGATAGAGATTTGCATCTCTTGAAACAGCTGTATACCGAGCCTTGCATGTTTTGTGTGCTGTTGTTTGCTGTTTAGTGTAATATCGACATTACTAGACCTCAAGTTAACCAAAACTTCATTCTTCTTAAAATGCTAAGAAGCTTAATCTTTATTTGAGATTTTTTGTCTTTAGTATTCAAAACTTTTTGGTCTATAAATAAGAACATATAATCTTAAAAAAAAGTATTAGTCTTATTCTTATACTAAGATTTGTGGTCTTGAAAATATCTTATAAAAAAAACCTCTTTACGAGGTAAAAGTCTAGTGACGAAAACAGTTATATGCCCCAAAATTTCTGATATCCAATTTTGTGACGAATAATATTAAGTTTGACATAAAAATTATTTTAAAAAAAATTTTGGCATATCAGAAATTTTGGGGCATATAACTGTTTTCGTCACTAGACTTTTACCTCGTAAAGAGGTTTTTTTTATAAGATATCAGAAATTTTTGAAAAAGATATCAGAAATTTTGAAATTTCATTCTATCAACTTTGTTTATTTTTTGTACAAGCTAAAACAAACTGTCTGCCAACACTGGTTCCCTTAAAGCACACATGCCAAGCGCAAAAGCTAGTAGCACTCTCAAACTCTGGCTGCTATGACACTTGGCTGCTGCTGTCCTATTTCAATTCAAAGTAAAACGTATATATTCAGTTAATAGGTTATATCTTCCAAACCAATCAACATAAATTTATGAATGATATATCAAAAAACGCGAAATTTTACAAGCTCAAACATATTGCAAATTAAAAATCGTAGGCAGCGTTTTCTCAAAAACCGCCAAAGTCTGGGACAAAATATCTTATTTCACCTGTTGATTTTTACCTTTGCACTTTAGAAAAAAAGTTTGAAGGTTTGCCTAAAAGCCCTTCAAAATACCTTTCCAACAATACATAGATCACGTCTGTAGCTCATATCGTTTGGATGCTATAGGGGTTTTAATTTTAACGGTTTTTAGCGATTTCCCGCTAAACTAGCTTTTTTTCGAAAAAGTCGTAGAACAAACGTTTCTAGATTTTTGATCGGGAACAAGTCCTCATTCAAACTTTTAAGCTAAATTTACGATTTGATCCAAACAAACAGACAAACAAACAAACAAACAAACAAACAAACAGACTGACTTTTCATCTCGTTTTGAAAGGGGCACCAAAAATTTCAAAATTAATTATCTTCTGAACCAGTGATCGGATTTTGATGATCAAGGTGTCATTCGACGCGTATTTTTGATTAGAATAGTAAAAAATTAAAAAAAAAATCAAAAAGGCTCCAACGGCCCCATTAGCTCCAATAATTTAAATTTTTCCCCTCCCACTTACACCTGTTTATCTCACGAACCAGGTGAGTTTCTAAAAGTCTTAGTATGCACATTTGTAAGTTAAGTTAATACCTTTCGATCGGTATATAACTCGACCTGATCGGACAGTCATAGCAAATTTTCCATTCTTCCTGTGTATATATGCTAGTCGCCTTCGCACCCTTCGTGCTGCTTTCGTCACTAGCGCAGACTGCCGTCCGCAGTGATAAAAATTTACGATCTTAAAAATAAGAACTTGGTCTTCAGTGAAATGTTCTTAGAATCAAGATGTATTTTCTTACTTTAAGATTTGTATGTTCTCGACGCATTTTTAAGACCAAAGTTGTTCGTTCTGAGACCAAAATCTTGATTTAAGATTCTTTTTTTATCAGTGTACCAGTTTCCAGTTGCAGTTGGAGAAATCGCATTAGGCGATGCTACTTAAAAATTTACAACGCGAACCGTCAACGATAAATTGTGCTTGGTAATTGTACAGAATATCCGTAGAAATATAAAGCCCAAAAAAGAAGGAAACAACAACAAAAAAAGTCTGAACAAAAAAAAAAGAAAAAGTTCTTTCAAGGCTGTCAACGACGAGTTGTTGCTTGGCTCACGGACTTTAACCATTCAAGAACAAGCCCAAAAGATACTTTTTTTTGCATTCAGAAACGAAGTATCTACGAGTATTAGTTGGCTTTGTGTGTGTGAGTGTGTGTTGCCTTTTCTGCCCTGTCGTTGCCTGTCAGCGTTTAAAAATAAACATCATATTGTTAGCTCAAATCACGAATGGTGATTGTGTCTGGTAATTCCAACATTTGGCACATTAGTTAATGAGGCAGTCTTATGTCAAAACTGCTAAACTAACAAAAAAAAAACTAAGTATCTAATATCTTAAATTTTTTACAAAATGTCTGAAAATTGCAAACAACAAATTACATTAAACACCGTCTAAGAATAAAATAAAAAGTGAACTTAAGTTGGAGGCTAGATCAATAAATCATTGTTAAATATTTTCATCTTTATAACTTCAAGAATTTATAATTAAATTTAAAATCATCTATCCAAATTATAACTTTAAGTTTTACTAAATTTTTCGATAACAACTATACCTTTTTTCACTTTGTAAAGTGCTTTAAAAACTAAAATTAAATTTATTAAAAAATACAAATTTTTTTAAAGGCATTTTGTCTTTTTTAATTATCAATAAATACCTGCAAAGTGTACAGATTTTACCAGATGGTCGTAAATTGAATGCAAGATGCGAAACCAATATCAATATTTCTTGCAGTTGATCAACCAAAACACAACACATCAATAAAAACTTATTTATGCATTCAAAAAAACGAATTCTTAGACCGGTTTTTGAGTCAATGCCTCATCTAGGGTGTTGGCAAGGCTAAAACGAAGACTATATACTAGTGTATATTATAACCAATTAGCCACAAAGTAAATACCAACTGCAGATACAACCGACAAGCGCAACCTATTGAGATTAGAAATTAAATTTATGTTTGCCACACGCCCAAAACAAAAACTAAAAGCGAAACTTCCAGTACAACGTAAAAACTACAAATAAAAAAATATCAATCACTTTCACTGCCGGCTCGGGTTTGTCATAGCCCAGCTGACTGGGACTGAGACCGAGACTTCGATAGCGTCTGAGGCTGTGGTTTTGGCCTGGTCTTGAGGCGCTGCCAATTGCAGCCAACGGCCCGACAATTTTTATTAGCGCTTTTCACCCATTTACGCCATAGAAAAACACGTACCAAAAAGTTTTGCTTTGACTGTGTGAAACTCGTTTTCGAATGCAAAATGCGCAATGTGTTTGTATTTGTTTTTGTAGTTGTTGTATTTTTTTCTATTTTTCGTTTCTTGTTTTGTTTTTGTATGCCAGACACCCGCGCTTAAGTTTTTTTTTATTTTTTTTTTGTTTTATGTTTTTTTAGTGACGAGGCATGAATAAAAAAATAACAAAAAATAAAAAAATACACAGCTCGCATAAAGCCAACGTTCAGTGAACTCTACTGCGATCTCTCCCTTTGGCTCTCTCATTGCCTCTGTCAAAACTGTCACGCATTGAGAGTCAAGAGTTCACAGACAAAAAGTTAAATGCCATCCATGTCCAAGAATGAGGTCTATTGTGCAATAAGCTTTTTAGAACGGGTTTTCCATTTTTTTTGTTTTTTGTGTTGGTCAAAAGTGGGTCTCGTCTCATTTCTCATTGTTATCTATCTATCCGTCGATCTATCTGTCTACCTGTCTTTCTGTAACTTTGACTCTGCGACTGCTGTTTGTCCATTTGGCCCGCTTTAAAACGCAGCTTACAAAACTTTTCAGTTAATGGCCACTTTGCTCATTATAAGCCAACTAAAAAGAGACTAAGGCCAAAAAACCTCTTTGCGGTTTGCGGTTTTGGTTTTCAGCTACTGCAGCTGCCTCTGATATAAACTGAGAGCTTTTATGCTGGAGCTGTGGGCGCTTTCAATTTTTTGCAGAGTTTTATTTACTTCGTGTCAAAGTAAGCATCCTAATAAAAACCAAACTGCTCAACATAGAATGCCAGCTGTTGGAACATATGATCTAGGGAAGACTCTATAAGATATTTAATAGTGTAAATAAGCTGATAATTAGTCCTTGGATTAAAATTCAAATTATCCTCAATCTTTAATAGAAGAACATTATTTATAAAAAGTTTTTGAAAGAATCCAACTAGGGATAATGATTATCTCTTTTATATTTTTATTATTAATCATTTATAGACGATAAAATAGAAAAATAGTTAGAAAATTTGGCTCTTCAAAATAAGGCCCCAATGAAATAAGGCTTCCAAAAAAAATGGAACAAGGCCGCAAGAAAGTGTATAAGAAACAACAACAACGATTTCTATTCAAATTTGGGGTGCTATATCCTTTTTTGCGGACTTATTTCATTAGAAGAAAGGAAATAATTCCCCAAAACATCAAATCCACTGAAATTTTACACGGCTTGTAGTTTTAAAGTCCAAAAACAAGCTTTTTGTATATTTTCGTCTTTAATAATATTAAGCGAAATAAAGGAAAATATACCACCTCCGAATCGAAGGAATTTAATTGGCAGAACTTTTAAAAAAGTCCCAAAAGGTTTCTTTAACCAGCTACCAGTGATCTATATTCAATATTTTGACCAGGTAATTACATTATATTATTTAAAACAATTGTGTCAATCCTAGCGATTCTGCCGAAATTTTACAAAAATTTTAATTTTCATAATACAAATCGTGCGATTTTCATATGAAATAACACCCGAAGTTTATAGCATTATTCCATTATTTTTTGGTGCCTTGTATCATCGCAGTGGGGCCTCATTTCATATTTGAAATTGGGGTGTTATTTCATGCAGCTATAAAATTTATGTAAAGCAGTATTCTAAGAAATCGATAGTTATTTTATAATATTTGCATATGAAACATAAATAATAGCATAAATAAATTAAAAATAACTAGTTCATTATTTTAAGAAAATTATTTATTTTTGAGTAATTTAATAATAAAGACAAAATAAAAAATCACACGCCAAGTGTATAAAAATAAAATACGTATTTGGCCCATTATTTAATAGGTCTGTGCAATGCGGCGTATACGCAATTAATGATTAGAAGCTATAGCTTTCGTGCTGGGCACACCCAGAGGCCCAACCGACAATTAGGAACCAAGTTAGCCAAGTTAGTGGCTGCTTAGTGAGTCACACCAACATCAATCGCCCCACACTGACCCAAATTGGGTGTGAGCTCAAAGTCGAGACGGATAGAAGTGGGGGAATTAGGAGGGGGACAACAAGCCAACAAGCAACAGAGCAACATAAATCTAAGCACTTAGACAACGTTTCCGGAATTTTGATGCATTTCACTGGACACTGTAAAAAAAACGTGTGCTCAAAACCGTTCAACTACACTGCGTTAATAGAGTGTGAAAAATATTACTGCAACAAACAAAAAAACAACAACGATAAATAAACTTAGTATGGAAAACAGCACATTTAATGCCCTAACAAGCAAAGAAATTAGTAGAATAAGTAAAATACCAGCTAATAATTAACTTCAAAAAAAATGGAGCTGAAAGCAATTAATTTTTTATCTAATTAAATTATTTACTTAACAATTTTTACACATTACAAAAACTCAGAAAAACAAGTGTAACAAAATGCCCGTAAAAGTCAAGTATAGTAAGCCTTTTGTAAGTGTATAACTGGAAACCTGAGTATACATCGAAATGGCGAGTGCCAAAGAGAAATGCGTTGGTAAAACAAAAGGCTTGAAGACCCAGCTAATTTACTTAGGAGAATTGCCAAGAGCTTCCGGCAACGAGGCCTGTAGAAAGACTTGGGCATATTTCAAGCTCATGATTTTGTATGTTAATTGCTTTTTACTGATGCAGTGTAAAACTTTTGGTGTGAAGTTAAACGATGTGTGCCACGCCCATTGCCCTTTGTCTGACCAACAAAAATATATGTATATATATCAGATAAATATTTCTGACATTTACGAGTGTTAGTAGCAAACAAGCAAATGCTAACGTTTTAACTTTATTCAATCAATTTTGATTTCTAAACCCAACTCCAAAATGTCAGAGCATTTATTTTGGGATGATCATTTGAATCTTTTGCGTAACAATAATAGCAACAATACCATATCCCAAATGTCATTAGTTTTGGATTGAATGGGAATCACTGATACCACAAAAAAAACCCCAGGAATCGAAAATTGAAAGCACATCAATCAAATATACATTTTCGTTTGGTTTCTGTTTACATTTAGCTGCTTGCTTTAGTGTTGTTTGTCTAGAATTCCCATACACAACTAAATTTATTGATTTTTTACTTGCTTTGTTTTATTTGATTGTTTGCATTACATTTTAAATGGAAATTATGTAAACGAAACTTTGTTTGTGGTTACATCGAAACGCTTAGAATTTACTTTCGAGTGTATACCCAAAGGATTTAACTTTTGCGAAACTAATAGTAAACTGATAAGCAACAGGAAATTTGAACAGTTAAAGTAAATACATAATGGACGTGAAACGTGCATAACATTTGATAAATAGTGTGGTTTGTTGATAACTTAAAAAGCGGTCATATAATAATGCTTTTACTTTAAAAGTTTTCAGGAGCTGCTGATAAGGCAAATAAATATTTTTGAAACTGTACAATTGTTATCAAATTTTAGATTGATTTTTCTTTAACTTTTTAATAAATTATCATTTTATTTTTACACTTACAAATAAGATAGGCGTAATCAAAGCAATATTTATAAAAAAAAAAAAAATTAAATTTGTCATTTCATAAATAATTAAACACAATACAAGTTCAATTGAACAATCTCAAAAGTAGTAAACTAAATAATTAAAATGATTAATGGACTTTTTAAGCTTATTAGCGCCATTCAAAAAAGAATTATTCTTTAATCCCAGCAAATTACAGTACGACTTGATTTAACAACGTAAGTAAGTGAAAACAAAGCTCAACATTGCTGATAAAATGTAGATTGATAACTGTGCTTTAATAACTCAAAAACTAAGTACTTCATTATGGTTCTTGATAAGACGCTGCCAGTCAAAACTACTTATCAAGTCACTTAATAGCATACATACTGATGTGTGTTGTTTAACAACGCAATAAATAGGAAATGAATAAGTTAAGCCAAAATTATTTTCATAAAGAATTAAATTCATTGTAGCTGTATATGTATGTATGCATATGTATCTGTATCCGTAACAAATGCTTATCAGCAAAGTCAGACCAAAGCTCCATTGTAACTATAAAGATAAATCAACAACAACAACAACAACATAAAGCGCGAACCAGTTGAATGTGGGAGAAGCGAGAGAAACCGCAATAGCGATCAATGGACAAAGACGCGTGACAAAAGAGAGACGACACAATTTGCGCATGCGCACGCCTTTCACTTTCCAATTCGATAATCTCTCTCTCGCTCTCTCTCACTCTCCCACTCTCTCTCTCGACACCTATTCCAATATGAATTATTTTTAATTAACATTTATGTTAACTACATTTAAAGTTATTCTTGTGATTATGAATAGTCTTTTTTAAAGTTTATTCATATGAAACCCAAGCTTTTATTTTGCAGAAACTCTTAAATACACAAATACTCTTCTTTGTAATTGATTATTATTTATTTTTAAGAAATTTTAAAATTGAACTTTATATTTTAAAGTTACGGAATAATTCTCACTTTGCATTATTCGAGTAACAAAAATATGTAGAAAAAGTGAATTTATTCCAATATAGAATCTATGTTATATGTTCATCCTATTGAATTTATTCTAGCGAATATTGCTCAAATAAATAATTTGAATACATTTTTGGAAGAAAATTTCACAAGATTAAAATTAAATTTAGTTTTAAGAAACGATGACGTTTCATGAATCAGTTTTATAACCTTTCTGTCGATTGAAATAATTTCGGTTTTGCGGTATCGATATTACGGTTTCAGTATCCATAGTATAGGTATCCATCTATTTCAACCGGTTAACAGCGGTAAACGGATACGGTTATGGTTACGGTTTTAATCCCTGTCTATAAGTATTTCATTAAAGTGTAATTTTAATATTCAAATTATTTAAATAAATGTTATTTAATATGTTTATGTTTGAACTAACAATATTAGTAAATCCTAATCCAGGTGACTTACCTTTGATCCTGGAGCAGCTGCTCGGCCTGAGCGAGACGCAGTCGCACTGTCTTCATGCTCTGTATGGGAAAGAGGCGGCAGAAGGGCGTCAGGAAGGCGGGACGCCAGCAGAATCTTGGATATTCGCGACACACGTCCCACAGTCGCTGGTTGTGCTCGAAGAGATATGTGTGCGTCTTGCCATATTCGAGATAATCGGTCATGTCGCCGTAATCACAATTGAGCAGATTCTTGAGATTCTGGACGGCCAGCTGCTGATCCTCCGGATCACGCACCTGCTTGATCCCAAAGTCCAGCAGCGGCTCATAGTGATAGTAATTGCCCGGCATCGCATTCAGGATGTCGCCCAGAAATGTGGAGCCCGAGCGCCAGCTGGTGACGACAAGGCTGCGCACTGGCGTGCCCGATGTCTCCAGGGTCATGTCGTTCAGTTTCTCGGCACCGCCGCGCGGATACTCAAAGTTCTCCATTTCGGCGAGGATGCGGGAACGCTGCGACGCCAGCACATCCGCAATGGTCGCCGTCATGTTGTAAATGGTGGCGGCGGTCTGTGATGCCTGCTGTCGTTCATAGTAGCCGCTGTTCCGGGCCAGATTATTGGACAGCAGACTGGAGGCAACTGCAGCATTGTTGTTGTTGTTGCTGCCGCTGCCGCTGCTGCTGCCGCTGCTGAAGGGGGAGGTGAGGGGGCGGTGCTGTGTGGTGGCAATTAGCAGCAGGATGCACAAGCTGCTAACGCCGCAGATGCCAATGAGATTCGCGCGTCGGGACATTCGACTGCGTCGTCGTTTCGCGTTTAAGCCGACCCGTTGCTTCGAGCGTGTCCGGACTTGTCCAGTGCCAGACAGAGACAGCGACAGAGACGGAGAGTCGTCAGCGGCAGATTCGACAGTTTCGCCGGTCAACAGCGCGCAAGACTCCAGATCCACGTCCCTTGTGCTCATTTGTTACTATTATTATTTGCAATTGCTGTTATTTGTTAACAGTTAATTGGCTACTACACTTTTTGCTTAATCAAATTATGAAAACTTTTTGTTTACATATTCAAATTCACACACACACAGACACACATGCACACACTCACACACGCTCGCAACGTTTGCAGCACACAATTTCACATGTTATAACGTGCCAAACATTGCAATTTAATGCGAACGCTGCAATTTCGTATGCGCTTTATTTTGATTTTTTTTTTGTATTATTATTGACCCGAGCGGGTTTGGAAATGTTGAAGCGACACTGGCGAGCTTTCCGAGAGCAGCGAAAACAGAATGAACAGCTGAGGGCTCGAGTATGACCGTACTACACAGTGCCATAAAATGCTGATGCTGAGAGTGGTAAAAAAATACCAAAAATACTACACGAGCCACTAAGTAGCAGTGCTGCCAGAGTCTTCAAAGCAGTTATTGCAATATTTGGAAAAAACAAAGTTGCTAAAAAAAATAGGTACAAATTATGTGAAAATTGCAAAAAAAACAAGGATACATCATTAAATGTTTTGTTTTGAAAAAAAATATATATATTTTTAAGAAAAAAAGTTCCTAATTAAAAAGGAACATGATTTCATATCTTAAGCAAAATTAAAAGTACTTATAATGCTCACCAGCTTCACATAAATCAGCGTAATTCTCAGTGCCAGTGATTTGAGTCAAGTACTTATCTGGCCAAATTTTTCGTTTCTGTGTAGACTATACCTGTTAAAATATTTGCACAATTTGTATTTCTATTAAAATTTAAACTTTGGGTGAATCCAAAAATTGTGCTTATAAGTTTTTGACACCTTAACCCATCAGAGTACACAGCAATAGAGTGCTCAAAAACTTTCAAGTTGTTCATAGAGTCCCGATACCATTATGATCCATTATTAATCGCAAATAGTGCAATCATTTCCAATAAGCTATAAAAAAGCTAAAGAAAAATAAAAAATAAAAAAGCTAGATTTGTGGATTTTAAAAAAAGTTTGCAAATTTTTTTAAAGTTGCCAGATCTAGCAACTAAATGGCTAAACTGGCGCAGTGCTGCCAGAATCTTCGAAGCAGTAGTTGCTAGATTTGGGAAAAAAAGTTGCTAAAAATAGCTAAAAATTATGTAAAAATTGCCAAAAAAAAAATGCTAAATTATTAAATGTTTTGAACAAATATATATATATATGTTTTTAAGACAAAAAAATATCAAAATTAAAATGGAACATGACTTTATATCTTAAACAAAATTAAGAGTCATTATAGTGATATCTAACTCGTCAGCTTCACTTAAATCAGCCAGTGAGTCAAGTACCTATATGGTAGAGAATAATTATGGCCACCTTTTCCGTGTCTGTGTAGACCATACCTGTTATTTTTATTTCTATTACAATTATTTAAATTTAAATTTTGGGTGAATCCAAAAATTTAGCTTATAAACTTTTAGCATTTTAACCCAATCACAAAACACAGCAAAAGAATGAGTAAAAACTTTCAAATTGTTCATATAATCAAGCCACTTAGTTAAATACCAGAGTCCCGATATCGTTATGAACCATTATTAATCGTAATTTATGCAATCATTTAAAAAAACTATAAAAAGAGGCAATAAACGCTAAAAAAAAATAAAAAATTGATAGTTTTGTAATAAAGTTGCTAAAATTGCTAAAGGACAATTAAAAATTGCTAGATTTGTGGCTAATAGCATTTTAAAGAAAAAAGTTGCAAATTTTTTCAAAAGTTGCCAGATCTAGCAACTAAATTGCTGAACTGGCAGCACTGAACTGGCGCACTGCTATTTAGATGTTAAATATTTCTGATAGATGGCGCTTAAGTGCGTTTTTCTTTTATTCACTAAACAATATAGTGACTGCAAAATTAAGTAGTTTAACAAATAAATTTATATGAATATAGCTCGAATCGTTGAATGGTTATTGAGCTTGCATACAGTGGCAATATTGTTATTCATATTCGATTGCGTTTGCTATTAAGGGAGCAAAATTAACGCTGGCAATGCTGCACACGATCGAAGGCAGCGCGCGAAGTTTGAATTGAATTTACTGCGCAAATAGCGACAGGTTTTTCAGCGGTACAAATGTGTCCTTGTTGACATTGGCAAAAAGTGAGACTGGATAATAGCCCCACAGTTTCATGGCCTCTGCGCAGACTTGTTGAATTTCTCTCACTTCCTGTGGCATTAATAGATCCATCCATTCCAGAGGCCGTTCGAAATACAAGGTATTATTTTTTTTGAACACACCCATGGACTTAAACTGGTCTTGGGATTCTTTCGTTGGCAGTCCATAGAAGTCAAATACGGTTTTTAATCCTTCCAAAGGCTTCATTGCTAGCTCCTCAAAACGTATGATTCTGCAGATTAATTAGATATTTAATAAACTGATTAAAGTTCTTTTATGGCACAAACCCAAATCGATCCGGATAATCCTGTAATAATCTCTCAGCGATCATATAATCCGTGACCATGTTGGAGCACAGATCCTTGGGCTGAGAGCACTCGGGATTATTGGCACACCAGGGTCGATTGGCACGGGAAGCCATTGTGCCTCGTGGATCGCGAACCAGGAGCAGCATGCGAAGATTAAGACTAGCAACGGAAATTGAAAAAAAAATACCATACATTAATACCGTAGCCTTTTACCAGTCTTAACCGATTCAAATTGGTAACCGTAACTGAAACCATAACCGAAACAACATTTTTTTTTACTTCCAATCAAAAAAGCCGAAATTTTTCAAACCAAAATAACCGTTTAGTAACCGATTCATGCATAACGGTTAGTTACGGTTCAATCAATCATTACATAAAAGACTAGGAAAGGATATTGAAAAATAAGTTCAATACATTAGTACCATAGCCTTTTCCCGGTATTAACCGATTTAAATTGATGACCGAAACATTTTTATATTATACTCAAGCAGAAGAGCCGAAATTTTTCAAACCGTTTAGCAACCGATTCATGCATAACGGTTAGTTACAGTGCTGCCATAAATCGATAACAAAAACAGGCCAGAAAAAGTGATAAAAAAGTGACAAAAATTTAAAAAAGGTGACAAAAAAGGTGACGAAAAATTGGAACAGATCTTTAAAGGGATTAGAGAGATGGAAGCACCTCCCACCCTATAAGGTATACATATTCTTGATCAGCATCAACATATAGTCTGTCCATCCGTCCGTCTGTGTGAGGGCCTAGATCTCAGAGACTATAAGAGCTAGAGCTACCAAATTTTGCACACAGACTTCTTTAAGCCCACGCAGATCAAGTTTGCTTAACTTTTTTGTTTAATTTGTACCCCGCCCCTTTACGCCTCCATAAATCGCGAAAAGCACCCACACTAACAGTTTTTCGCGAAGATCTTTATTAAAATGAGGTCCCAGGATGTTTTTTATTATGCTGGTGCATTTAGTGCGGTGCAGCTGTAATTGTTGCACACTCTTAGCGCAAAACTGTTGGTTGCACAGCTCGCTTAAATGGTCAATAGGAGCAATAGCAGAGTGCTCGGCATATTGAATTTTCCTCTGAGGCGATACATTTATAACTGTCTTTTGCGCAAACGGAGCGGCGTTCAGCTTATGTTTTTGTGTTTCTGCATGCGCTTGAAGCTTGTCTACTTATGCTGTTATGGTTGATTTGCATAACTTGCAGTACGCCTTATTAGAGTCGTTAGCATCGCGTTCAATCCACTCCACAAAATCGGGCTTATTTAGCCACGACTCGAGGAATTTTTGCTTGTACAAATTTTTCGGCATTGTTGACAATTTATTTTCAGGCCCTCAATGACATTAATTTCAAAGCAATCAAAAAGGTGATAGATTGGTGACAAAAGCAATTAAAAAGGTGATAGATTGGTGACAGGGGCTTTTTCTAAAATTTTGGTGACAAACCTATCGAAAAGGTGATAGATCTATCACTAAAAGGGCTGTTATGGCAGCACTGGTTAGTTACGGTTCAATCAATCATTAAATTAAATGATGTTATTGTGTAATTGTCGTTATTAAGACTTGTTTTGTATTTTTGTCAGGGTATCAAACCGAGACGAATATCGGTTTCAGATCCGGTTACGGTTAATTTATAAACATTTTGCGTAACCGATAGCCGTTAACCTTAAATGCAAGGTTAACGGCTAACGGTTACGCAAAATGTTTATAAATTAGTAACGAAATGGTTACCGATATGATTCGGCTTACAAAACAAATTAAAAAATGTTAGAGATATGTAATTTTGAAAACAAATATTAAAAAATTTCAAAAATGAAGAATTTTTATTGAGATCAATATATAAATTGAATAGGGGCAGAAGTAAAAATGAAATTGAGTTTTAAAAAACGAAGGATACAGAAAAAATAACTTAATGCTTGACCGAAATTAAAAGTTATGCATAAATCGGTTTTTAACGGACGGTTATTTCGCTTGGAATAATTTAGATTTTTGAGTTTCCGTATAATAAAAAACTTTTGTTTTGGTTACTTTTCCGTTACGGCTATGGTTACGGCTTAAATCCCTGATATCCCGAAACGGAAATAAACAAATACCCGGTGACCGTTACAAAACCGATATCCTGAAATTCAGGATTGAATCCAATTTACTCACTCTTTTCTCAGCAACAACACCGACAAATACTTGAGTCCCAAATTATACACCGACATGTTAATGAATGGAAAAATCTTACAAATTTTGGACATGACAAGCGGGTTCCAACAGACCTCGGAGGAGTAGGCCACACACGTCCTCCACTGAATGCCATAGAAGTTCCTGAAGGTGGGCGTTCTCATGCCCGCGCTCAGCATGGACACGGAGTGATTGTAGTTGCAGTTGTAGAGGGAAACCAACTCGTCCAATGCCCGCTCGATTCGGGCCTTTTCCGTTACCCGATTTCTGTACGAAATCAGCGGAGAAAAGTGATGATAACAACCCGGCTGGCGTGTCAGATGGTCGAGCAGGCTAATTGCCCCCGATCCCCTGAAGGAGACCAGCATCGACCGCCTTGGCTGTCCGCCCGTCTCCAGCGTGTAGTTGGATAAATCGCTCAAGTGTCGCGTCTGATGGTTGAGCATCGCTCGGGTCATGGCAACCGGATCCGGCAATAGCATTGGCAGGACAACGAATACAAATACCGCGTATACCATGTAAATGGCTATACAAATGCCAGTGAATTTCGTGCTGCGATGTACCATGATGTTCCAAATTTAATTATTCTCCCGTTTCCGAGTACTGATAATTTTGTAGAATATTTTTCAAAACAAACAAATTCAGTTTACTATTTGTCTATCAATCAGGTTACTTCGTATCTAGCGTCTATAATTTTAATAATAAATTCACAAAATTCAAACATTTCTGAATTAAAAAATTATGCCAATTTGTATTTTTTTGTAATATTAATGTTTAATTTATTTGTAACATACCAAAGTTGATAGGCATATGTATTATGTATATTAAGTATATAAGTAATTTTAATAGTTTATCATATTAGAGTATTAATAAAATACTAATATTGCTATAAATTAATACGTAAATGTTTTATTTTTAACAGTTCGAATTTACATTATTCTCCCATCCAAAGTTGCAAACTTTTGCAAGAATTTCAAATGAATTAAAGACTAGAAAGAGATGCCGAAAATTACAAAATATTGATAGAGGCACAAATTTACGTATATTTATCCGGTTCCTCTAGAGAAACCAAGGAATCTAGTGCAGTTGAAAAATTTGTCGAAAAAGTTTGCAACTATTCAAAGAGCATATTGTAATCTGCTATAAAGTCAATCTCATTAAAGTTGTTATTATTTCTGGCACTATATATATTTATAGATTTGTATATGTAACCTGTATTTCACGCCAGATACGTATAGAAGAATGGATACTAAGTCTGTGCATGTTAACTTGTGTAAAAGCACAAGGCAAAGGTTTAAGGAGATCTCGATATGGCCATTTTAAATTGGTTAATATCGATATGGATAACTAGCATGCAGCGAAATGTTTGCGAAGTATCAAGTTTGATTATTATACGTTTTATCAACTTGTTCCCTACTCTTAATTATTATATTAACTGCTTAATATCCATAATAATCAGTAAAATATTTAAAATCTTTATTGGATTTTATGAATTTGTGCCACCACAAGAAACCATAAATTATATATGATCTGATAAATATCGGGTTAAGTGACAATTGTCTAAATTGGTCATAAAATTGTCAATAAGAGAAAAGTTTAAAAAGAAATTTATCAAAAAGAAAATATCTAAATAAATTTAGGCATGCCATTGCAATAATTTTGGTCTTTTTAGGCTTGGGATCTACCCAGAATCTGAGAAATTATTTAAAGAGTATGTAAATTCAATTACATAACTATTTGAAATCCCTTAAGAAACAATTAAGGAACAAAGAAGTGGCAGTACTTAAGCTTAAGCTGCATTTAAGTTTTAACACAACAAATTAATACTAAGCTTTTAGGGCTCTCGCACACTATAGCTGAAATGAAGACTGAAAGAGGAGCTGATTAAGACTGTGCCCACACTGTAAGTGAGTTGAAAGTTGATTTGAAAACTTTTTTATTCTCTTTTGTCCATGGCTGCTCCCTCACTGATTCACTTTTCACTCTCAGCTATTGATAATTCCGATGATAACTCAGCTTTCAGCCTTGCCTTCAACTTTAGTGTGAGCGAGCCCTTAAACAAGGCTGCAAACCTCGTAAATTTCTAATTATTACAAACAAAAAAATTTAATAATGTAATGTAAATGAACCACAACGGCCTTATTGACCCATAAAGTGAATATTATCAAAAAATTCTTTTCACTTTATCTTGATTTCCTTTTGCAGCCTTGCTCTTAATACCATAAACTGTAATCGAATGCTGTTCATGTTTGTTAAATTATTTAGCTTAATCGCTATTTCCCTCAGTTTCATCGTCCAGCAGCAAACTTGTCGAGCCATAGCTACGGAGTCTGTAAAAAGAGGAAATACATTAGTTAAGTAACCCAAAAATAAAACAGCCAAAAAAAAGAAAATAAAGAGATATAAGTTAAGAAAAGAGAAAATACATTAGTTAATTAACCCAAAAATAAAACAGTTAAAAAAAGAAAATGAAAAGACAAAGGAAGAGCAACCAAAGTTAGTAATGAAAAAAGCAGGGATTAAAACCCTAACCGAAACCGTTACCTTTAGCCGGTAAAACCAATTGAAATTTACAACCGTAACAGAAACCGTAACAGAAAAAAACATTTTTTACTTGGCTGAAACATTTAAGCCGAAACTCTGTAAACCCAAGTAACCGTTTCGTAACCGATTCATTAATAAGGGCTAATTCGAGTTTTCCTACATCCAAAAAATATATTAATGGGATTCCTGAAAGCGTTTTAGATTTAGTTTAGATTTCGCAGTCAGCTGTTCACAGCTGCTCCATACAACATTTTCAGTGTGTCCAGGGCAAATCGAGGAAATGTGGTCTTACTAATTGACTTCGTGAATTCAGCTCTGAGATTGATTTCGTTTTAATTTTGATTTGGTTTCAAACAGCTGTGTGTCAGTTGGTGTTTGTTTACATTGGAAATCTGCGAATATTCAATAAAAACATATTCGATGAGTAAACTTTCGTTTAATACCTTTATAAATTTCCTTCTCTAGCATTTTGTGCCAGTGTGCAAAAATTGTAGTTCCGTCAACTGATTTAGATTTTGTTAAAAATAATCTAAAACAAATCTAAAACGCTTTAAGGAATCCCATTATTGTTTTTAATATTGATTTGAACTTTCTTATGTTTAATTTTGAATTATCATTTGCGATGTTCATGATAGAATTTCCAATGCACTGAATAAATTTGAAATTGTTTAAATGTAACTAAACTACATCAAACTGAAGAATTTTATTTTGTGAACCGAAACCATAAAGGTATTTCAAAACCGAAACATACAAAAACCGGTTCACCGTTACGAAACCATTATTCAAGTAGTTTGCGTAACCGATAACCGAAAACCTAAATGCGAACATAACTGAAACCGTTATTCGTTTCGGATTTAATCCCTGACAAAAAGGTTAGTTCTCACCTCATCGTCGGATACCTTGAGACCATCTAAATTAATACTATTGCGTGCAAAGCCGGCAGCGACCTGTTCCTTGTCGTGTGCCTCGTACAGCTGTCTGTTGATGTCATCCTTGTTGGATGTGCCACCTGTGCCTCCACTGTTTGTCATGCACTTGAGGGGCAGGGCGAGATTCGCTCGATTGGCGCTGCTGCTGTTGCTGTTGCTGCCAGCGCTGTTGTAGCGTCCACTTGCCGCGCGTTGTTGCTGCCTCTGGTGGTGCTGATGATGGTGCTGTCCATGGGGATTGTCGAACTTTTGCTTGGCCCGCTCAAACTCCAAGTTGCGTGACTTCGATTCGAAAATGTTCTCCTCGTAATGCGTCGTTTTGGCATCATAAAAAGCTGCTGCCGCAGCTGCTGCTGCTGTTGCCGCCGCAGCGGCTGCCGCGTTGCTTTGTTGTTGCTGCAACAGCGTGCGCTCCGTGTGGCTGGAACGCTTGACGGCCGCCGCATGATGAGCTGCCGCCGAATCGCTGCCATTGTGGGAGCTGCGCAATCCCGCCTGGGTGTCGTCAAAGATCTGGCGCAGATCGTTGATGTTGGGCAGACAGTCGCCGGGCAGCTCGACAGCAATCTTATTACGCAACTGAACGCCGCCCATGCCACGTAGTTGTGGACTTGGAGCACGTCTTTTTAAGTGTTTAGTTTGGGGTTTAGTTGTTAGATTTAATGCACAGCCAGCACCGTTCAATGTTAGTTGACAGTTGGTTAGCTAGTTAGTTAGTTGAAGTTTCATGTGGATTACGCTCACCTGTTCTGCAGATGCTGGATCTGCACCTGAAGCCCCTCGGTTTGTCCCACCAGCTCATCGTTGCTGCGCTGCAATCTTCGCACCTGGTTAACCGCCGAGTCCAGTTCATCCTCAGCGCCAGCCAGCTCGCGTTTCAGCTCCTCGACCCGCTGACGAAGTCGTTTCACCTAAAAGAAATACAACAAGGCATTATTCAAATGGAGTATGAACAGAAACAAAGCAATATTTCTTATTATTTTATTTTTTTTTTATTTTAAAGTTAAGTAATCATAATATTATCATTAATAATTTACTTGCATTAAATTAATAATAAATATAGTATCTAAAATAATAACTTCACACTTAAATGGAGTATGATCAAAAAGAAATCTATTTTTATTATTTTATTTTTGATTATTATTTAAAATCATATTATTATTAATAATTTACTTGCATTAAATTAAACATATAATAACTTCACACTTAAAATGGAGTATGATCAACAAGAATCTATATTTATTATTTTATTTTTGATGTGTGAAATAATTATTCAAAGTCATAACATTATTATTCAAAACTTACTTGCATTAAATTAATTATAAATATAGTATTGAAAATAATAACTTCAAACATGAAATTTAGTATGATCAAAAAGAAATCTATATTTATTATTTTATTTTTGATTATTATTTAAAATCATATTATTATTAATAATTTACTTGCATTAAATTAAACATATAATAACTTCACACTTAAAATGGAGTATGATCAACAAGAATCTATATTTATTATTTTATTTTTGATGTGTGAAATTATTATTCAAAGTCATACCATTATTATTCATAATTTACTTGCATTAAATTAATTATAAATATAGTATTGAAAATAATAACTTCAAACATGAAATTTAGTATGATCAAAAAGAAATCTATATTTATTATTGCATTTTTGAAGTGTGAAATTGTTATTTAAAGTCATAATATTATCATTAATAATTTACTTGAATTAAATTAACAATATAGTATTTAAAATAATATCTTCACACTTAAAATGGAGTATAATCAAAAAGAAATCTAAATTTATTATTATTTTATTTTTGAAGTGTGAAATTTTTATTTAAAATCATATTATCATCAATAATTTACTTGCATTAAAATAAAAATAATAAATATAGTATTTCAAACAATAACTTCACACTTAAAATGGAGTGTGATCAAAAAGAAATCTATATTTACTCTTATTTTATTATTGAACTGTTAAATTTTTAATTAAAATTATAATATTAATTTCATTATTAGTTTCCTTGTAATAAAAAAATATGGTATTTTACATAATAATTTCACACTTAATAAATAATGTTATTATTAATTTATTTCATTTATTTGTAATACATTTTTAATAATAATACTATTATAAATTCACACTTAAAAAATGTAGGTTTTAATAATACATATAAACAAAAAAGTTTATATATAATTTTATTTTAACTTTATAAAATATTTAATAAAAAAAACTGATCTCATTATCTTATTATAGTTTAAATATTTTAGTAGAAAAACAAATTTAAAATTAAATAAGATCAAAAATGGACTGCAAGTTCTAAAAATGCTTATAAAAAAAAATATGAAAGTAAGATGTTAACCTGTATTTATCTGTATTTTTTATACTACTTGTCGAATTTTTTATTTAATAAAATTATGTTGAAAAAATGCCAACATTATAAATTCATAGAAATATATTTATAAATAGAAAAAAGTAAGTTTTGAAATTTAAGAAATAATAATGCATTAATAACTTCTGCATGATCGTAGGTTTAAACTCATTATCTAAAAGATTTTCTTAATAATACAAAATAATGTGATAATTTGACAATAGCTTCAAAGTCGCATAGTGATAACACCAGCAACTTATGCTCGTAACTTTTAGCTTTCGTTACTATCAGGATCTTTAAATCAAAATGTTAAGATAACGCGACAATTTAGTGGGCTGCGATTAAGACAAGACCCACAACGAACAACTAATAAAAACAACAAAGACGCACATATCAGCAGAGAGCAAGAGAGCGAGAGCAAGAGAGAGAGGAGCGCACGCTAGGCAAACGATAGCCAGAAAAGCTTTTATTTTGCTCGAAGCTTTCTTCAGTCTCTCGACACAATTCAGACGCGATAGTTGTGTGAGCGTGTGTATGTGGAGAAGAGCGGACGGCCGGCTGGAAAATTTCATAATAAAGCAAAAGCAAAAAAAAAAAGAATGATTGCACAAAATTTAATCACCAAGCTGCGTCCGTGCGTTAGCCGCTTGGCCAGCACCAAGTCGAGCAGTGCACCCAAATTCAACTGGCAGGATCCACTTAACCTGGAGAGTCAACTAACCGAGGAGGAGGTGGCCATACGCGACGCCTTCCGCGGCTACTGCCAGTCGGAGCTTTTGCCGCGCGTAACGCTGGCCAATCGCAACGAGCATTTTGATAAGAAAATCATGGAGGAAATTGGCAGCCTTGGTGTCTTGGGCTGCACACTGCAGGGCTATGGATGTGCTGGTGTCTCCAGCGTTGCCTACGGTCTCCTTACCCGCGAAGTGGAACGTGTGGATTCCGCATACCGTTCAGCGGTGAGCGTTCAAAGCTCCCTGGCCATGGGCGCCATCTACGACTTTGGATCCGATGAGCAGAAGCAAAAGTATTTGCCAAGCATGGCTCAAGGCAAACTGATAGGTGGGTAAACGGATTGCAAGTCTGTCTAATTATCTCAATCACCTGTTACTTTATTTTTAGCATAATTTGAAAGATTTAGCATTTATCAGCAATTTATTTGATAAGATTGAGATTAGACAGCAATCGGGAGGCGTGTGTCCATAACAACAAAGTGCAGTAAACAACTCAAGTCCCACAAGTTGTGTGAAAGAAAGAGAAGCAGGGGAACTGTAGAATATGTCAGCATCAGATGACAGCAAACAACTTTTGAAAAAGCTTTCTCTCTCTCGTTTTACTCTCAGCAAAATGACAAGTGTGTGCGTGAGTTTGGTGAGCGGAAAAAACCAAGCAAGAGTAATGGCAAACACAACAACAAAGCAGATAATCGATCATAACAGACGAAGCTTGAATACGCTGCCAAAATTTAAAAGTGTTAATAGTAGTGTTTAACCAGTAAAACCCAGATACAGTTATCATTATGAGTTATATTATAAAAATTACATCGTAATGATTATTTAAAGATTTTTAAGGATTTTTCATCAATGATAATGATTAACGAGCGAAAAAATAAAACTTACAAACATTATTTGTAATTTTTATTTTCCGCTCAAAATAAAACTTACTTTTAAAAAATTTTACGTAATCATTTTAAAGATTTGTTTTTTGCGTTTTGTGGGTCCCCCGATTTTTTTTAAAGAGCTATTCAAAAATACTGGATGAAAATCCTATACAAAAGACATGTAGAGACAAGAGTTTTATTTTGAGCGAAAAAAAATAAAAATCATAAATTATGATTATTTGTGAGTTTCATTTTTCTGCTCAAATTCAATTATAATCATTATTTTTTTGTATATGAATTCTAGTCTTTGATTTTTTGATGTGAAAAAATTCAATAATCGTTATTTGCGGTCTCTGGTTTAGAGCAGAGTTGTTCTTAATTAACTACTTTTTTAATGAATTTGGCATTTCATTGACATTGAAAAAAAAGTAGAGCTAAGGAAATTTAATTTAAATAGCATTGAAAAAAGTACTGCTAGTGAAAAATTTTGATTACTTTTCATTTGCAATTCAATTAAAATTTTTCAATTAGCATTAAGTAATTATAGGAAACATTTTTTTAATTAAAACTAAAAATTATTTTTTATTTTAATTTTATTTAATTAAACATAATTTGAAAAATTTAGAAAAATGGAAAAAAATTTAGAATAATGTGGAAAACATTTTCCCGATAGTTTTCCCGATATACGATAATTCTCTACGATAGTTTTATACGATCGTATATCAGGAAAACTATCGGACAAGCAATTTTTCAAATTTTTCTATATTTTCCAAATTTTTTTTAATTTTTCCACAAAATTAATTTTTAATTTTGATTCAAATATGTTGTCCTATAATTACTTAACGCTAATTGAAAAATGTTAATTGGCATTGAAAATGAAAAGTAATTAAAATTTTTCACCAGCACTACTTTTTTCAATGCTAGTTAAATGAAATTCCATTAGCACTACAAATTAAATAGTAATGATAATGCTTATAGGCACAACACTGGTTTAAAGGAACAAAATAGATTTTTTCAAATTACACAATTAAAGTTACAAAAGATCAGACTACCAAGAAAATTAAAATTTTTTATAAAATGATAATTTCAACTGTCTAAGTTAATCTTCTCTGCCTTAACTTGCAGGTGCCTTTGGACTGACTGAACCTAATCATGGCAGCGATCCCGCTGGAATGGAAACCCGCGCCAAATACGACAGCAAAACCAAGACCTATATACTCAACGGTTCCAAGACTTGGATTACCAGTGCACCCATTGCCGATGTGATCATCGTCTGGGCCAAGTGTGAGGATGGCAAGCTACGTGGTTTTATTGTGGATCGCAAATTGTCGGCCAAGGGTTTGGACACGCCCAAGATCGAGGGCAAGTTCTCACTGCGTGCCTCTCCAACAGGCATGATACTGATGGATGACGTTCACGTGCCCGAGGATCAGTTGTTGCCCAAGGCGCTGGGCTTCAGTGGACCCTTCAACTGCCTGAACAACGCACGTTACGGCATTGCCTGGGGCGCCTTGGGGGCAGCGGAGGCGTGTGTGGAGATTGCACGTCAATATACGCTGGATCGCAAGCAATTTGGACGACCATTGGCCGCCAATCAGTTGATCCAAAAGAAGCTGGCGGATGCCACAACTGAAATAGCACTGGGACTGCAGGCGTGTCTCCATGTGGGTCGCCTCAAGGATCGCAAACTGCACACACCCGAAATGATATCGCTGCTGAAGCGGAATAATGCCGGCAAGGCCTTGGACATCGCTCGCCATATGCGGGACATGCTGGGCGGCAATGGCATCAGTGATGAGTATCATGTGATCAGGCATGTCATGAATCTGGAATCGGTTAATACCTACGAAGGAACCCATGATATTCATGCCCTGATCTTGGGACGTGCCATTACCGGCCTGGCGGCATTTGCCAATTAAGTGAATTTTCATTTCGAAATGGGTACATTATACTCTGGCATTTGTTACTACGAGTAGTTTTAAACCAAATAAAATCTAAGTAATTCTCTGATTGTAACTGAAAACAATCAATTCTAGAAACGAGATTATTTTGTGTTTCAATTATTGTGTCTTTGCAAACAGCCAATAAACTTAATTTTGAGATTTTTTCATAAAAAAATGTTACTACTATTTATTATAACCAGGGATTAAAGCCGTAACCGATGGTAATTGATAGCCGTAACTGAAACCGTTATCGATACAAAATATAAAACCGAATTTATTCCAACAGAAAAAACCTATACGAAGCCGATTCATGTAAACTGTTAATTTCAGTTCGATCAAGCATAAAATTTAACTACGTTGTTAAGGTGAAATCATCTTTTTTTTTTAAAGTAAATTTAATTTTTACTTCTGCCTTAATTTAATTTATATATCGATCTCAATAAAAAGATCTTAGTTGTTTAATAGTTGTTTTTAAATTTACATATCTTTTACATTTTTTAAAATTGTTTTGTGAAACGAAATCAGAACGGTAACTTCAAACCGAAATATACAAAAAACAGGAGCCGTTACGTAACAAATTTTGCGTAACCGATAACCGAAAACCCAAGTGCGAGCATAACCGGAAATGTAACTGAAAACGATATTCGTTTAGGTTTGATACCCGGATTATTATCGGATCATTATCGAGACTAAGGCTGGTTTTTTTTCGAATCAGTATTTTCAGTAAACCAGCAATAATAATTACCATATTTACTAACTTTTAAATCTGTCATTAAAATTACTATAGTCTTGATTAAACAAAAGTTTTTAAAGACATTTTAGCGGGGAATATATAAGTCTCATAGAATTTTATTTCTTGCTCAAAAAAAAATATGCCATTCAAAATTGCCACATTAAGATTATGAACTCATAACTCATTCTTATCTAACGCTAAAATATTTATCCCAATCGGATAACAAACTCCAAAAACTTTCCGTGTTTCCAGTAAGGATTCAACTGGATTCAACTTACCTCCGCTTCATATTGTTCGGCCCGTCGCACCGCATGTCCCAGTTCTGTGTTTGTTTCGGCCAGCAGCTTTTTGAGCTTGGCATGTGACATTTTGACCTCGCTGATCTCCTTGTTCCGCTCCGACAGCTCCTGCTGCAGGGCTCGCAACTCCACATCGTTCGCCTGCATGGGTCGACATTTGCGATCGGAGCGTTCCTGATAATCACGCAGCTCGGCGCGCAACTTTTTATTGTCCCGCTCCAGCGCCAGCTTCTCGGACTCTAGGCGCTCGCGTTTGCCCCATTCCGAAGCGTTTTCGGCCTGCAAATGCTCCAGCTCGGTGCGCAGCTCACTAAGACTGTAATTGGGAGTGAATTATGAGATTACATTTGTATATGGGCTATTCCTGGGTTGCGGACGTTACATTTGTACGCAAATTTTTATGTTTAAACTGTTGCAGCTCGCGTTCAGATCGGTGAATTTTAATGTAATTTTCTGGAAAATGCATTTCATTAAGAATGCTATCAAACCTAGTTTAAGATAAAAGCCTAACTATTTTTGGAAAATAATTAGACTTGCTGAAAGTTTGGTTGAGGACGTTACAAAAAATGGAAGTCGATTTGAGGTTAACGTGCATTTGCGCGTATATTAGCGAATTTAGCATTATAAACAAAAAATATCCAAATACAATAAATTAACTGGAATATATGACCAAATCAATCCAGCATCAAAAATACAGATAAGTAGTCTCGTTAATTAAAAATCTTAGTTTTTGTCAGTTGCGGACGTTACGTTACGGACGTTACACTTTTTGCACTCATACTTTCTTTCAAATTATTAATATATATTAAATATCTATTCGATACTGTTTTACCAACTTTTTTGGCCATTGAAAATACCCTTTTTTTTACAAGAAATATTGAAATTAAGAGGCAAAAAGAGGAATTAATTGATAAGGCTCGGCCATGAAAAAGCAAACCACCGTAAAACCTTTTTTATTTTGTAATTTGAAGCCCAAAAATGTATTCTAATAAAACAAAAAGCAACTATTATTAAAAAACATGCAGTTTTTTCACGAAATTAACTTTTCACCCTTGGTTTAAAAATTTCCGGAATAGCCCATATACTCAATAGAGGTCTGATTTTAAAGTTAAGCATCTCTGATTACTTGTGAGTTTAATTCAGTTACCTGAGTGGAATAAATTCAAAGATACGGTTCTCATCGATTGAATCCCCATTTTTTACAATTATTTGAGTAGCAAAGATTATCAGAGTACTCAGAACACAACTTATTTTTTTTTTTAATTTGTATGTTACATTTAATATTGTTCGTCCCTAAATTGGATATCAAGAATTTTGGGGCATAGAAATGTTTTCGTGGCTAGATTTCTACTTTAAATTAAAAGAAACTAAAATTGCGTCACTTCACTCATTATTTTTCATCTATTTCGTCATTTAATTCACTCTGCCTTTTTGCATGTCAAGTTTTCGGTTTCAATTCATTCATTGAATTCAGTCAATTCATTGGAAGACGTAGCCGAACTCATTCAATTCAGTTGGGCATGAATGTCTCATTTGACGTTTTGAATGCAGCCATGCAGACCTATAATACTTATATTATATTTTTTGAGACATACCGACGTTCCAGATTTTCGCGTGCTGCAATTTCCTCTTGAAGTGAATTGTTCACAATTCGCATCTCAGCGCGATGTTGTTCCTAATAATAGGTGTAATTTATAGTAAGTACGGAGTCAAATTAAGAAAGCCTGCTGCTCCTTGCCTGCAATGTTAACAGCTCACGAACTGCCTCCTGTTTGGCCGAGCGCAGCTCCTCCTGGCGTCCACGAACATCCTGCAGCTCCAGCGCCAACTTCTCTATGCTCTTGTGCAGCTCATGCTTTTCACTGCAAATTAAAATTAAAAAATTAATACCAAGATATCATTAAACATTGCTTGAACCTACTCTCGCTCAGCCTGCAAGGTTTTCTGTGCCTCATCTAGGCGCAACTGCAGCATGGATATCTTTTGCAACAGATAATCCTCATCGAAGTCATCCTTGGATAATTGCTGTATCAAGCGCTTTTCCTCCGCAGCGGCTGCTTCATCCAAATCGCTTAAATGCTTGGGCATGGCGCCCTTTAGCGCAAACTCCTCAATATCCAAATCCTTGACATCGTTGTTCAGCTTGGTGACCAGGCCATCCTCACTGTTAACGTTCTTCAAGCCATCGGATGAGATGTCCGGCGAACAGTTCGCATCACGTCCATTTGCCTCGGCATCCTCGTTGGTGTCCGAGCGATGGAACTGACCGGCATGCTTCATCATCAGGGAATGCACCTTTTCCATTTCCTTCTTTAGCTGCGTGATCTGCAGCTCAAGATCATTTTTCTCTCGCTTCAATGAGTGCGCCTCCTTCATGGCTACGTCCAGTTTGATGTTTAACTGTTTTGATTCCTCGCGCGCCTTGTTACGCTCGTTGCGAACCTGAAAAAACGCCCAAAAAAAAAGAAGTGCTAATTATATTGATTATACGGTCGTCATAGCAACCATACCTTACTCCACTTTTCGCGCCAGTTGGCAGTGCAATCAGACCTGTAAGACAGTTTCACAGTTGATTAATCAGGCCTCTTTAGAATTTCGAACGTTTTCAAAAAGCAAAAGCGAAACGAAAACGAACGTTTTACTTTTTACTGTTCCCAATTCCGAACGAAATTTGCTTGTTTTTACTTTTCGAACTCGGGTTCGAAAACGTTTCGAAAAATTAATTTTAAGTATTTCCAGTTGAAAAAAAGAAAACTTCGTTTTTCGAATTTTGTTATTCAATTCAAGTTGGTATCAATATCAAAAATTAAAGTGGAATTCAGAAAAGTTCGATTTTGTTTGTTTTTGTAAAATATTTTATACATGCTTTTAAAAAACGCATTCAAAAAATACTTTAAATGTTTAAACTTGAAGTAGTGATGGTAATCGATTCTAAAAATGTTTAACATTATTATAATTTTCAGTTTATAATTTTAAACACTTATTTTAAAGCTTTCAATGGCATTTACTTCTAAGCAGAGACTGTAATCATTATAAAAGATATTAAAATAAATTTGAAATAATGATTAATTTCAAGTTGTATAGATTTGTTCACAAAATAATGATTAATTTTAAGGTGTACTTTAGTTTTCAACCAATAATCATTACTTTTGTGCAAAAAAAATAAAACTTATGGAATAATCATTATTTCATGAGTTTTATTGGTTTGCTCAAAATAAAACTAAAGTTGTAGTTTCGACTTTTTCTTAGGCAATAAAGCAAGAATGATACATATTTCTAGTCAATAAGCCAATACAAACCATTATAATAATCGATTTAAAAAATAAAATTTTTTGTGTTGAGCATCAAATTATGCCTTATCGAAATTACTTGAGTTTTATTTTAAGCAAAAAAATTCCAAAAAATATTCCATAAGTTTTATTTTTTTTTTTGGTTAAAAATAATGTTTGGTTGAGAAGTAAAGTATAACTTGAAATTAATCATAATTTTGTGGTGGTGGTGAAAATGCATAAGTGAATGATTTTTTGATTAAAAAAAAATAATAATAATAGTCATTATTTGCAATCCCTGCTTTTAAGTCCGACAACAGCACACGTTTTGAAAATTTTTATTTTCGGGATTCGGAACAGCAAACAATTCGTTTTGTGGCATTTCGACTCGTTTTCGGAATTCGGAACAGGCCCGACTGTAAAGTCGGCGGAGTCTCCCTTCCACCCCCTTTGCCACTGTAAGCAACTTACCACCACTTCATTGTCTTTTCCATTTGTGCCGCTCTGGCGCGAGCCTCGTGCAACTCCCGTTGACGTTGCGACTGTTGATTGCATGGTATTATTGTATTTACATTTATTTGTGTCTTGTTATTGTTATCATTTCTTAAAAATACCACTCACCTCGCGTGCCTCCCACTCCGTTTCGCCATAGCCACCGACACCGCCACCGACGCCCACGCAAACGCCAGCATCGTTGTTGTTGGGCAACCGTCGGCTGCCCGCCTGGGCAGCGGCTGCACTTTGCGTCGTTGACGACGTCACTTGCGACATTTTGCGACACCTGTGCACTTATTATTATTTCAATCTTGTTTTCTCCGTTTTACTTTGCTCAAAAGAGCTGCATTTTGTTTCATGCATGCACTTTTCGACAAAGTTGTATACAGAAAATGACGAAAACATATGTTTTTCCAGTGTGACCATATATGTTTTTATACTTGCTCCTCCTAAGGCTGCGCGCACACTGGGAGCTGAAAGCTGAGCTTACAGCTGAGCTTATAGACGAGCTAATAAAAATGATTAATCAGCTCAGCTTTCAGTGTGCGCGCTTTCATACAAGCAGTGTGTTTGTTATTTTCAAGTAGATAAGCTCCGCTGCACGCTCCGCCTTAGAGTTGGGCATTTTAGTTCAATTTGCTGAATAAGTTCAATCGTTCATTTTTCAGTCGAGAACTAAATCAGTCATTTAGTTCCGTTGGTCATTTGGTCAGTTGATGAACTATGAACGAGATGGTTTCTATTCAGTTGGTCATGAACGATGAAAGATGAATAGGTCATTCTGATCAGTTGGTCAATTTTTTCTTGTTAGTGGAATGTAAAATGCGTTTTAAGTTGATAATTTAACTAGACGACAAATGCCAACGTGATTTCGGGTTATTTTTTAATTTTTTTGGGTTATACTTATACTCTGGCTTATTGAAAATGTGAAGAAAGAGTAAATTGGTTTTTTATTTTGGGCTTAAGGAACCTTTCACATTGTTAAATCTTAAAAATATATGAAATTGAAACAATGTTACATGTACATAAAGAAGAAATTGAATTCAATTGCGGAACTCCATGTATTGTATTTCTCTAAAAAATTTAAAATTTTTTTTAAAGAAATTATTGGTTGACTGAATAAGTTCATTCGTTAATTTTAATGACCCGTTCATTTGAACTTTTTCAGAACGAAACGGCACAGCTCTACTCCTCTTCACATAAAAGTGTTCAAGCATTTGCCCCTTTAGTGAAATTGTCTTAACTATTTAATTTATATTAATTAACATTTGGCACATAATCATGCTCAAGCTTAAATTTAATTTAAATTAACTGGCAATCCGTAAACATAAACAGTAGTGGGATTCCGGTAAACGTTTTTGATTTGGTTAGGTTTGGTTTTGATTCCGCAGTGAGCTGTTCACAGCTGCTCCTTACAAAATTTTCAGTGTGCCCAGAGAAAATCAGGGAAATGTGGTCTTACTGATTGACTTCGTGAAATCAGCTCTCCCAGCGGACCAAAATTTCATTTATGATAGCGAAAATGATAGTTTTACGGATTTCGAACGTGCAAAACGTCCGTTTTCAGATCTGAAGTAATAGAAGTGTGAGCCATCTGTCGCTCAGTTTGTGGCAGCAAAAGTCTCAAAAACGGATGCACGGAAACGTATCATTTTCAGAACTTTAATTATATTTTTTGTGGATCTCGAACGTGTAAAACTTTGCATTCTCTCGAATATGATCCGTTTTTGGCTCACATTTTGACTCGACAATGCATGTTTGGCGGAGGTTCGATCGCCGCACGTTGTTTGACCACAAATTGTCTGTTTTTGAACCAGTCTACGAGCGTTTGGCGAGACTCTCGTTCAACGTCCGTTGCTTGGTCCACTGGGCTGAGACTGGTTTCAAACAGCTTTGGTTTCAAACAGCTGTGTGACAGTTGGTGTTTGTTAACATTGGAAATCTGCGAATATTCATGAGTAAACTTTCGTTTAATACCTTTATAAACTCCTTTTCTGGCATTTTATGCCAGTGTGCAAAAGGGTCGTTCAGTTGACGGATTTAGATTTGGTTAAAAATAATCTAAACCAAATCAAAAACGTTTACCGGAATCCCACTAGTATTTGATTAGTATTAATTTCGGTATTATTTAACTGTCAACTGACGGTCACACTGCAACAAACAATTTGAGCAAGCACTTTTTTTATTCAGAACGCTGCACTTGTTTTCTGCATAATTGAATAAAAATAATAGAATTTTCAAATGGCCAAGCATCATCCTGACTTGATATTCTGTCGCAAACAGCCTGGAGTTGGTAAGTAGCACGGCAAACTGCCAACAGAAGCACACATTAACTATTTGCGTTTTCTCACGTGCAGCCATCGGCCGATTATGTGAAAAGGACGATGGAAAGTGTGTGATTTGTGACTCGTATGTGCGTCCTTGCACCTTGGTGCGCATCTGCGATGAGTGCAATTATGGATCTTACCAGGGACGCTGTGTTATATGCGGTGGACCCGGCGTCTCCGATGCCTATTATTGCAAGTCCTGCACTATTCAGGAGAAGGATGTAAGCATAATCCTTAAATGTGATGTACCTTATATTAATTGTACTACTTGTGACTTGCAGCGTGATGGTTGCCCCAAGATTGTTAACCTGGGCAGCTCAAAGACAGACTTGTTCTACGAGCGCAAAAAATATGGGTTCAAAAAAAAGTAAGTCCAATATCAATTTATTACTAATGCAAATTTTAACTTTTCCGTTCTTTTCTACAGTTATTAAAGTACCGAAGACATATATCTCTAATAAATTTACATTGTAATTTAATGCATATTAAAGTTTTATACGTGAATGCAATATTTTTAAATCGAGTATTTTTAATATACACTGCAAGCTTGTCAAACCCAACGGAATTCTTCTCCAGGTCGGTTACAAAGTCAGCCTTTTATTAAAGATTAACCTTATTTTAGGGCT